>OZ007496.1:31566729-32114229 GCA_963931805.1 Microdon myrmicae
CTTTCAGGCACAATCAACTCCCCAAGCTTGCTCTCCATCATTGCACTTCACACTAACCCGCGTAAGCCGCGAAACCCTCGTCTCTTTTATCTGCCCACCCACCACACTTCTTACGGCTCTAATGAACCCATTTCGCAAATGCTGAGGTGGGCAACTCTTATCCCACCTCCTTCGATTTCCACCTTTTCGAGTGTTCGGCCGATTGGTGCATCTGCGTTGTATCTGTTGAGATGTAGACAGATTGACTCTCTAAATCAGGATCTAGATAGGGTCCTGCAGTGGGGAAGGGCCAATCTCGTCGACTTCAATGCAGCGAAGACACAATATACAACATTCACAAAGAAAAGTGGATCATCGGTTCCACAGCTGATGATGAATGGCCGGGCCCTCGGGGCTGGGGAAAGTTTGAAATTGCTCGGCGTCACGGTCTGTGGGAATGTATCATGGCATAAACACGTGCCGAGTATCACTAGGTCAGCCTCAGGAAAACTGAGCTACCTTTTTAGAGCCAAGAAATATTTCACTCCGGCCCAACTTCTTCTCCTATATAAATCCCAAATTAGACCCGCGCTCGAATATTGCTCTCATGTTTGGAGCTCGGCTCCTAAACATACCCTCGACCTACTTGAGAGCATACAGAGACGAGCGAACCGCCTGATCGGGGACTCGGCGCTGACGTCGGGACTACAGTCGCTATCACATCGAAGGCGCGTAGCCGACCTCTGTATGTTTTATAGATATTATCACGGGTGCTGTTCTTCGGAGATTCTTGGTATTGTTCCACGCAATTCGTTTTATATGCGCTCCACAAGACAATCCGACGGATCGCACCCGTTTGTGGTTCATCTTCCGATGGCGCGAACATCCCTACTTCAGAACTTGTTCCGTTACAGAGCGGGGAAGCTGTGGAACTCCCTTCCCAAGCGAGTGTTCCCGGAGCGTTACAACCTGCAACTGTTCAAAAAGAACTGCAACAGTTATTTGATGTCATCTCGGGGCGCCCACTTGGCGCTATAGGTTCCCCTTTCCCGAGAGAAGTCTAATACAAAAAAAACCTTACATCTACTGCACTCAAACTCCATCTCCCCCCCCCCCCCCCCCTGACCTTGCCCCGCCCACCGTCTATCCCCTCACAACCCATACATATTCCATCACATATGCCGTTCACTGTTCGCTGTCGCACATATGCCACATTTGCCACCCCCACATACACTCGCTCTTCTCCAGCCTCCTACCTCCCCTACCCCGAAGTCCTCCTCTCCTTCCTTGTTTTTTGTCAATTTTTTTTTTTAATTATATGTTTTTTTAATTATATATATATAATTTTCTTTTTACTTTTTTTCTCTTTTTTTAATTACTTGGGTTTTAAGTAGGTTTATAAGGTATTATATTTATTGTAACTAAGCTTGACTTAAGCCGAATAAATAAATTATAAATTACCGTCTAAAACCAAGCTCTCAAAAGAAAATAGCTGCAGGAGCAGCAACTACCCATCTAACGAAAAAGAGAAAAAAGGGATCGCCCAGCAGTTTTAGCTTGAAGGAGGGTAAAGGTATAATAAATACAGTTGACATGTAAACATTTTAAAATTAAGTGTTAAAGAACAACAAATTTAGTGTAACATGTGATACCACTGCGGGCTATCACATGTATTAACCTTCATTGGAGAATACGTGGCAACGAGAATTAAAACAACAACCCAACCAGTTACCTATCGAAGCCTTTTCTGACCCAAGTAAACGAAAACTTAGAGAAAAAATCACCCCCTTTACCCCACCCCCGCTTCCCCAAGCGCCAGAAGCTATACGAAAAAATCATTAATCTCGATTCTTTCACAAGCATCGAATGTAAAACGAATGGATAGCTCAAACCTCTGCCATCTTCCTGCGTGATACTGACAATCGAATGCGACCCACATCAACCGGTCGTATGATCTCATAACTTCAAACCACCTGCAAACGTTTCGTTCCTTGGTCCGCACACTCGATGTGAACATTTTATATCATAACATGGTGGATCTCCGGCTTATGAACGGAAACTTATTACAGTCGCGTTGTTTCTTTTCTCAAATATCCGCAGTACCCAATCCAATCACAATCATAAAGGATTCTACCCGATACTCATGATTGAAGTTTCAGCAGGCAGTCGGCACAGCTGGTGAAAGTAGTTTAGTCAGAAAATATCTCGAAGTGGAGACGGTTGACTTGATATTTAGCGTTTGAGGCGCATGATTGCTCCTTCTTTGCCATAAACAATGAGAAATCGTTCGTCATAACGAAAAAAAAAAATTGTATTCCTATTGTCCAGATGCAAACCACCCAATTAGCGACATGGCAAACTAGAGGCCAGTGGGGACAAATGAACAGGACGAGTTGTTTTGCCAGCTAGGCAAACAAATTAAAAGCCTTGTTGAATTGCTGGAGGAATCCAATAGGCGTACTATCCACCAACCGATGCGCAATACAATTGAAAGCATCAGAGTGCTGTATGAGGCACTGGAATCCTGGACGGCGGAAAATAAGACGAACGCGATAATAAAAAAGGATACCGAGACGCAGACATTACCTCTGCTGCCAGTGGATCGCGCCACCAAGAAGAAAGGGACAACGGCCAGCATAACCCCAGAAGGAGAGCAGAATCAGTCTTGCCCTAAAGCTCCAGTTCAGAAAGAGAAATGGACAGTGGTACAGAGAAAGGTACCAAAGTAAAGAGCAGACGAAAAAGAGCGGAAAATAGGTGCTACCAAGGAGGCTGGCGGCAAGCGAAACACCCTCAGCAAGGGAAAAGCGAGTACGAACTTGCCAAAAAAGAAGCAACTGAGACCGGATGCCATCGTCATCGAACCAAAGGGACAGATGTCGTATGCGCAGATCCTAGGAAAAGTTAAGGCGGATCCCAAGCTGGGAGACATTGGGAAAGCGATATCGAAGATCAGGAGGACCCAAAAAGGAGATCTGCTTCTTCAGCTCGGTGGATCGTGTGAGAGAACTGCTGAATACAAAAACGCACTCAGTGAGGCGTTAGGAAACCAGGGCAGCGTTAGAACGCTTACTCACCGTACAACTATCGAGGTCAAAGACGTCAACGAAATCACATCTAAAGAGGAAATCTGTGAGGCCGTGAGAGCTCAATTTGGTTTAGAGATACCAATGGCCGACATAGTAGCATTGCGCAAAGCGTACGGAGGAACTCAAACAGCGTCAATAAGTCTTCCAACAGAAAATGCAAAGAAACTGCTGGGAGCGGAAAAAATTAAAGTTGGGTGGGTTTTCTGTCGCATTAGGGAACAGACGGTGCTGAGAAAGTGCTACAAATGCTTTGAGTTCGGATACATTGCCAAACAATGCAAGTGCGATGAAGACCGGTCCAAGCTATGCAGAAGATGTGGAGCTGAGGGCCACATAGCAAGAGACTGTAGGCGGGATCCCCTATGCATGTTCTGTAAAAAGGACCACCCAGACGAGGCGAAGCATATAGCTGGCAGCAGTAAATGCATTGTATTTAGGAGAGCAATCACGGGGAAACAAATATGAAGATTATCCAAATTAATCTCAATCACTGTGAGGTAGCTCAGGACATCCTGAAACAAACAGCTAGGGAGGAGAGAGCTGACGTCATTCTCATCAGCGAACCGTACAAGGCTCTCAGCAACAACATATGGGTGAACGACAAACCAAATACCGTAGCTATATGGTTAGGTGGAAGACATGCGTTTCAAGACGTTTACAAACAAGCCGGGGGCTTTGTCAGGACAAAAATTAATGGCATACATCTTTACAGCTGTTATGCCAGGCCGAGTTGGTCCCATAGAAAATACCAGGCCATGTTGGACAATTTGGTGACAGATGCCCAAGGAACGCCTAAAGTGATTATAGCCGGCGACTTCAACGCATGGGCAGTGGAATGGGGCAGCCGATCAACAAACACTAGAGGCCGTATGCTGTTGGAAACCTTTGCATCTCTGGACATCGGCATTGCAAACAACGGGCGGGTAAATACATACCGTAATGGAGGAAGAGGGTCGGTCATTGACATCACTTTTGCGAGCAACTCCCTCCTACGTAAGTTAAAATGGCGGGACAGCGAGGAATACACGCACAGCGACCATCAGACCATTATAGTCAATATACAACAAAACAAACGTAGAAGGAGTCTCCAAGTAGGTGGCCCGAAATGGAAAGACACATTTTTTGACAAAGGCTCCTTTGAATTAATATTGAGTACCAACGATGTAACCAATGCTGAAACAGTCGAAGCCCAGTCACACTAACTCATCCGTGCTGTCACGACAGCGTGCGATGTAGCTATGCCCAGGCGATCCAACGGAGAATTTATTACACCTTGTTACTGGTGGAATGAGGAAATAAAGGCACTCAGGACTCGCTGTCTACAAGCCCGATGCAAAGTGCAGCGGTCTAGGAGGACAGCCAACTTCCAAGAGCACTTGGACGGGTTCCGGTCAGCACGGCGCAATCTACAAAAAGCGATCAAGGACAGCAAAACGAGGTCCTTCAAAAGCCTATGCGAAGGAGCCGATATAAATCCATGGGGTACGGCATACAAGATGGTAATGAGTAAGCTGAATGGTTCCAGGTCCCCGCAGATATCATGTCCAAAAATGCTGAGGTCAATAGAAAACCAACTATTCCCACAAGGCACATCCCCACATTACGACATAATAAGCGAGACAGTGGTGGAGGACATCCCGAGAATCACGGCAGACGAGCTACAGTCAGCATGCAGGAGGATACAGGACGGCAAAGCGCCGGGTCCTGACGGAATTCCAAACAAGGCGGTGAAAGCGGCAACTGAAAGTCGACCGGACATGTTTATAACCACCATGCAAACGTGTCTAGAGGAAGGTGTCTTTCCAGAAACTTGGAAACTGCAACACTTGGTGCTCCTACCAAAAAGTAAAAAACCACCTGGAGTACCCTCATCATATCGCCCAATATGCCTTCTAGACACTATAGGAAATATATTGGAAAGAGTGATATACGAAAGACTGCTAACCGTAGCAGAAGAAAAAGCAGCCTTATCGAACCAACAATACGGGTTTAGAAAATCGCGCTCCACCGTCGATGCCATAAAGAGAGTAGTTGACATTGCGACGGAAGCAATAAGTGGAGAGAGATGGCGTTGGGGCACAAAGGAATACTGTGCAGTTGTAACACTGGACATAAAGAATGCCTTTAACTCGGCAAAATGGCCAGTCATAAATAGAGCGCTTCACAGAATGGGCACCCCACACTACCTCCAGAGAATAATTTCCAGCTACCTCACTAACAGGAGGCTGAGGTATGCAACAGACGATGGTGTAAAATACCACAACGTCTTAGCGGGAGTTCCACAAGGATCAGTTCTGGGCCCCCTCTTATGGAACATCATGTACGATGGCGTTTTGCGATTGGTGTTGCCACAACAGGTTCAGTTGATAGGTTTTGCGGACGACATTGCCCTTGTGACAGTGGCAAAACATATTCATGAGATAGAGGCAGCTACTAACGAGGCAGTGGTGAAAGTCAAAGAATGGCTGGTATCCGCTGGTCTCGAGCTAGCCGACCACAAAACAGAGGCGGTTTTAATAACTAGCAGAAAAAAGGTGGAATATATGAATATAGGGGTCGGAGATCAAATTATTAGATCGAAAGACACAATAAATTATCTATGAGTTATGATCGACAACAGGCTACAATTCAAAGAGCATGTCAAGTATTCTAGCAAAAAAGCATCAATGCTGCAAGCAGCACTTGCTCGAATACTACCAAACATCGGAGGACCTGGATATCCACGAAGAATCTTGATGTCTAGAGTAGTGACCTCGGTCCTACTATACGCCGCCCCTGTTTGGGCCAGTATACTGACGACGAAGGAAGCGAGGAGAATCATCAGCGGTTTCCGAACTATCTCGGACGAAGCTGCTTTTGTCGTAGCCGAAATGCTTCCAATTGATATCCTTGCGGACGAGATGTTAAAAATCTACAACAAGAGAACGTCAAGGCAATTGGAACCAACAGCAGTCAAGGAGATCAAGGAGGAAGAGAAAGCAACCTCATTAACCATATGGCAAACTCGGTGGGACAACACCACGAAAGCCAGATGGACGTACAAATTAATCCCATCTATCGCCACCTGGATGAAGAGAGACCACGGTGCCTGCAACTACCATCTTATCCAGTTCCTGACCGGCCATAGTGGATATCGCAAATATCTGCACCGTTTTGGACACAGCAGCTCACCGTTGTGTCCAGCGTGTCCAAACCAAGAGGAACATATGGAGCATGTGGTGTTCCACTGCAGACGCTTCAACGAAGAAAGACCCAATCTCCCAGGCCCGCAAGACCTCATAGTGCAGATGCTATGCTCCGAGGATAACTGGATGGAGATAAGCACTTATGTGACCAAAGTGTAACTCGAACTTAGAAGAATCGAGAAAGTGAGACAAGCACAAATAGCCGACATGGAGAGAGCAGCTTAAAAAAGCACAAAGCTAATCAGCCCCGCGGGGAGAGTGGTTGACGGGAGCGAGGGTGTGGTTTAGTACGCAGGCGTGCGACTTAGAACCGTGGTTCCAGGTACACGCATCGTGCATGCTAGTAGCACGGGCTGCTAGTATCTATAAAGATTCCACATCCATTGACGCATCAAAAAAAAAAAAAAAAAAAAAAAAAAAACACATTATAGTGGAGGTGTCAACACCTCCGCTATAATGTATGCAGTTCACATATGGGCAGGAGCCGCACAGTATAAGTCATACATGAGTGGAGTGAACTCAGCGCATAGACTAGCATCACTAAGAGTATGTTGTGCATTTCGAACGGTATCCGAAGATGCCATAAATGTTTTGGCTGGGAGGACACAACTTGACATTGCAGCTAAAGAAAACGCTGCATTGCATAAGGTCTCCCAAGAGAATCGTTGGAGAATGCGGACACAATTAGAGCTCTCAAGCCTAAGAGAATAGCAACGAAGGTGGGATTCTTACACCAAAGGAAGATGGACCCACACCATAATACTTGATATAGAAACATGGGTGAAAAGAAAACATGGCGAGCTGAATTACTACTTGACTCAGCTAATATCAGGACATGGATGCTTCCGGCAATACTTGCACAAGTATAAGCATGCGAATCACCCATACTGCTTGTATTGCGAAGGCAAAATAGAAAATGCGGAACACGTACTCACAGAGTGCGTGGGATTCGAGACCGCACGAACGATTTTGGAGAGACACACGAGACGGACAGTTACTCCGGCTGGAGTAATAGAATATATGCTTAGTTCAAAACAGGCATGGTCCGAATATCTAAAAGAAAGTTCCGCGGGGATCAACGGGAATATGAGCCTGGCGGGAGGTGGTTTGGAGGTGGTTTTAGTCGGTAAAAACCCGGCATGCCCCTGGATCGGTCTAGAGGTATCTTTTGAAGATTTCCACCTTCCTACCGAAACCAAAAAAAAAAAAAAACACACACACACAGACAGATCCATGATGCAACCCCATACGACATGCAAATCATCTCACCCAAGCAAATACGTAATTGAAGTTTCTTCGCCGTTGGGCACTTCAAAGAGTGACGCACAACTCATGCAGACGGCTCCCCAGCAGATCGTCAAGGGAACAACCACGACAACTGTGACGAGGGTTGCTGGATCGAGATTCCTAACCATGAGAACACATGATACGTACGATATACATCATCATCATCATCGGCACTACAACCGGGATCCGGTCTTGGCCTTATTTAACAAATCTCTCCACCGGTCCCGATTTCGAGCCGATGTCATCCAGTTTAGCACTCCCAGGCTCTGGGCGTCCTGGTCTACGCCATCCCTCCATCGCAGACAAGGTCTGCCGCGCTGTCTCCTTCCATACATCCTGCCACAAAGGACTTTCCGGGCAGGGTCCTCTTCGCTCATTCGAGCTAGGTGTCCCGCCCACCGGAGTCTACCGAGCTTGATTTTTCTTACAATATGGGCTTCAAGGTAGATTGCGTACAACTCATGGTTGTAGCGTCTCCGGAATCGTCCTCCCTCACATACGGGGCCAACAATTCTCCTTAAGACCTTTCTCTCGAACGCGGCCAAGAGTTCAGAGTGCTTTTTATTAAGCACCCAGGTCTCGGATCCATACATGAGTACTGGTAAGACCATGGTCTTGTACAGTAGTAGCTTGGATGTTCTGGATAAATTTCGGGATTTAAAGAGCCTTGATAGACCATAGTAGGCTTTGTTGGATTTAATCAGCCGTTCGCGTATTTCTTCTTCCATATTGTTATCGGCTGATACTATTGACCCAAGGTAGTTAAAGGATTGCACTACTTCAAATTCGTGCTCCACTACCCTGATAGTTTGACCAACGTTAGGTCTTCTCTTCGCAGAGGTTGCCACCATGTACTTGGTTTTTCCCTCATTAATGCGCAGTCCCAGTTTTTGTGCCGCCTGCTCGATCTGGGTGAAGGATTCCTGTACCGCCGATTCGGTTCTACCGATGATGTCGATGTCATCTGCGTAGCCAAGTATCTGGCTGGACTTGGTGACAATAGTCCCTCTAGTTGTAACGCCAGAGTCACGGATTGCTTTCTCCAACGCCAGGTTGAAGAGGAGGCAGGCCAGACCGTCCCCTTGTCGGAGTCCATTATAGATGTTTATTGGTTTGGACAGCAATCCCGCTACTTTTACTTGACTAGTTACGTTGGTCATGGTCAACCTACAAAGTCGTATCAATTTATTTGGAATGCCGAATTCTCTCATGGCATTATATAGTTCTACCCTGGCTATGCTGTCGTAGGCGGCCTTGAAGTCTATAAATAGATGATATAGTGGAATCTTAAATTCCAGACATTTTTCCATCGCCTGCCTAAGGGTGAATATCTGATCAATCGCTGATTTGCCTGGGATGAAGCCACACTGATATTGACCAATGATGGCTTTAGCGTATGGGGATATCCGGTCTTGTAGGATAGTGGAGAGTATCTTATAGGCGGTACTCAGCAATGTTATACCCCTATAGTTGCTGCACAGTGTGATATCTCCCTTCTTATGTATGGGGCAAATTATACCACGACGCCAATCTTCCGGCATCTCCTCTTGCTCCCATACGTGCACCACGATCTCGTGAATTGCGTGATGTAACGCTGTCCCTCCTTGTTTGATCAGCTCAGCTGGTATGCCATCAGCTCCAGGGGCTTTATTTGATTTTAGCTGTCTAATGGCTTTTAGTGTTTCCTCAATGCTTGGTGGCGGCAGCATTTGGTCCTGGTCTTGCATTGGTGGAGCCTCCAATTCTTCTGTGAGCTGACCATTTAGCAATTCATTAAAGTGCACTTCCCATCGCTCCAGAATGCCTTCAGGATCGGTGATCAGATTACCCTCTTTATCCTTGCAGTAAGTGCAGCGTGGTGTGTACCGCGTCATACTGCGGATTATTTGGTAGAACTTCCGCGCCTGGTGCGGACCTCGCTCTCTACTTTTCTCTATTTCACAGACAAGATTTTTTTCCCAGGCACTTTTCTTTTGTCTGTGAAGTCTTTTTTCAGTTCTTCTGAGCTCTTTGTATTTCTCCTCGCGTACCCGCGTCCTATGAGACTGCTGCATTGCCCGGTATGCAGCATTCTTACGTTCAGTCGCTAGTTTGCACTCATCATCAAACCAGTCGTTCCGATCTCTACGACTACTGCCTAAGATGGAGTTGGCAGTACTAATGACAGTATTCTTAAGGCGTGTCCATTTCTCTTCTACGCCCGGCATTCTGGCCCCAGGACTTACTCTCCCTCCGTCGAGCTCTTCGAGGGCGAGTCTTAACGCATGACCAAAGGTGTTGCTGGTGTTCTCATTGCGTAAGGCAGCCGTGTTGATTCGAAACTGATCCGCGGATGCAATACGTCTCCGTAAGGCAATCCGCGCTCGGAAAACTGTACCAACAAGATAGTGATCCGAGTCGACGTTGGCACCTCGGTACGTTCGTACCGTCATCAGGCTCGAAGAGTGGCGGCGATCTATCAACACGTGGTCAATTTGGTTGCGAGTGGCTCCATCAGGTGATACCCAGGTGGCTTTGTGGATATCTTTACGCGGAAACCTGGTACTTGCAACGACCAAGTTTTTCGATGCTGCCAGTTCGATGACTCGTAGTCCATTGTCATTAGTGTTCTCATGCAAACTATGGGAACCTGTGTAGTGCCTGAAAACCGGCTCCCGACCTATTTTCGCATTCAAATCCCCAAGAACGATTTTCACATCGTATCTTGGGCAGGCATTGAGGGCCCGTTCGACGTTCTCATAGTATTCTTCTTTTTCGTCGTCAGGGGACTCCTCTGTAGGTCCGTGAACGTTTATGAGGCTTATGTTTTTAAATTTGCCTCGCACGCGAAGAGTGCATAGCCTTTCATTTATTGCATTAAAGCCGATGATGGCAGGCTTCAGTTTTTGGCTGACTAGAAAGCCTACCCCGAGCACATGGTGTTTTGCGTGACAGCTGTAATAAATGTCATACTCTTTTCTTTGAAAAACACCACTCCCCGTCCATCTTATTTCTTGTAATGCTGTTATGTCAGCCTTATATTCGGACAGGGCATCGGCTAGTTGCTGTGCAGCTCGAGCTCTGTATAGTGAGCGTATGTTCCATGAAAAAATCCTTAAATCGTTTAGCCGTTTTCGTTTCCGTGGTCGTCGTCGTGTATCCGGTCCATATCCGAGGCTTGTTAAATTTGCCATAATAATTCATTTTTACGGGCCTGGTTATTAGCCTTGCGCCAACCTTTCTCAGGATGTCGCTGCATGCATTGGTTCACTACTTGGCGGGTGTCAAAGTAGCTATCCAGGGGTGTCACGTGGAGACTGCATGTCAACTTGGATTGAACAGGGACAAGGATCGTCCTGGCCTTCGCCGGGTTGAAGGCAATCAGAGACTTTGCCCTGTATGTTCGCACCCATCCCCCCGTACGATATACAACAAAAACTTTATTTCATTTTAATGGCACATAGGGGGGGTCTTCCTGTGGAATAACAAACAAGACCAATTGAAACCACAATGAACTGGCACATGACAAGAAAAACGCAACTGAATAAATAAACGAAAAATATTTCATCTTACTGACGCCATCAAAGGAGCAATATGAGGTGCACAAGCGATCGGAGTGGAAATCGGTCGCTTTACCCTGCGTCGATGGGTTCCCGGTGGCGGTACATTAAACACCTACTAAATCATCGCATATTATACTAATTTTTACATTATTAATTCTCTTCGTTTTAAAATGTTTACAAGCTTACTGTGGGATCCTAAACAAACACGCATCTTAATACACGCATCCGAGTGTAGTGCAAAGTTATATGTGCGAGGCAAATAAACGGATCTCCACACACGTGCCTTTGTGCTGTGAAAAGTGCGAGGATATACACGCCAGTGCGTTGCGGATTCATAATTATATGCTCGGGGAGAATCTAGTAAGCTCATCGTCTAGTACTCTCCCCAACAAATATATTCACCACACCTGCCAGCAACACGATGACAGTGCATGAACAACCGTCATCGCTAACTGTCATTGCTTACTGTTTTATGGTGCTCGATTAATTAACACGATCAATGATATCTATTTGGGTTTGTAAAACTTTAATTGATTTTAATTTGCACGCCACCATGTGGCTTTTGTATTTGTAAAAGTTACTGCTTTAAGTAGTTGGTGAATAAAGTTGTGGTCAGCGATAAGTCCATCGGGAATTTATCAGTTTTCATTTGAGTTGATGAGTTATCTCAGTTTTCGCAAGTTAATTAGTTCATGCATACAAATATGTCTACTAACCGTACCGCAACGTCTGGATTCACTGCTGAAGCTCAACGCTAACCTCGTGATCATTACCATACGGAGGGACAGGCAAGTTCATCATACATCGAGTCAGCGCGGGAACTTTAAGCTGGAAGATTATCAAAAGGTATTGCTGTTCCTTTCGACTCTAACCTATTTGTTTCAGGCATCGTTGGGTCGGACGCCATTCCGTCAATCCTCCATCAGCAACGTGCTCCATCCATATTCCCCGACGACATTCCTCGCTCGACGTCGAGATACATCACACACAGTCCTTCGAACTTGATTTAGAGGATAATTTCATTAAAGTTATATAATGAACTAAGACAGTCCCGGCCAACAGTCATACGAGGGTTGCCTTTTATATTTCGGGATTAGAGAACAAAAATAAATATTGATCATCGAAAATCACTTTATTGTTTTTCAAAATATTCCCCATGAAGATCTATACACTTTTGCATGCGTTTGAACCAATTGTCGAAGCACTTTTGCCACTCTGATTGAGGTATCTCCAACACATGCATTCTGAATGCAGCAACGTCATCTTCAGGTGTCGAAAAACGTTGACCTCTCAGTTTGTTTTTTACGTACGGGAATGAAAAGAAGTCATTCGGTGCCAAGTCAGGACTATACGGCGGATGACCCACCAAATCGATGTTTTGGCTGCTCAAAAATGCAGTTGTCGCAGCCGATGTGTGAGAGCTCGCATTGTCGTGGTGAAGAGTGATCCGTCTTCGGCGGTTGGTTTTCCTGATTTCTTGGAAGACGACTGGCAAACAAATGGTTGTGTACCACTCAGAATTGACTGTTCTGCGTTGTTCTAGTGGTACGGTTGCGACATGTCCAGTTTTTCCGAAAAAACAGGCGACCATTTGCTTGGAAGTGCTTCGTGCGCGAACAACTTTTGTTGGATTTGGCTCATCTTGAAACACCCAGACAGTCGACTGCTGTTTACTTTCGGGCTCATACGCGTAAATCCACGATTCATCACCTGGCACGATGTCATAGACGTGTTTCGAAGCACCGCGACCGTATTTTTTGAGCATTTCTTTCGACCAATTGACACGAGCCTTTTTTTGGGCGATTGACAAATTGTGTGGGATCCAACGCGAACAAATTTTTTTGACAGTCAAATGTTTATGCAATATTGAATGTATGCTGGTCCCACTAACGCCTAAGGTTGTCTCAATCTCACGATAGGTCACATGACGATCTTCCAATATCAGTTCGCGCACAGCATCAATGGTTTTCGGAACAACAACTGATTTTGGACGACCTTCACGAAATTCATCTTGGAGTGAACTACGACCACGATTGAATTCACCATACCATCGATAAACACTGGTCCTTGATGGAGCTTCATCGCCAAAAATTGAATTAAGTTCATTCATGCACTGTTGCTGAGTTAATCCACGCCGAAAGTTGTAAAAAATAATCGCACGGAAATTTTGACGATTTAATTTCATTTTTGGGCCGAGATGATCTTTTAAGTTACTGTAAACAACACAAATAGCGCTCGTATGTCAAAACGTTCTGAGTACGTATAACCTCAAAAATGTCCAACTTTACGACAGAGCTGCCAATTGCCGGATTGCAACACTAGGGTTGCCAAATCCCGAAACATAAGAGGCAACCCTCGTACATCCAAAACATAATCGAAGAATTCTCCCGACGATATCGTGGAATGTACAGCGTAACGAGGTTGTATCTTTTGACGGATTTGTGAAATGTCTGAATGGGTGTTCCGCCGAACACTGTTCACCGAAAAACAAAACAGCACCGGAGGGGATTTGACACAAATGAAACGCAGATAAGTTGTTTCCTGGAGCGTTATTTATAACTCTTATTTCAACTTTATTAAAAACTGTTTCGTTATTAACACATAAACTGTTGTTACAAAATGTTCGTTTAATACCGCACTTAATTAACTCGATGACACGTATTACTCTCGTCCTTTCTTCGCACACGTTACTCTCGATACACGACAACGACTCCCTTTTCCTTTAATCGTGTTCGGTCTCAACCTCGTCGTTGAGGTACTCGAAGTAGACTCCATGTCTCGTTGACGATCACCATTCCACTTCCTGTCTCAACCCCCCACAATATCCTGCTACAGATCGTACCTATGTCTCCCAGAAGAAATCTTTCATTTCACCGGCTAACAGAATTTTCCACAGTATCTGTTAGCGGCATGTTATTAATGCCCATGGGTAATTTAGGTGCCTGAAAAGGAGAAAGTCCATCGACGCATACATCCTTATATCATTATCACCATCCGTGGTGGTGATCGAAGTTCGGATCGACGGTTGTCGATTGTGTGCCGCTTCTATTTGCATAGCACATCTGGCGCGCGGCCGAAAGATATACTGCAATTTGCATGGATGTATGGTTCATGGGTTTTGTTTGACTTTTGTCAATACACCCGTAATCCATTAGATCTTTCTAATGGGTGTGAAATACAAACAGACACCGTGGGATAGGAGTAGTTCCCTTGTAGGTTTTAAACCTCATACATTTTGAATTATCTTGTTGAGATAATTACAGTTGCCGTTTCTTTTGTTGGGTGATAGATTTGGTGGTCTTTGTGGTAGACCACCCGCACATGGGTCCGTTATTCGGAGAATTTGCTGGTGATAGCGAATCCTTGTAACATCGTGTAGATGTTCAGGATTTTCGATTCTGCTGTGTTGGAGTGCGGCCCATTTCAATCTTTATGGATAAGAAGAATGAATGCTTTTACCTTTGTTTCAGGTATGCTACACTCGGCTTGTTGCTTGATATTGAAAGCTTTGAGACGTTCAGTTCCTTGCTTCTTTTTATATCGGTTCGCATTTTGCAGCCTCCTATGACCTTTGTTACAGGTATTGTAATGACTAATGGCCGCGTGTCTGTGGGCACGTGCGCTGCGTTATCAGGTAAGTAAGTTCTTTGAAGGTAGGAACCTTACCTGCGGGGAATTGTGCGTTCGTAGAACGCTACAATCTCACCTTGGGACAGACTATCACTTAAACCAACCTTTTCTCGAACCGGTTCATCAGCCAAGTTCCGAAAGATGGTCAGGGATTTCTCCCTACCATTTCACGGAGCTTATAGCTTGATGGGGTGGATGGGACCTCACCTACCACTCGGGCTTTAGTCGCCTCTTATGACAAGTCGGCTTAGCTGTGAGTATATTCTAATGCCCTACTCACAGGGCGTGTTGCTCCTCGTTCAGGCTCAACATCCTTTTTAATTCGATAACTGTCTGCATTTGCTTCTCTAGTTTTTGTTTTTTTATGTCTATTTCGGCAATGAGTTAATTTGGCACCCCGGCTTGGCTGCTGGTATTTGCTATTGTTTCGTTGACGGCCAATTCTCTGAATTGGTTTCCAGCTCCTGAATACTGAATATCTTCGCCGTCACTATTGTCACTCATAGTGTCCATGTCATTGATTTTGTGAGATTTGCGACGTTTTGCTTGGGGACTCGTCTATATATTTTGCCTTCTCCGTAGTACATTTTTGAAATTAGTTTGTTCTTCGTCCATATTATGGATCATTTGTTTTCGCTTTGTAGGTTGTTATATACGTGTATATGTAGACTTATCTTAGTATCCACTGTACTGCGTAACACTTACACACACAGAATAAATATTCGCGATGCGAACACGCACATCCGTTTTTTTTTGTTTTGTTTTATATCCACATTTATTTAACAAATTAATTACATATTTTACTTAAGACTAAATGTTAACTTCTATTTTACAAATATCATTCTTATATTAACTTACTGAAGAGCCAGCACTCTAAAATATACATTATTTTTTTTCCTATGCCTTTCGGCTTACAACACGCGCATCCGTTCACAATTAAACGTGCTACTCTTTTTGTCTTCACTTTCCCTCGTATTCGATGCATCGTTTTTTTATTTTTTAACGTCCGTCAGGTTCTGTCCGATGCTGAGGACGTTTGCAGTGTGACTGATCCTACCTGTTCTATCAGTTGTTATATGTGCAATTTTTTTTACAGTACTTTACCGCACAAATGGCGCACAATTCAAATCCTGGGTACGCGTTGGGACGCGGATATACATATTTATCTTATATGTAATTTTTTTTACACTAACAACTAACTAACAAAACGGGATTTTGGAGCACTCTTAAATGTCAGAGCCCAGTACGAGCGGATATGTTTGCGTTGGAAAAAAAAAAAAAAAAAAAAAAAAAAAACCCAGCAAGTTTGATACTAATCTGGTTAGGTCTTCCCCACAGTTTCCTTCCATTTCATTTTTATCCTGGCATTTTAAGAATCAATATAGCAGCAGGATTAAATGTGGGACACATGGCAGACGGTTAGTATAGCAGTAATAGGCAATCTTGATCCTTCCGAGATAAACACGGAATGTTGATCTAGTCAAAGTCAACAAAAGTTAACTATAAAACCGATGTTTTGATTACACTCCTTCAACTTTTGTTGTACATTATCCCGCTTATTAAGTAAATTTTATTATCATCATCATCATCACATATTCCAATCACTGAACGAACATATCTTAAAAATAAATCTTTTCAATTGTCCTTTTTGGCACTAATCTGATTCATAACCAAGTTAATTCCATTGGTATTTCGGTGTCGTGAAGATTCGTGGTCTTGATACCATATGGCTAACACAGCTCCAAGGAATTTACAATGGGATTTGTTTTTCCTTAGGATCCTTGACATGCGATGCGTGTGTAGCAACATGTTTACATACCCAAATTCGACCCCCAAACAAACATTAAGTTGTCCTTGAAGATGAATGTATACGACTTTCGTGGTTTGAACTTTCACGCAATGTATTCGGGTAAAACTGTTAACTGTGTATCCTTGGCTAATAGTGGTATATGAATTTTGCAAGTTGATGTTACTGCCATGGAGCGACTGTTGCAACGATGTATATAGTCCGCTTGTGGTTTGTGACACTCGAAATTAATTGTTGAAGGGACACCGTAATGTTATCGAGGCACATTATTCATCAAGTTGTTCTAGTGAGGGAGCCAGCCATTGTTAAGCCACAAAATTGACAATTCAATTAATAGAGTGCAGATTTATTCAATACGTGTGTACACACGGCGTAGAATATTCGGCAGAAAGCCCTTTAGTGTTTCTTAATTAAATTCACAGATTTAGTCCACATAAATCACTTGCAGGGTATTTCATAGCAATTCGATTGTTTGGAATGATAAGTATATAGCGACGTTCGTGAATCTACGACTCTATGTTATGTTATCATCGTGTGACACCCAGTTTTTCATTGAGGTCATGTTCCGCCTCCAAAATACACGTCCTTCACCTTCGCTCGACACGACTTTAATTGGCACGATACAATTTGCTCGTGTGTATTGAGTGTGCTACGTTTCTCATGGACAACTGTACGCTAAACTAGATATGAGTCCCAATGTTGAGGCATTTTCTTCAAGGAGGTCACTGGGTCATTTCGATTCCTCCTCTGTCTATCAATCAATCTGATTTTAGTGGGACCATTGCGACACAGCAAATAATCTCTTTGTAACATGGTTCCCCATTTCTTTGATTGTCCTTGCGCCGATGCTGGTGCTGAGACTGCTTAATGGCGATCCAATTACGGAGAGTTTGCAGCACTTTGTCTATCTACTTTTATCAGCCTCATTCTATTTTCAAGATTGAGGTTCAGTTTATTGTTTAAAATTAATCAGGAAGAAAATTTGATTCTTTCGTAAGGACGACGAATTCTTTAGAAAACTTTCCTTATACTATACTTTCATACACAGGCCTTGATATTTGCCAATTTCTTCTTAGGCTGTCTTTCTCTATTTTCGAAGCTGGTCGTGTGCTTGAGAATAAAAATTGTGTTGGTGTGGTATTTGATATGTTGATTGGAAATTAAACTGAAGATTCGATTGGATACAGTTCTGAAGAGAAGGTGTGCTAATATGGGAATTCTTCAGATTGGATCACACTCTAACCGAGACCGAGTCATTCAAGCGGCCCATGTTAATGACTTCTTGAAAAGAATGGAGTTTAATATATTGGTAACATTGCCATCTATTTTGATATTAAGTTCGAGCGCTATTTGGCACGCTAGTTTGGTGTCAGCAGCCCGAAAAAGTATTAGCTAAAGTGTTATGGACAATTTCTACTATGAAAAAAAATATAGAGCAAAGGGTTTGATTGAAATGTTGTATGACAAACAGAATTTCTTGATCAGAGGCGCTGAAAAGGTTGGAAAGAAATGTACGAGAGTACGTTGAAAAGTAATGCACACATGCTTGTAGAGCGTAAATAAAAACAAAATATGAGTATTTTCGAGTTTATTTTTATTCAAAATATTCTCCTTTGGTTTCAAAGGAATTATAGTGATTTAACTATGATTCAAATGCGAGTTCTAGCTGATTTTGTGGAATTGCATCTAGTGCTCGTGTTGATAGTCAAAATATTGTAGCGAGCTTAGGGTTCGCTGGATTAATTATTTTTAATAAATAAGAGCCGTTAAATCGATTTTGAATTAATGTAACACTTTATTAGTCCGTTAATAACAACCGTTACTTTTACCGTACACTTAACGATTTCTTGACTTATCGCTTTCGTACTTATCGCGTCTTTTACTGCTTACTTCTTACTTCATACTTATCTTCCTGATCTGCGTGCGACGTATTTATACCGTTTTTCCTGATTCTGATTCGGTGTTTGGTTTCCGTCCGTTCCATAGCCTCGAATTGTCTATTGCTCATAGTCTCCAGTTTTCCAGTACTTTCTAAAATATTCTAGTACTTTGGTTTGGGCTTTCTAGAATATTCTAAAGCTGATTGTCATATGCGTCACACTACCCTCCGCCTAGATTAGTTCGTCCCGAACTAAGTTCATTAGTCTCCTGGGTTAAAAAAAGTCGCCAGTCGGTCCCGATGTACCACTTTCATCTTGGCGTTCGGTCTTCGCTGAATCCTATAGACAACGTCGTTAATTCTTGTGAGAATATTATACGGTCCTTCCCAATGGTGCTGCAACTTCGGATACCTTCCTTTTCGCTGATGAGGGTTATAAAGCCACACGTTATCGCCTGCATTAAATCCGGATGCGTTGGCTCGAACGTCGTACCTTGTTTTCATCCTGTCACTTGATACCTTGATTTGCTTTCGAACCAAATGATGAATCTCATCGAGGCGATTTATCCATTCGGCTACGTAGTCGTCGGTCTTATCTATGGCGTCTGGAGGTATTCCGAATCGCAGATCGGCTGGTATTCGTATCTCTCGTCCAAATATAATTCTTGCCGGAGAATGGCCTGTCGTATCGTGATTAGCCGATCTATAACTCATGAGAAAGGTTTGTACATATTTGTCCCAATCTCATTGGTGATCACTAACGACCTTCGATAAATGCTCTTTTATTTTTCGGTTGAACCTTTCTTTCATTCCGTCTGACTACGGATATAAGGGTGTGGTCCTGGTTTTCCTTACGCCCGTGATTCGAAGATTCGGCCTTGATCGGAATGAAGCTCACTGGGAACTCCATATCTGCTGATTCAATTATTGATAAGCTGCTCAATGACGGCTGTTGCTTCTTGGTTTGGAATTGGATAAGACTTCCACCCACTTGCTGAAGTAATTCATGATGACCAACATGTATTTGTTGTTGTCGTTGGTGTTTGGAAATGGTCCTGAGATATCAATCGCAATTCGCTCGAAAGGGGCACCCACGTTGTACTGCTTCATAGCGCTCCTTGGTTTTGCTGTAGGTCCTTCGCTCGCAGTGCAAGTTGTGCACTTCCTACACCAAGACTCGACGTCATCCAGTCGTTACCAACACGTCAAAGAGATAAGACGTATACCTGACAACAGGAGAAAGCAAAAGAAAAGAAAGAAAAAATAAATAAATAAATAAATTCGTCGCGCGAGTGTAAGTGAACAAGTGTGGATTACACAGTGTGGCCGCCACTGAGAGCGGTTGTTTAAAAAATAAAAAAAATAAAAATAAAAAAATAAAAAATTATGGAAACAAACAAAGTGCCAAAGAGCTCGTCGCCTTTCATGAAAAGGGGCCAGGCAGACCTGAAAGCGATGACACGGAGCCGACTCGAGCGACAGCCGAGTATTATAACAAAGCGGCACAAGCCAAATTCAGACGGCGAAAAAAATGCAAAAGGAAAGAAAAACGAATACACAGGCGCAGGCAACCAATTCAACGAATTGGTTGACCTTGACCCAAGTGAAATCGAATTACCTGCTGAGGAAGAAAACAATATCACAGGTACTGCAACAGATCCGGCGGAATTAGAAAAACTCCTTGCGGATATTGACACAAAAAAAGAGGAACTCAATAAACAAAGAGAAGCAATCCTCAAATTAAAAGACCTGGTGCAGCAACAACAAAGCCAAGAAAATACAACAGCACAACGGGAAAATCAGGAACAACATCAGGAAGCAAACAAAAGGCAGCAAACAAAGGAGATGCAGAAGCAGCAAACAAACCAGCACATCGTAACCAACAAAAAGGAAAAGGCGCCGCCTATAATACTTACGTCCATGGAAACAAAGGACGTTATAAAATTAGGTGAGTTAACTTGCAAAAATTTCAAAACAAAAAAAATTAATAATTCTAAAATAAAATTAATGTGCGATGATATTGAAGGTTATCGCAAAGTAATGACTGCTTTGGGTAGGACAAAAAGCGAATACTACACGTACACCCCGAAATCGGAGAAAATAATCTCCGTGCTCCTAAAAGGCGTTGATCCATGTTTTTCCCCTGAGGAGGTATTAGAGGAATTAAAAAATGTCGAAACCGACAATTTAAAATTTACAGGTGTGAAACCCTTCTCTACCGCCAACTCCAGAACACGCAATTGCAAATTGCCTTTCTTTATTGTATCACTGAGTCCCAACAGTAAAGTTGATGCTCTCCGATACATCAAACACTTCAACCACCAAACAATAAGTTGGGAACAAATTAGAAAAATCGATCGCGTATTGCAGTGTATGCGTTGTCAACGCTTCGGGCACGCGGCATCAAACTGCCACATGCAATTCAGGTGCGTAAAGTGCCTCTCCGACCATACCATTGGTGAATGCCCCTTGGGCAAGGAACAGCTTCCAGATAGGAAAACACTGTCCTGTGTCCTCTGTACAAATACAGGTCACACTGCTAATTTTAGAGGATGTCCTAAATTTCAACAGATGAAATTAAAATTGGAATCCAAAAAGAAACAAGTTGAAGAAGAGAAAAAAATGAAAACTCGTTCTTACAACAATTTCGTGGCTCCTTGTGTGTCATATGCACAAATGGCCGGTGCTCCTAAGCAACCAGCATCCATGGAACATACATATAGTAATGGGAAAATGCCCGCACCAGAGGCACATTCAGAAATAATAACAATGTTATTAACCATGCAAGGACAATTTGCCGAATTTTAAAGAACACTGACTGAACAAAAAGCACGAATGGATACTCTCTATTCAACCCTGTTCTCAAATAACTCTCCACATCAAAATCTTCAACCCTCCGTTTGAACTTAACCCAAAAATTATAGGTGTGAATGTAAATTCACTAATCCACATCGAAAGAAGGGATAATTTAGGCAATCTGCTCCAAGTCGAATGCCCAGATGTGCTCTTGGCTAGCGAAACTAAGCTAAACCAAAGGCACAAAATGGGCTACAAAAATTATAACATAATTAGACGAGATCGACCACACTCTACTCGAGGGGGTGGGGTCGCTATCTTAGTTAAGAAAGGTCTTCACCATAAGGTCGTTTACAGCACGGAAGTACACAAATTCCAGGTGCTAGAGGCATGCATTATAGACATTCCGCTAAAAAGTCAAAGGCATCTATATATAGTCGCTGCTTACGCTCCTGAATTTGTTCAAGGTACCCAATTTATCAGTGAAATCGATACGCTTTTCCGACGTCTCAAGTTAGATTCGGAAAACAATTACTTTTTAATGGCAGGTGATTTTAACGCCAAGCACAGTGCCTGGGGCAATCTGACCTCGAACACCAGAGGCAATGCCTTGTTTTATTGGTGACAAACAAATGCGATCGAGCATAAACTAGAATTGTACGCTACAAGTACACCGTCTTATCCAAGAGGTAACTCCTTCCTGGATTTACTTATGACAGATGATCGAATTCAGTTACTAGATACCGAGGTAACTACTCGAAATTGTCTTCGCACAATTGAGTACGATAGCGATCATTACGGACTTGGAGCCGTAATACACGTGCCAAACGAGTACCATCTACTTGAGCAGTACGACGAGGTACACTCTTTCGGTTTCCGAAAAGCACATTGGTCGCGTTTCGATCGCGTAGTAAAAAGAGAAATACGCAACATTGGCATAGACCCACCGACTAATAGAAACCTCCGTAATGATGAAATCGATCATTACCTCCTAACTATGAACGATATTGTTATTAACACAATGAATCGTTCCATCCCCAAAGTAGCTCATATGGATGGCTATACCCACCGATACAGAAATGCAACTATCGATGCTTTGTATAGGCAAAAGTGCACCCTGCTCTCAAAGCTGAAATTGTGCTATAGGCAGTTCAGTGACCCAAATAAGATAGAAATCAAAACAATCAAGTTAAAAATCTTCAAAAACTGATCCGGGATTATCACCGAGGATTAATAAATGAGGAGTGGAGCAACATAATTCGAGCTGTTCAAGCAAACGGACCGAACATGTTTTCACAAATCAAGAAAATATGTCGAAGAAAAGATCACAATGACATTACCTGTCTCCGAATTCCACGGACTCCCAAGAATTGTCAGATAATGCTGAACGCAGGACTCACCTTAGAGCACATCAACTCCAATGATGAAGTAATAGTAGTCGAAGATCCGGAAAAGAAAGCGAATTCAATTGGAGCCTGTTTCGAAGCAGTGTACAGAGTTAACGAATCAGTTCATGCTAACACTGAAATTGAAAGCAATGCCCGTCAAAGACATTGCTCACTGCGCAATCAACTTCACAACTGGCGATCCGAAAACCGTAGTTTCATCACATTCGGCGAAAATAATAGGGCGGATTCTCCCGTCAGAAATGAAAATACAAATATGTTTGTGCGCAAGGATGAACTTAGAAACATACTTAGCTCAATAAAAAAATAAGAAATCATCTGGAATAGATAGCATTCCAAATGTGGTTCTAAGGCACTTGCCTCGCGAAGCAGTGAACATATACACTACTTTGTTTAACAACGCTCTAAACAATGCACACTATCCAACCCATTGGAAGACTGCAGTAGTCCACCCTATCCCCAAAAAGGGTAAGGAGAAGAGCAATCCAGCTAATCTGCGCGTTAACAAACCGTCAGTAATATGTGTCTAATCCCATAAAGCTTCTCAACTGTTGCTTGTCTTCTGGAGTAGATCACTACTATCAGGATCCGTTTGAACTCCTGCAGATGAAACGATGTGTCCCAGGAATTTTACTCTCCTTTGGAAGAGTTCGCATTTCTTCGAATTGAGCTTAAAGTTGGCCTGTCTTAGTCGTTCGAAGACGGAGCGCAAATTATTGATGTGTTCTGGTAAATTCCTTCCGACAACGATGATATCGTCCAAGTACACAAGACACGTCTTCCATGTAAGTCCCCGTAGAACACTTTCCATTAATCGTTTAAACGTTGCTGGAGCATTACATAATCCAAAAGTAGGATAAAAGGTAGTAAACGCTGTCTTCTCCTTGTCCCCCTCCTTCACTTCCACTTGCCAGTAACCGCTTTTTAGGTCCAATGTTGAAAACCACTGAGCTCCAGAAAGGGTATCTAGTGCGTCGTTGATTCGAGGAAGTGGGTAACTGTCTTTCTTCGTAACATCATTTAACCGACGGTAGTCGACACAAAATCTAGTTGTCCCATCCTTCTTCTTGACGAGCACTACCGGCGAATCCCATGGGCTCGATGATTTTTCGATGACTCCTTGCTCTTCCATCTATCGAATCATGTTGCCTACTTCTGATTGTTTGGCCAACGGTAGTCGACGAGGTGGCTGCCTTATAGGTCTTGACTCACCTGTGTCAATGCGATGTTTAACTATACCGCTGCGTCCGAATTTATCATTTCCTGTCACAAAAATATCAGAAAAATCGTTCAGGAGTGATTTAACGCTTGCCTTTTCTCTGTCTGTTAATTCGATTTTCTGGGGCATCAGCCTATTAACCACAGGGGGTGCACCAGAGGGCTGTTGAATTGAATGGTCCTCTCCCCTTGTCTGAAATAAGCTTATCATTGACACGGGTGCACATTCTGTGATTACCTCTCCTTTTCTTATTGCGATCGGCTCCTTGGACGCATTTAGTACCCTGACGGGTACGATGTGCTTCTTCGCATCGAAAAGGGCTTTCCCAACAAGGATGTTCCCCTTACGCTGATTTTGTACAGCCTCGGTGATGTAAAATCGATTGTCACCGGGATCATTCTCAGGACTGGTCCAAATTACCGAGTCTGAATGAGCTGGGATCTCATCCTCCTCACGCACATAACATTTCAGCCTTAGCAATTGTTCGTCCTGCAGTGTAATAGCAACCTCAAAGTTACCAATTCGCAGTGTTCTTTGCCCGGTATCTAGAACAACTTGCTGCTCTTTCATGAAATCCATTCCAAGAATGCATTCGTCCGTAATATCGACAAGCAAAAATTGGTGGAAGATGGAAATATTGCCCAGCACTATCATGCAATCCACTTCTCCGTAGACTGTAGAACATTCTCCTGTGGCAGTCTTCAAAGCGTATCTTCTATTTTTATTAAGTGTTATTTTGCCGACGACATCGGCCGAATTATGGATCTCGTTGCTCCAGTGTCGATTGTCACTGTTGTTGTCCTTGCATTGACAATCGTAGTTATAACCAAACTTTGGTTATCCCGTTGGAGTTGTGATACAGTTACAATGCTGGGGCTGCACATTCCACCAGGCGACTTTCGCCCCTTAATGTCCGCCCTTACAAGTTTCCCGAGCTATTGGCCTCAGGTTGGTCCGTTGATAGTCTCCTCTTTTAATTAGCGCATGAACGACAATTCTCACTTGATGTTTCATTCGTTCGTCGACGTTTCCTACAGTCAACAGAGATGTGGCCGACTTCGCCGCATGTCCAACACTTCGTGTCAGTTCTCGGGGTTCTCCGTTGTACATGCCCGATTCTTTGGCAGGAACATTCCTGGACGGACATTTCTCGGACTCTATATGTACTCCTGATAGCCAGTTTAGCAGATTCATATGCCAATGCGAACGCCAGTATTTCATTTGTCGTCCTCTTTCCCGCCAAACGAACGGCCTGTTGCAAGTCCCGATCTTGGAGTGCGTTTATAAATGCATCCATTGCTACCTCGCTCAGAAATTCCTTAGTCATATTTGAATAAGACAAGTTTGCCAATCGCTCAATATCTGCCTGCAACTGTTGAAGATTTTCTCCAGGTTTCTGCGTTCTGCTCCGCAGTTGTCTCCATACCTAGCTTCAAGGCCATCTCTTACCGCTCGAAAATCTGTTTGCTTCTCTGCTGGTATGGTTTGTAGCAATTCTGCAGCCGCCCCGCGGAGTGACAAGATTAGTGATGTTGACTTTTGCTCATCCGACCACTTATTGTAATTGGCCGCGGGGTCAAACTGAAGTATAAATACGGAGAAGGGTCCCGTTCCATCGAAGGTTGGGGGTTGTATCCTTGTATCCTTGTAGTCATGTTGATTGCTAGGCGATGTCTTATTTCTCTCAACACACTCAAGTCTCTTTTCGATTCGCATTATTTCATCGGTGACTTTTAGATCCAGATTTTCTACTTCGTTTCGAATTTTTGACTGAATTTCTTCCTTAAAGTGTTGAAAATTACATTTCATCCACTGCGTTTGGGCATGTAATTTTGCATTCAGATCTGCAGCTTGTGCGTCGAATTTTGAATTTTGGGTATCCAACTTTGCATTAATATCTGCAGCTTGCGCGTCCAATTTTATCATCATCATCCCGAACATCTTCGAAATGTCCAACTGTGGCGAAATCTTCTCCGTCACATTGGCACCATTTTGACTCGCTGTTTTTTCTCCATCCGGACAGTCTGACCCAATCGTAAACACACATGCGTCGACATCAATACCCTCTTCTTCCATTGCTGCTTGCAGATGCTGTCGAAGAATTTGCTTCTGTCCTCTGCTATCCAGATTCCGGTCCTCAAGTTCCTTCTTCAACTCAGGAACGCGAAGATCCTCCAAATGTCGATCTGACACAACACACTTTCACAGACTTATTCACATCACCAATAATTAATCCCACTTCTGACACCAATTGTAGCGAGCTTAGGGTTCGCTGGATTAATTATTTTGAATAAATAAGAGCCGTTGAATCGATTTTGAATTAATGTGACACTTTATTAGTCCGTTAATAACAACCGTTACTTTTACCGTACACTTAACGATTTCTTTACTTATCGCTTCCGTACTTATTGCGTCTTTCTGCTTACTTCTTACTTTTTACTTATCTCCATGATCTGTATGCGACGTATATATACCGTTTCCTCATTCTGATTTGGCGTTTCGTTTCCGCCCGTTCCATAGCCTTGAATGTTCTATTGTTCATAGTCTCCAGTTCTCCAGTACTTTCTAGAATATTCTAGTACTTTGTTTCGGATTTTCTCGAATATTCTAGTACTGATTGTCATATGCGTCACAATCATAATCCTAATAAATCATTCTATTATATATATTGGCCTGTAGAAACCCGAAAGTTCATGGCCTCACCGATTCGAACCCGACATTGTTCCCTGTCCTGTACGCTCTCCTTTCACGTTCGACCATCCGATCCGATCTCCTCGAGGTCCAACCTAACATTTTCCTCCCATCCTCGCCGCGGCTGTCCTGTCGGTCTTTTTCCCATTGGCTTACCGTCAAGAATGCTATGCACGGTCCTATCGTTACCCATTCGCGCCACGTGTCCGACCCATCTTAATCTTCGCGACTTGATTACTCTCACTATTGTAGGTTTGCGGTATAGCTCTTCCAATTCGTGGTTGTGGAGTTTCCTCCTTTGTCCTGCCTCCTCGTCATATTTGCCGCTAAAGATACCCCTTCGAATTTTGTTCTTGAATACGCGAAATTTGTTTTCTTCCCGTTTTGTGAGAGCCCATGTTTCGCATCCGTATAGAACAATCGGCATGATTATGGTTCTATAGACACGGAGCTTTATATTACGTGATAGCAGCCCCCGCTTGGTAGAAACCTTGACGTGGTGCGGAGGCTTAAACTACAATGAATCACTCAGGCTATGCTGATGGAAGCATACGCTTCCAGTAGGGCCACCCATGTCAGACAGGCTAGCGAGGAGTAACACACAAAGATCTACCACCCCTAATCCAGGGTGTTATGCGTCACCGTGCCCATTGGATGGTTTGCATCCAGGGGTATACCGGCTGTATTATAACGGCGCCTCTCTGACACCGGGCCGAATCAGAACAGTAAGCAGACCTTACCATATCAAAGAGGGGCGTTGATGTGGCAGACTATTCGAAACCCCAAGACTCGTGGCATCAAAAATGAAAATGAATAACCTAATAAACCATTGAACTTAATCAATTTTTTGTATTTATTTTATTACGCTAATAAAAATAAAATCCTTTTAACATTTTCTACACGCAACACTTTCCGATCCGGCATGCAATTATTGTAATGGCTTTTCAAGAGTATTATTCCTCTTCAAAGAAAAATACCTGTTTTGTACAAGGGGGGGGGGGGGGGGGGGTGTTATACGCGAAGCCTACCACCTCCCAAAACCTTTCGGGGGCCGTCGCACCATTGTTACTCCGAATTACCTAATTGTGAAGTCCCATATCAATATAATGCATGAAACCCTAAATACATACACTGGTGATTTATAGAATTCAAATACCACATTTGGAAAAATTTTGGATGCCACAAAGCGAATGTACTACTCATAACTATAAGCAATACCATGCATATAATGCCCTGAGTGCCCTGATTGAAAGATTTTAAACAGAGTGCAAGTGAAAACAGATAATAAACCTGTGGCAACTCTAACAGATACACACAATTCACAAGCAAAAATAGTGAAGAACACCGAACGAAAAATCGAATAAGAAAAATACATCAGAACCGTATACCAAGCGATAAATAAAAAGAATTCACATCAGTGGAATATAGTCGAGTTTGGGAAATCAAATTCTAAACACGGTCAGTAGCCTGATGTGTGCGTCAGTTCGAATCACACGACTTCTTCACTATTATTTCAAACGCTATAAACCCTTTGATCCGCATAATCGAAAACAGATGGCGTCTTGGTTTTTTTTTATTTTTTTTTTATTTTACTTCTCCCAGGAAAGGCCAACCTAGACCGCTGAGACAGCATTCTGAGATCCTATTTTTTCTCGACAGGGTCCGTCAGCCAAGCTCCGAAAGATGCTCAAGGATTTCTGCCAACCATTTCATGAAGCCTATACCTTAATGTGGTGGTATTACATAGGGCAGCTAGGCTTTGGGGCGCTACCTACCACTCAGTAATTATTCCGAACTGCACAATAGCAAGAGTCGATAGTTGAACCTAGGTTTGCACAATCAAACGCAAGGCACAACCTCCTTACCAACTCAGCCATTGTCCTAACAATCGTCCAGAACTGACCTGAAGAGTCGCTTCGCAACCAGCGCTCGAGACGGACGTCTGAATTAAAGTCCGTTGCGATTTAAATTTATAATTAAAGAGTATTGTACATTATTCGTCAATAAGGCAGATGTATCGAGAGTCGTGCGGTTAATCTTCATGTGTGATAGAATTGTACGTTCTGCTAGGTTATCGAATGCCTAGGCAGAGTGGATATTATTAGAATACAATGTGGTACATAAGTACATGTACAGCATTATGGTTTACTTGTTCAATAAATCGACCCTTGGTATCAATAACAACCTCAACTCGTGACCGGAAACGTGAGCACAGCTTCCATTGAATACTGCTCTTTGTTGCTGCTAACCATTACCTGGACGATGGCATGCTTTGGAGTTTCGATGATATTGTGAGGGCATATGTAGGTTTCATCTTCACCTATCAGCCTGTGGAACTTTTGAAACTTTACCTTAATAAAGGTCATGTAAAGAAACAGCGTTTCATTTTATATCAAATGTGTCTAGTGTGCCGTTAAATGTTACACCTACCTTGTAACACTGAGTGTGAGCGCCATCTGTCAACTAGTTTGTTGCCAATAGTGAGAGACATTAGTTATCGGCGATTTTTACAGTGTAAAAAATATTCAGCAAAGAATTTGTTTGAAATTTTGTGATGTAAACGGAGTTCGGATACACTGGGCAGTCCGTAGTAGTTACAAGAGTAATTGATTGGTATGGGCTCAGTGAAGAAAATGGTCTCCGAAAGTTGTTAGTATAGTTTGAGAAACCTTTAATCCAACTCTGACAAATCAATTCGTCATATCATTGTTGGTATTTTTTGGATTAGACGCATCGCAGCATGGCCTGTTCAAAAAAGAGCTGAATTTTCTTTTTCTAAAAGATACTTTTGACCAAATCACGCTATCAATATGATCGAGTAAGCAGCATATCCTCGAGATGTGGCACCCTGCGAATTTTTCCTCCTTCTGAAACTCAAATAACTACTCCTTGGGACCAGTTTTGAGTCATTCGAATCATAAATTCCCTTAGAAAATTTAAGCCAATCCCGGAAAATGCCTATAAAAGGTACATATGACTGGATTGCTCGTTGGAGAAAAGTACTTCTTCAAGAGCCAATTTTGAAAGAAACAAATAAAGAAATTTTGAAGATTTTAAATCCAGTCCTGCTTATTGTCAGAATGTAAGTTAAAAAAACATCGAAAGAAATGATATTCTTATAGGCATACTATACCAATATGAAATCTACCTTCGGATTGACTCGTTTATAAATAATAATTGGCAAATATTAATACCATGAACCCTTGACACGAATAAATGTGCAGAGCTGTTTTTTAAGTAACGTCTTATTGAAACCTTGCGAGCATTACCGTTCTGGCATATTAATCACAGGTACTGAATGCAAGATCTCGGGGCTACATACACATCCGTACATCTATTTGAATGGCTCCTCAATGACTAAAAAATTGTATTGCATCGCCAAAGGATTTAAAGGATGTGCAAAAAGCAACAGCAACGCCAACAAACACCCACGGTGAATGGATGCACTTACTGTTGTTTTCCTTGACTAAGTCTAAACGGATACGAAGGAACACATCTATTTACAATCCACAATCAAGCTACTCGTACTACGCAGTATTACACCGTTCTGTACGGCGCGCATAATACCCTTGAAAGCAAAGAGGACTAAAGTGTAACTATCACACATTCAAATATCGTTGCCGTATATCCTTTACCACGTGCTCCATTCATCGCATACGCTGGTTTCGTTACTGTCCTCATCTTTGTCGACGCAAGTGGTAACGATACAGCGCGAATATAAATCCTTGCTTGTCCCTGAAATATATTTTTACCCGTGTATATTTATTTTTTATATATGTTTGTAGTTTCGTTTTGTTTAGTTTTTCTTTTTTTTTTTTTTTCTGATGACGACACCCTTTCAATTTTATCATTCGAATGCAATAGAAAAGAACAGAAATTAGGGGGCAGATACTTTCTAATTAAAGTGTGCACAATGTGTTTTGCTTTTTCTTCCTTTTCCTCTTCGAACTATTGTATCCTACCATTCACACCCTCAAGCTTTTATTTTGAAACATCCTTAGAAGAATCGAGGAATTAAAAGAAAGGACCAAGTAAACGGGACAAATGGAATACCACACAAGTTGACTAAATAATTACCACCACAGCGATGAGAACATTTTTATGTCCTTACTCGGTCTCACCTAACACTTCCTGTGCTCCTGCTCGATGGGTAATTGTAGAAGTTGTTAACATGACAGTAAGCCCTTCTTCTGGCGGTGAGGCAGCTTTTGCCCGACGAGGACAATTGTGTGCGAGCACTCGTATTTTGTTCCTAGCCAAAGGACAATAATTATTTGATACACGTGTTTCGTTGTGTGAACTCCAGTAATATATCTAAGTTTTGTGCATCGAACAGTTTACTTATTCGATGGTTAACTACATCGCACAGTCCGAAGGTTGACGATCACATTTTCTCTTTGATGACGTCCTGATAATAGCTAGTGATAAGGACAAGGCACAGAAAAAAACAAATCAGAAAAAGCGCCATTGAGAATACAAATCAAACAAATACTAAGTTAGGCATTTTTTTTGTGGTGCGCACTAATGAGCTTGTGTACTCAGAAATTGCTCGTGCAATGAATGGACGCGGGTGGGTTGGAGACGAAAATGGATTATAAGGAAATTACGCAGCCACTTGCTTGGGCATATGAAAGCAGTTTACATTCGTAATTAGAAACATGTGTTTTCCCATCAAGGTTGCGTTTGAAATGACATGTGAAATCGGCCGAATCAAACATTGGTTTAGATCATACTCTCAGGCCATTTGGAAGCACATTTTAGAAAGAGAAAGAAAGAACTATCGAGTGCCTAGGCACAGTGGATATTATTAGAATACAATGTGGTACATAAGTACATGTACACCATTATGGTTTACTTATTCAATAAATCGACCCTTGGTATCAATAACAACCTCAACTCGTGACCGGAAACGTGAGCACAGCTTCCATTGAATACTGCTCTTTGTTGCTGCTAACTATTACCTGGACGATAGCATGCTTTGGAGTTTCGATGATATTGTGAGGGCATATGTAGGTTTCATGTTCACCTACATCAAACAGAGAGCAAACGAACGAATGGACGGTTTTCTGAGCTGGATGGTGTGAAGTGTGGTGTTATGTGGTAATGGAAAATGAACGTCATTCACCTTTGTGTTGCATTGACGATAGAGAACTTTCTCTCATCTTTTTCAATTGAACGTGCATTATATAGACCCTGGTTTGATAGGTGAAGTTTTTCAATCCTAGAGGTAATTTCATTGAAGCCTACGATTTAAAATTGATGAAGACGTAGTGGAGTTTGGGAAAGTGATCAATTTTATTATGTAACCGTCGAACGTCGTCTTTCGATTTAAATTTCAAGAAGACGTAGTTCGTATTTACGGAAATGATCAATTTGCTGGTATAAATGTTATATATTGTTCGGCGGACGACGTCTTAAAGATCCGAGGCGACATCCGCTTTTTCTTCCTACGGTGGACTCTATTCCAGCGTAGGTGTATTATTTCAACGCTATTTAGAATGGCTTCCCAGAGCGGAAGAGAGATTTAGTTTTCATGTGGAATAAATTATCACAAAATTACGCTCATTCCTTATCGGCCCGCGACGCCGTGTAAACCCTTTCTAAGAGCGCCATCTAGGTAATGGTGCGGTTCTGTTTGTTGCACCTTTCCAGGACTGCGACGAAATGTTTAACAAGGTAGGTTTTCTATATATATATATGTATGTTCAAACAAGCGTTGAACACACCTTCCACTAACAACGGGTTCTTGTTTTGTTGTGGGCTGGGTGCTGGCGTCAGGAACACGATGTCTCCTGGCGTGCACTGATGGTTCTGAAATACTGATGACGTTAATTAGTAAAAATAGCAAAGAATACCTAATGGGCTAGTATCAGTCCACAATGTATTTCCCCTCCAGACGGGAATGGATGTATTTGTTGAACTGGATTGTCTCGCTGTAGGCAGTGATGATTAGTTTGATGTTTGGTTGATGGGTTGTATTCCAAACGAATTAACCCAGGATAACAACTGCAAGTTCCTTGTTATCACTTCTATGCTATTCGGAAACCCGAAATTGTACAAAATAAATTAAACACAAGCTATTGAACATTTAAAGACACAAATTTGAGTCACAATCTTTAATTTATTTAACACGATTGCTTTGATTTTGTGGGATTAAGATTATTGCGATCCGTGGTCCCCAAAGAGTTTACGAAGAAGCGTAAAAATGGTTGTCTTTTGACAACCAACAAAAACTAATTTACATATGTCAGCTGAATGTTGACATTGGTTAGGGTGGTGCCACGGTGGCATTCAATTGCGAATTCGCCGGTTGTGTCCGGGGCGAATCCGCAACTATATATATATATATATATATATATATATATATATATATATATATATATATATATATGTATATATTGTTATGGATGCTGTGAATCCATCACACAAAAAATAGGTTATTCTGAAATCCAAACCATATGGGGGTCACTAACAGCGTTTTGCATAGTTGACATAAAAGATAACGCGATCACAGGCAGCCGGCGAAGCAAGCGAGATGTAGATTAGGTGGTGTGGCAATATGTAGCCACAGAAAATTTAATATATATATTTAAATGTAAAATCGATTACCTGTTTCCGGGGGAAGACTGCTTCCGTGGCTCCGAATTGAGAAGCGGCTGTGTCTCCGTGATTCCAGGCTTAATGCTGTAGAGGGATCCTTATGTGTCGTCTTTTATTGAATTCTCTCAACTCCAAAAAAGGAAAATCAACTGCTAAGCTTCAGATATACGGCACGGATTAGGTTTCGATTACACCTCTTCCATTGAATTCTCTCAATTCCAAACAAAGGGAAATCAACTGCTAAGCTTCGGATATACGGCACGAATTAGGTTTCGATTACACCTCTTCCATTGAATTCTCTCAATTCCAAACAAAGGAAAATCAACTGCTAAGCTTCAGATATACGGCACGAATTAGGTTTCGATTACACCTCTTCCATTGAATTCCAACCGAACAACAAAAAGAAACAAAACTTAAAAAACAACTCCACAGTTTATTCCGTACACATTAACTTGCGCTTCTTTTTTTTACATCTCCATTTCAATCGAAAAAAAAACAATTATCTGCCGTCACAAAAACGGTTCACACAGTTCGGACTTTCGGCTTGTTCTTTTCTTTCTTAACTGCACTGAAAAAAAAACGTTTCTTTTTCTTTTTTCCTCCGTTGTCAAAAAACGTCAACAACGGAATTCCAAACCGTATTCAAGAAAAAATATTAACCCTCCGTTTCTCTCGCTCTCCACTCACGTCCACTTCGAAAACCGAATTCGAACTCGAAGAACTGCACGATCCACACCCGAATCGGGGCGTGTTCAAAAACTCACTTCTGGATCGTGCAATTCCTCCACCACCTTACCATCATACTATCTTAAAACAAAATTATATTAAATACAAATTATCAATTGATGGTGGTGGCCGACGTACGTGACAGTGGGAATTCTGATGAGCAATTAGAAGTAGATTGGATCGCGGATCGTCTCCAGCCCGGAAGCAAGTTTTGAAAGAGACAATAAAATTTATAGAGAAAGTTTTGAACAATAGCGAAAAGAAGAATTTTGAAAGAGAATTTAATAAAATTTATAGAGGAAGTTTTGAACAATACTGAAAAGAAGAATTTTGAAAAAGAAATTAATAAAATTTATAGAGGAAGTTTTGAACAATCCTGAAAAGAAGAATTTTGAAAAAGAAATTAATAAAATTTATAGAGGAAGTTTTGAACAATCCTGAAAAGAAGAATTTTGAAAAAGTATTTAATAAAATTTATAGAGGAAGTTTTGAACAATCCTGAAAAGAAGAATTTTGAAAGAGAATTTAATAAAATTTATAGAGGAAGTTTTGAACAATACTGAAAAGAAGAATTTTGAAAAAGCAATTATTAAAATTTATAGAGGAAGTTTTGAACAATACTGAAAAGAAGAATTTTGAAAAAGCAATTATTAAAATTTATAGAGGAAGTTTTGAACAATACTGAAAAGAAGAATTTTGAAAAAGAAATTAATAAAATTTATAGAGGAAGTTTTGAACAATACTGAAAGGAAGAATTTTGAAAAAGAAATTAATAAAATTTATAGAGGAAGTTTTGAACAATACTGAAAAGAAGAATTTTGAAAAAGAAATTATTAAAATTTATAGAGGAAGTTTTGAACAATACTGAAAAGAAGAATTTTGAAAAAGCAATTATTAAAATTTATAGAGGAAGTTTTGAACAATACTGAAAAGAAGAATTTTGAAAAAGTATTTAATAAAATTTATAGAGGAAGTTTTGAACAATACTGAAAAGAAGAATTTTGAAAAAGAAATTAATAAAATTTATAGAGGAAGTTTTGAACAATACTGAAAGGAAGAATTTTGAAAAAGAAATTAATAAAATTTATAGAGGAAGTTTTGAACAATACTGAAAAGAAGAATTTTGAAAAAGCAATTATAAAAATTTATAGAGGAAGTTTTGAACAATACTGAAAAGACGAATTTTGAAAAAGCAATTATTAAAATTTATAGAGGAAGTTTTGAACAATAGCGGAAAGAAGAATTTTGAAAAAGAAATTAATAAAATTTATAGAGGAAGTTTTGAACAATACTGAAAAGAAGAATTTTGAAAAAGAAATTAATAAAATTTATAGAGGAAGTTTTGAACAATACTGAAAAGAAGAATTTTGAAAAAGAAATTAATAAAATTTATAGAGGAAGTTTTGAACAATACTGAAAAGAAGAATTTTGAAAAAGCAATTATTAAAATTTATAGAGGAAGTTTTGAACAATACTGAAAAGACGAATTTTGAAAAAGCAATTATTAAAATTTATAGAGGAAGTTTTGAACAATAGCGAAAAGAAGAATTTTGAAAAAGGTTTTAATAAAATTTATAGAGGAAGTTTTGAACAATAGTGAAAAGAAGAATTTTGAAAAAGGTATTAATAAAATTTATAGAGGAAGTTTTGAACAATACTGAAAAGAAGAATTTTGAAAAAGAAGTTAATAAAATTTATAGAGGAAGTTTTGAACAATACTGAAAAGAAGAATTTTGAAAAAGAAGTTAATAAAATTTATAGAGGAAGTTTTGAACAATAGCGAAAAGAAGAATTTTGAAAAAGGAATTAATAAAATTTATAGAGGAAGTTTTGAACAAGAGTGAAAAGAAGAATTTTGAAAAAGCAATTACTAAAATTTATAGAGGAAGTTTTGAACAATACTGAAAAGAAGAATTTTGAAAAAGAAGTTAATAAAATTTATAGAGGAAGTTTTGAACAATACTGAAAAGAAGAATTTTGAAAAAGGAATTAATAAAACTTATAGAGGAAGTTTTGAACAATACTGAAAAGAAGAAATTTGAAAAAGAAATTAGTAAAATTTATAGAGGAAGTTTTGAACAATAGTGAAAAGAAGAATTTTGAAAGAGAATTTAATAAAATTTATAGAGGAAGTTTTGAACAATAGTGAAAAGAAGAATTTTGAAACATAATTTAATATAATTTATAGAGTAAGTTTGAACAATACTATTAAGTATAATTGTATAAAGTAAATTCTATCGTTAGTTGTAACATAAGAGTTAAAGAATAATTTGTATAGAAACTAAAATTATATAAGTAAAATTATATTGTATAAGTTGTAATAAAGAATCTAAGAAAGGATATAACGTTAGTAATTGTATCTGTAACGTTAGTAATTGTATTAACACAAAAATGAAATAGTATAACTAAAATCGTAAGTTGTATTAATATAAAAACTAAAATAGTATAAGTAAAAGTATATTGCACAAGTTGTAATAAAGAATTTAAGATAGGATATAACGTTATTAATTGTATTAGCATAAAAAATAGAATTGTATAAATAACCTTAAGAGGGATAAGTTGAAAACCTGTATAAATAAAATTATATTGTATAGAATATAGCGTTAGCAAATAAAACTTTAAAAATAAAAAAAAGGTCGTGCATATCTCTCTTCCCTTCGCTCCAGTTTCTCCTGGTCTGATGGAAATACCGGAAGTTCTTCCCACGAACCATATCTGGCCTGAGGACCCAGTTTGTGCACAGTGTATAGCCGTACTGAGTCATAACAATGTATATATGTGAAGTGATGAATATATATATGAAGTGTACGTCCAAATATCCATATATTATTTTTATTTGGTTGCTATGGCATCTGTCAAACATATTTAGTATGCATCAAGTCATTATACAAATAACATCATTTTTTTTTAATCCTGTTAAAAATGTCGAATTTTGTACCAGAAAATGATGATTTGCGGAAAGCATTAATTTTTTGTTTTCATTTGAAGAAAAGTGTTACAGAGTCGCATCGAATACTTATTGAGGCTTATGGTGATCATGCTCTATTGGAAACAACATGCAAAAGTGTAGTGCTCTAAAAAGGGCTATCACCTTTTTCCCCCATTCATACATCCTAATCCCAGTAATCCTACACCAAAACATTACAACTAATCAAAATCCTGCAAAACCTAAACTAAATCCAAAATTCGCAATAAACGAATCAAATACTCGTTTATCGCTTTGCATTTGCCCCACGGCATAATTTAATCAAAAAACCTAAACTAAAATCAAAATTCGCAATAAACGAATCAAATATTAGTTTATCGCTTTGCATTTGCCGCACGGCATAATTTAAATCAAAATCCAGAAATACATTTCAATCTGGTAAATTCCCTAGTAAATTAAACAAACCCAATCCATGGCAAATCGAACCAGATGTTCGAATTTGCCACGAACAAACAAAACCCAAAATTTAAGTACAAATTCTCATATGCAAATAGTTTCATGAGAATTCAGAAAACTGAACTCTTATCTAAAGTAAACATTGAGCATCACACGAAATGTATCGAAAATCGAGATTTTCCATCAGAAACGTTCGTTTTCAAGATACAAATCTCGATCGGATGCCGTTTAAAAGGTGATGTATCGCGATCTCGAGGATTCATTCTGTTCATGTACATAGTCCCCGGCGGAAGTACTGAAGGACCACAAAGCAGTCAATCAATGTACATAGTCCCCAGGATAATCAACCTTTCCAGATCAAAATAAATGAATCTATGATAATCAAATAAAAAGTATTTTCATTAATTTGGTTTGGTGCATTCGATGTGAAACGTTGGCTACTTTAGAACAGGAGACGACTTCCAACCAGGAAAAGGAACCGGTGAGTAGAGTGGTGGCAAGCCCAGAAACTAAACCCTTACAGCGTCCACGATTTCGGACATCCCCAGAAGGCACCTGGTTCCACGGCACAGGGGCGCAATTTCAAAGCGACGTCCCAAGAACGAGTCATACTGCAAAACCCGTCAAAGAAACAATAAAAGCCCTCGGCTGGGAAGTGTTACCCCACCCACCGCATTCACCAGACTTGGCTCCTTCCGACTACCATTTGTTTTCATCGATGGGACACGCATTGGCTGAGCAGCATTTCAATTCCTACGAAGAAGTCGAAAATTGGCTCTCCGAATGGTTTGCCTCAAAAGACGACCGGTTTTATTGGCAATGCGTAGAAAGCAATGGCCAATACTTCGAAGATTATGTTTTTTACTTTCCCATTTAAAATTAGTTTTTTATTTAAAAAAAAATGCTCACTTCATACCGGTACACCATAAACATATATATATATATATATATATATATATATATATATATATATATATATATATATATAGAGAGAGAGAGAGATATATATATATATATATGGAGATATATAGTTATATATAGTATGTATGTATATATATATATATATATGAATATGTATGTATGTATATATATATATATATACATTGGCGCAAACCTAATAACTTGCCCGGAAAAACAAATTATTATGGAAAATTTAACAAGCCTCGGGACTTGCTAAATAAGGACGAGACCGGATCCCTCTTGTAGTGCCGATGATGATGATATATATATATATATATATATATATATATATATACATACATATATATATATATATATATATATATATATATATATATATATATATATATATATATATATGTATATGTATACATATTAATATATGTATATATTTATATATATATGTATATATATATATATATATATATATATATATATATATATATATATATATATATATATATTAGGTACACGAATAAGTTTCCGTCGTTTTCTATAAAAAGTTGCGGACGAGCATTATCATGGAGAACAATAATTTTGTCACATCTGGAGTAGTAATGGGCGCTTTTCCTCGAGTCCTTAGCTGAATCTCAATAATTGTGTTCGGTAGCGAACTCCAGTGGGGAGGAAGTATTGTGCCTGTCACGGACACTCCGTTCACTTCCTCATCCATCATGATTAATTGTTCTCTCGAGCACTAAAATGATTACGGCGAAGCAAAGAAAACGCCAAACACCTGACACGTAAAAATATAAAACACAGGATTTCTATTGTTTATTTTTATTTATTTTACATCAATAAAAACACAATCTTCGAAGACTGCAGCGAATATAATATTCGACACGGCGGTTGCAACCACTACACTCTACGTGAGAAATGGGAGTAATGTCTATGAGGCACATGATTGTTACTAATTTTATTGTTTCCGAATTTTACTCACACGCGACTCGTGGATTTTCGCGTCTCCGTGCACACCGGAGAGCGGAAGTCAGCAACGACCATGGCGGTCGGCGGATGAAAATCGACTCACCGAGGATAGAACCCTGACATGAATTCCATCCTAGGTTAGGGCCAATAAATAAGGGAAGAGAGAGAAAAACTTTTCTCTTAAGGGTGCGGCCTCTGTAGGAAATACACTCTTTTAGTGCAATGGTGTGTGTGCATGGTTCTTTCATGGATGAGAACGAACCTAGAACAAAGAAAGGGCATAAAGTGCATTCATTGGATACGGTTTCGGTAAAGCAAATAAAACCGAAATCGTCGGATGCTAATGGGATCTTTGTTGGAACATATGCGTTGCGGCTAAACAAAGAGACGACGATACGATGTTGAAATGTGCTAATTGGTTTTAGCTAGGTTACTGGGAAATGATGTTTATGGCATCGCTAGTAAGGCTAGGTATTGAATTATTTGCGTATCGCCAGAATGCCTGATGAAGGACAGCGGTCTTTTGTTTACTCATGGTGTGAGTTAGGGAAATAGGCTTCAGCGTCGATTGCACTAATTGAATGCAGCTACTGGTATATTATTGCTCGGAGAATAAGGTCGCCGGCCAATGTGTACGTTAAGATATTTATCATACACATGGCGAAGCTGAAAAATAGACAGCACAATGTTTATGGCCCCTGGTGAAGGTTACATTATATGTAATTCAAATCCTTTTGTTTACAGGAATTCGTCAAGGGAGATTTATTTGACACCGAAGGTGCCGACCTAGTTTGAGATTCCTGATAAGGTAAGAAAGAAATCTTACAGGAATTGTATGCATAGAGTTGCATGAAAGGTAAGTTTTCTTAACAGGGGCTTTAATGTTATGGATTTGATCGAATTAAAACTAATTTTCAGGTGCTTAATGCGATTGCATTAGCAAAACTTATGCGACTTGGGATGAGGTTATGGGGGTTTTTGGGTAAGTGTACCGTGGGATTTGGCGGCACCGCCACAGTTTCACTTGGTTTAAGCAATTCATAATACATGACACCAATCTGATCCCACCAGATACACAGCATGAGTTTGTTTCCATAAATATAAATCGTGTCATACGAACCCGGAACAGAAGCGGGAGATAACTAACCAAGTTAATCACCCCCCCTAGACGATATCTTCGTTTTTGGCGATTTTAATCTCCGCCGTCTCCAATGGACATTGGCGTCTACTTCTCAAACCACACAAGTTCCAAGGAACGTATTTTTATAAACGGTCTCACCGACTCATGCCTCCGTCAAATAAGCAATATCCCAAATCATATGGGGAGACAATTGGACCTTGTGTTCACAACGTCCTTAGTCCACGCGCCCTCTCTACCATTGACAATTACCACCCCCGGCTTCTCTCATCATGACAGCTTTTCCTACAACTTCCACAAAGCTAACTTCCGCCTTCTTAATGAGCATCTTAGCAAAGTCGCGTTTTGCTTTGATCATCTGGGGGTAGAAGAAGCTACTGCCACTCTCTATAAGGAGATCTACTATGCCAGCGCTCTATATGTCCACTATTATCGTCACAGGTCATCGGTTTCATGGTACAACCGCACATTCCGCACTCTTCGGAACAAGAGAAATAACTTGTGGAACATTTTCCTAAAAACGCTTTCCTTCTAAAACTACTCCAACTCGGTTCCTTTTATAAATTCACCGAGCTCTACAACTCCCTCTACTTCAACTACCTCACAAAAATATAATCCAACTTGATCACCGACCCCAAATCTTTTTCTACTTTATAAATTACAAACGTAAATCTGACGCCCATCCTAACTCCCTTTCCTATGACACGACTACTTTAATTAATATTTACCCCCTAACTATTGCCAATCTATTCGCTTCGTTCTTCAATAAATCCTCCACGAACATCTCCGTCGAGCCTAATCCGTTTTACTTCAAAGATTTGCCCGAATTCTCCCTTGGCACCTTCACCCCTCAAATTATTCAGCTTCACGTAGTTGAGGAGAAATTAAACTTGCTCAAAGACGAGTTTGGCCATGGACCTGATGGAGTTCCGGCTGTCCTTTTAAAGAAATTTTCCTCTTCCCTTTCTCTCCCGCTATCAAAAATCTTCTATCTATCCTTTACAAAAGGTATCTCCGTGTCAGTCCGGGCCATCGGCCACACATCCCAAAACGTCTTCGAAGATTTCTCTCGACGATATTGCGGTATATACAGCGTGGTGGGGTGGTATCTCACCTTAGGACCGATTACCACCTAAACCAACCTTTTGTAGCGATTCAAAATCGCTACACCTTTCCACTTACTTAAAACCCCCTAACCTATCCCATTCCTATACCTAAAATACTTACCTGACCTTAAAGTCCACCATCCACTCATACCTTCCACCATAGCGAAGCATATGTGCGGCGGGTGAAACCTAAAGTTAATCTGACGCACATTGATTCAGTCCTCTAACTTTAAATCCCTTTTTTTAAAGCACAAACAGTCGAGTTTGTATTTCACAAATTAATTACCACTTGTGTGCAAATCTCGATTTGCCACAACATAAATAGGCGGCGCATTTTGGTTTCGCGGACAGCATTCATTTCACAGTGGGAGCTGAGAGAAGACACAATCATCCTGGACAGTGAGCTGATAGAAGACACATACAATTTAAAATTTATTTAAAACAAAATAAATAAATAAAAAATTTAAAATATAAATTTAAAAAAAAAAAAGTTTGGAGAAAAAAAAAAAACTGGGAAAAAAATTATTTTTCTTAGTGAACAGGGAACAACTTTAGGTTCGTTTATTTTTAATGTAACCTATATTTTCAAATTTATATTTGTTTTAATTTAGAAGCATTTTTTTTAGGTCTGCTTGTTTCCCTTCTTGGTTTTTGTTTGTTCCTTTTCTCTTTTCCATGCGCCCCACGCGTTTCTTGTTTCTTTTTTGTGCTCGATGTTTGCAAAATCGAAATAGATGGACACCTGCTCTTCTCGTGGTGTGGGCCATCAGCCCGATCAGGGCATGATGGCTCTCATAAAGAGATTAAGGGAAGACCTCGAGGCTCTCAAGGCAGAGAACGCTGTCTTGAGAGATAAATTGTCGCGACTGGAAGCCGCACCACCCGCATCCCCGTCCAGTGCCAGTTCGGAGGCTTCTGATTCGGAATCGGAGCTCGAGCCCGAGTTGGAAAGTCTCACTGAGAGTTCCGACGAATCAATGGACGACGGTGACTCGCGCACCCCCACCCCAAACTCGCCTAAAGCCCTTAAGCGGAAAACACCACTTCCAATAATAAACTGCGAAGGAGGACCCTCCAATAAGCGTGTGGCCACCGGCTGCCCGCCAACGCCGCACCCCAAACTGTTGTCGAACCCCGCGATAACTCCAACTCATGTGAGGGTCGTACCTCCGCAGGAGCCTTGTCCAACACGGCCAACTCCATTAATTAACCCAAAACCAAAGGCTGCTTGTGTTCCCAACACTGTTCAGCTAGAGGTCGGGGAACGCCCACCCGTTTCTAAGAAAAAACAGCAACCCGGGGTCTTTCCACGAGACCTCAATTTAAAAAATTTCGTCGGTGACATGAACCGGCTAGGGATTTCTAACTTCAAGGCAAAGACCTTAACCCCATCCCTAAATAAAATCATAGCCTACGATAGGGAAATCTATCGCACGGTTAACGGCAACCTCAAGGCCAAGGAGGTGAATTATTACACCTTCACTCCGGCCGACGAAAAGTCGAGGACAATCCTCTTAAAACGAGTCGCTGCCTCTTGGGAAAAGGACGACATCGTAACTGCTCTTGAGGCAACATTACCTAACGTCAAATTCATTGACGTCAAAAAATTCTCCCCACAGCGGTTTGTGAACATCAGACCGCAAAGATACACCAAGCTGAACATATGGCAGCTTATCCTTGCCCCAGGAACCGACATAGATTCCATAATACGGACAAATTCGCTTCCAACTTTGCATCAGCAAGTTGTTTTCGAGGTATTTCATAACAGAGAAATACCTCAATGCAGACGTTGCCAACGTTTCGGGCATGTCTCCCGAAACTGCAACATGAGTCGCCGTTGCGTTCGTTGCGGAAAATCCCACGATATTGGCAAGTGCGAACTACCGCTAGCGAAATACGATCCCGCAACAAATGTGCAGGATGAAATAACACTGCCAACTTGCTGCAACTGCGGCAACAAAGGGCATCCGGCTGGTTATAGAAATTGTCCTAAATATAAGGAAATTAAACAAAGATCCAAGGAGACTCGAGCTAAGCAAACATCATCCAAAATGGATTCACATTTGCCGACATGCTTAGGGGTCAGCAGGCAAGGAATACAAAAACTCTTTCAACTCCTCCCCCTCAAAAACATATTCAAGTCCCTAAACGAGCGCCGGTAAAGGCCAACACGACGCCTCAAATTCAAGCGGCGGTGCAAAAGCCTCCGAGGGGGCAATCTTCAATGCTGGAGAAACTACTTAGTTTCTCCCGCTTAATTGAGGATATCCGACCCCGATATGAGAAACTATCAACCGAGGCAGAGAGGGAGGCACTCCTTTTCACTGCATATGCAAGACATACGCTCCACAATGGATTCCAAAATTAAAGTTATCCTCTTAAATGTCAACTCCCTTGTTTCTCATTCCAAGCGTATGATAGTCTCTGACTTCATAAAGGATAATCGGGCGGACGTGGTACTTGTAACCGAAACTAGGTTGCATCCATGTCACCGTCCCGTATTCCCAAACTTCTCCGTGATTCGAAGAGATCGAACCCTCACTGGCGGTCCCACCATCAACGGAGGTGGAACTTGTATACTGGTTAATAGCGGACTTCGCCATGAAGCTATTGACCTCCCACACCTAGAGTCCATAGAGGTGTCTGGAGTTGAACTGCATCTGGCTAGTAATGGTAGAGTGAATATATACTCCGTATGCCACTCGCATAAAACCAATAATGGCCCCATTAATCCCGAAGATATCGGCAAACTAATAAGGACCTCAGGGCATACACCCTTCATCATAGGCGGCGATTTTAACTCCAGACATCCCCACTGGAACAACTCTGTCTCTTGCCCAAATGGCACAAAACTGTACCAATGGTACACCGCAAACATGTATGCCCTCAACTTCGAAATAGTCGCACCTACGGTTGGTACTCGAGGTAACTCAATTCTGGACATATTTATTGTGTCCAAAGACTTACTTCCACAATCACTCCTCCTCAAGTTTCAGCGGGTGTATCTGACCACAACGCTGTGACCACATTCATTCGCGGCTATCGAGCATCCCGGGCTCATATCAGATACATACCCGATTATGGGCGGACAAATTGGGACAACTTCACTATTACATTGAACGATAAACTCCACCATTTCTCTCTTCCCACTGACAGGAACCTAACGACGGTTGAGATAAACAACGTTGCAAAACGACTTCACGAGATTCTAGTTGAAACTTCGGGGACTCATGTCCCGAAGTATAAACTTGAAAAGACCTATCAGATTCCCCATGACGACATCACTCTTCGTCTCATCCGGGAGCGTAAAAAGCTCTGCAGAATGAGATATCGTCACCGCTTTACGCTAAGGGAGCCATTATTGCGATCCATTATTCACGATATTGGTACACTGATAAAACAGAGAATCCAAAACAATCGTACCCGACAATTGGAAGACAAGCTGAAGGGTATTCAGATGGACCAGAACGTTTATAAAAATGTTAAAAAGATATGTGGCTCTTCCCGCATCACTGGGCCAATTATGCACAATGGTGTTGTTGTCAATAACGACACCAATAAAGCAAATATCATCGGAGAGACCTTCGAAAACAATCACAAACTCACTCTCCAAGATGGCGACCCGGAAACTAATGCAATCGTTAGTTCAGAGGTCCACAGTAAGTTGGACGACTTCAACGAGCCAATTGTTGTCTTTAACCCAACTAACAGTGCATACTTCGATGACACACGTGATAATGGTCACGGTTTTATCACACCAAATACCCTACAGAGTCTGGTTAAATCTCGACACCCTAAGAAGTCACCTGGTATCGACAACATGTCATACCACTCGTTGCGAAGGCTTTCTGCTTTATTCTTTATAAAGCTCTCCATTCTGTTCAACCATGCTTATAACATGGGGTACTTTCCCCAAGCTTGGAGGCACGCTATTATTTGTCCAATAGCAAAAGTTGGGAAACCAACGTATCACCCCTCAAGCTTTCGCCCTATCTCGCCTCTCACTTGCATCAGCAAAATATATGAAAAATTCATATACGAGAAACTAAATAACTTTGTCAGTGCCAAGCACCTAATACCTGATTTCCAATTCGGATTTCGAAGAGCGCACAGCACCACTATGGCTCTCAATTTATTTCAAAACCACGTCTGCATGCGGCTCTTTAATAAAGAACCCACCGTTGCGGTAAGCCTAGACATTGAAAAAGCTTTTGATACGACTTGGATCGAAGGTCTCGCTTTATAAACTACTGAATACTGGCCTCAGTAGAACGCTATGTAGCATCATCTACCAGTTCGTTCGAAACAGAACTTTCCAAGTTAGAATGAATGGAAACCTTTCCCGAACTTTTCACGCCGCTGCAGGCGTACCACAGGGCTTCATTCTAGGCCCCATCTTATTCAATATTTACATCTCCGATATTCCCCGCCCTGTGGACGGGAGAGTAAATCAAATATGCTATGCGGATGACGTCCTGGTGTACACGTCAACCAAGGGCCCTAACCTCGCAAGAAATCGACTCAACCGTCACTTGGACGAACTGTATCAGTATTACAGTCGATAGAAAATCCGACTTAATCCATCCAAAGCAGTAGCCATAATTCTGAGTAGTAAACACTCCCAACCTGCTTCTCGATATTCACAGAATATTCGAATAAAAATGGCAGATACTACGATTAGACCACAGGACAAGATGAAATATCTCGCGGTCACTTATACCCCAAAAATGAATTTCATCAAACATGTGACCCACATTCTCCAAAGGGGCCTCGGTCGGTCTAAACAACTGCACAACATCTTGAAGTGGAGGAACAAAGTTGACACCAAAGTTAAGCTTCTCTGCTATAAGCAGCTAATCCGATCTGGAATATCGTACGCCTTTCCCATATGGTCCTGCATATCTTCGGCTCAAATGGATAGACTTCGGGTTTTCGAAAGGAAACTCCTCAGAAGATGCACCAATCATTCTAGAAGGCCTGACGGTCGTCATTACCCCAACTCTCACCTATACGAAGGCGCCTCTGTTACGTGCGCCCGCCACCCCATCAATTAATCATTTTGTAATTTTAACATAATTTGTTTTAAGGTAGTATGATGGTAAGGTGGTGGAGGAGTTGCACGATCCAGAAGTGAGTTTTCGAACACGCCCCGATTCGGGTGTGGATCGTGCAGTTCTTCGAGTTCGAATTCGGTTTTCGAAGTGGACGTGAATGGAGAGCGAGAGAGAGAAAGGGTCAATGTTTGTTGAATACGGTTTTGAATTCCGTTGTTGTCGGTTTTTTTTGGAGAATGATCAGAGAACGTTTTTTTGGGTTAACGGCAGAAGCAGGAAAGAAGAAAGAAATTCTTTGTCCCGTGTTAATTTTTGGTTTTGTGAGAAAACAAAATAAATGTAAAAGAAAAGGATATTAAAGACGGAAAAAAGTATAAAGTAATTTTTTTTCATCGAAGAGCAAATGCAGAAAGGCAAACGTTGACGTTAAAGTGATTTCCGTTTTTTTTACTGTGAATTTGTGTGGCCTCTATCGTTGCTTTTCGGGTGTAATAAGCACAAATTCAATTAACAGCGGTTGTTCAACAAACTAAAAGTAACTAATCAGTGCTGAATGGGTAGAACATCCAGAGGAGCCGACACGGGATAATTTACGAACTACTTATTGCTGGAATCAGAGCAGGAATCATCAATTCAAGTGGTGATTATTGATTCTACATCAGGGTTCTTCCTTTTCCAAATTGAACTGGCGCCAAACGGAATACCGGCAGACAGGGACACCATAGACAGGATTGTGTCTGGGTACTTAACTGGGAGCGAGAACGCGACAAGGAACGGGAACGATGGCCCAACCACTATATAATCCAAGGAATTGATGATCGAGGAATGAGAGGGCTGCTGCACTGACCTGAGCCGAGCACAACAAGATACATGAGCTAGTCACCACGAGGGAGGAATCAGGTAACCACTGTAACTTTATGTTAAATATCAAAATTTTTGTGGTTGTATACACTACACTCCATTACCCCTATCGACGAGTACTTGCTTCAATTAGCATATAAGTACCTCGAAAACATTCAGAACAGCGAGAACCTACTTGTACGGGACTCTTGCGTTCTTGACCCTTCTCTCTCTCGATCTCTTCGGATCAAACCCCCACAATTTCTTCTTCAGTACAAAACTGAAGAAAGAAAAGAAAAAGAAAGAGGATTCCTGGACCCATCCCATAGGGTCTACTATTAACAAACCAAACACACACGAACGCACAGTACAAGACGGCACAAACACAAACATACACACCGACCAAAGAGCAGATTATCAGACGCCAAAGACGTGATCTGCGTTTACTATCACACCCAAGACCCACCGGTCTTGTATGATTTCTTTCCCACCATCCCTCTATAAAAGTAGTTAGAGAACACTTGGACTAACACTGTCCACACTATCCTTGGATACCCTCCCTTTTTGCTTTTCTTTTCAGATGCCGCGAGACCGAGCCCAACATCCTCACGGATGTGGGTGATTCTGGTTATCGCAAGATGACCAGAAGTCAGAGACAAGATGAAGGACACATATATCCTGTCTCGCTGAATTCGGCCTTCTCGCCACAATTTTTTTTTTTTGTTTCGCGGACAGTTAGCGACTGGCAACCAAACAGCCAAAGCAGTAACTTCGAGTGGCTTAAAATTAAATTAAATAAAGAAAATAATCAAAAGCAAAAAGAGAACACTTTAATTCGGCCCAGGAAGGTAAGAAACCAATAAAAGTAAAAATAAATATTGTTGGGTACCGATATATACCGGTACACCTAACACTTTTCTCGAACCGGTCCATCAGCCAAAGTCCGAAAGATGGCCAGGGATTTCTCTCGACCATTTCACGGAGCCTAAAGCTGGATGGGGTGGTATTTCACCGGGCGACAGGGCGCTGGGACCCCACCTACCACTCGGCTGTTAGTCGCTTCTTACGACAAGCCAGCCTAGCTGTGAGTATATTCTAACGCCCTACTCACAGGGCTTGATAGGTATAAAAAATTATTACTAATTATAGGTTGGGCCATACATTTTTGCAAATGGCAACACTTGATTTCATAGAAACCGTTAGAGGCTGGGGCGCGCGAGTGGCGGGGAATTATTTATTACGTTGTTGATGGAATTGTTTAACATATACGTTTATTACGCTCCGCCACTCGCGCGTCCCTCAGTCTAACGGTTTTTAAGAAATCAAATATTGCCATTTGCAAAAATTTATATATAAAAAGTTTATATTATAAAAAGTAAACAGAAATAGTGTTGCTTGCAAATCGTACCTTCGAAGCCAGACTCAGCTCCGGACGAAGGGCAAGGGAGTCTTGCCCAGTACGATTGAGATAGTTATTATAGTGATTTTTGAAATTATTTATTTATTCCTTTATTTTTATTTTATTTATAAATTTTTATGTTTATTTTTTAATAGGTTGAATATATTTCGTAGGTTTAGGAATTCTTACTTCCGCAGCCAGACTCAGCGCCGAACGTAGGGCTCCCTTACCCTTGACCAGAATGTTCGTTTATTTTTATCGTAGAGACCAAGGCTTTTCAAGCGCCTATAAGTATTGAACTCGGTCTTCCTTGAACCCACCGGCTGCGCCAATTTGTAGTGCTATCGTTTAGTTCATATTGATATTGAATTGACATAACGATATTAAATGTGTCGCAGCATGCTTGACTCAACACATTTAGTATCATCCTAAATAATTTAATTTCTTTCAACATCCTAATTGTTTTAATTTAATTTAGCAGCACTTTTGTGGTTTTAATTTAATTATAATCATCATCATCATCATCGGCACTACAACCAGGAACCGGTCTTGACCTTATTTAGCAAGTCCTGAGGCTTGTTAAATTTTCCATAATGATTTGTTTTTTCCAGGAAAGGTCATTAATCTTGCGCCAGAGGCTCCCCGACGGGCAATCGAACCCCGGTCTTCCACGTGAAAGGCGGGCATACTAACCACTATACTATCGTGGAGCCATAATAGCCTTTGTAATATAATGTTACGGGAATGTTTGGAGTTGTCCCCTGTTCCCACCAGAAAATGTTGTAGTAGTGTTTGGAGTTGTCCACTGTTCCCTTGACGAGAGGAACCCAATGAAAAAGGCAGCGAGGAACCACAAAACCAAAGCCCGAGATCGTTACTCCAGGAACCACAAAAACTTATATTTCTTTTATTATTTAATTCGGATACACTTTGTCTTATTGCGATGAACTGGTACCTGTGATGTTAACTCCGATGGCGTGGGCGCAATGAAGGTTGGTTGCAGACTGTGCGCCCACGATGGAAGTTGATGGCAGACGCTGTGCCCACGATGGAAGTTGATGACAGACTCTGTGCCCACGATGGAAGTTGATGGCAGACTCTATGCCCACGATGGAAGTTGATGGCAGACTCTATGCCCACGATGGAAGTTGATGGCAGACTCTGTGCCCACGGTGGAAGTTGATGGCAGACTCTATGCCCACGATGGAAGTTGATTGCCGACTCTGTGCCCACGATGGAAGTTGATGGCAGACTCTGTGCCCACGATGGAAGTTGATGGCAGACTCTATGCCCACGATGGAAGTTGATTGCCGACTCTGTGCCCACGATGGAAGTTGATTGCCGACTCTGTGCCCACGATGGAAGGTGATTGCCGACTCTGTGCCCACGATGGAAGTCGATGGCAGACTCTATGCCCACGATGGAAGTTGATTGCCGACTGACTCAGTGGGCATAACTGCCAATTCAAAAAAGGGACGCTATGACCTCATCGTTGGTGACAATCGGCCAGCTAGTCCGTGACAGCTGCCGCGCAACTGGTATACACTGCGAATGTACTAGATTTCTCCAGCACATTCAATTGCCAATCCACAACAATAATATCACCTGCATGTTTGGCAGCACTTTTGTGGTTTTAATTTAATTATAACAGTCTTTGTAATATAACCTACACATTTGGCAGCGCTATAATGATTGTCGTTACAACCACCATTTTGTTTTTCAGTTGTTATTGTAAATATGTAAATTAGATTTTTCATTCTATTCTAAATCAGTTTTAAAATTGTTCGAGTTTGTTACAAATCAGTGTGTGTTTTTCGTTAAATTCGATTATGCTTTTGAATATTGTCGTTTGAATTAACACACATAGAATAAAATATAATTTGTAATAAAACATTTCGTTCATTATTAATCATTTTTGAATCGCTCGTTTCGCTGAACATTTTCGAATTGCACGCTAAATGCATCCTGCTGAAACAAAATGTATGGCCGATTAATGGTGGAGACTAGCTCCAAAGAGGTAGGTTGTTGTAGAGTAGTAAAGACGAAAGGAGGATACCACGTGGTTGGATGGACATGACCTGAAGCGGCTAGTTAATAGAGGAAAGTGATGATGTGCACGTACATCATCAGGAAGCCTTTGTAACTTGACGAAATACAAAATGGTGGATGTTCGTCAAGTTTACATCAGGTTTAAGAGGTCGAAGCACCTCTCGTGCTTCGGTTTGGAGGGGGCCTTAGTGAGAATGTCTGCAGGCATTTGTTCCGTGGGCATGTATTCGACCGAGACTGTTCCGCTGCCCAGTGCTTCACGGATAATATGATGTCGGACGTCGGCATGTTTGCTCCGGGAGTGGAATACGGGATTCTCAGCCAGCTTCCGAGCACCGTTGTTGTCGTTAAATAACTTCAGTTTGTCTGGTAAGGCGAATCCCAGTTGACTAATCAGTCTTCGTAAATGTATGGCCTCTTTCGCCGCATCGGATATGGCCATATACTCTGCTTCTGTGGATGATAGCGATGCGGTTCTTTGTTTTGCGCGATTCCCATGAGACAGGTGTGCCGTTAAGAATAAAGGCATACCGAGTGTACGATCTACTGTCGTCCGGACAGTTGGCCCCGTCCGCATCGGCGTATCCGTGAGACATTTCCCGCTCGTTTTATAGGATAACCCAATGTTCGCCGTGCCTTTCAGGTAGCGTAAGACACGTTTGGCCGCTTTCCAGTGATGCTCGTTGAAACAGCTGTTGAATTGGCTCAATCTGCTTAAGGCAACGGCTATATCTGGTCTTTTGCATACTGCCAGGTACATGAGAGATCCAATTAACTCTCGAAACGGCAGGTTTTTGTCGGGTTCCTCCTTCCCTTTCTGTAGTATAGTGCTGCTGTATAGTATAGAGTCGCTCATGTTGAAACGGTCTAGGACTTCGGATATGTATTTGGTTTGAATCATCCGCAGTTCTTCCTTGTCTCGATGAAATTTGATTCCAAGACAATGCTTTATTTCGCCGACGTCCTTTGTGTTAAATGTTTTTGAAAGCTGCTTCGATAGTTCCTCGATCTTTGCTGTGCTTTGTGAGGAATCTAAAATGTCGTCCACGTATACGGTGATCAGTAGTATGTCCTTTCCTTTTCCTTCAAAGAATATGCAAGGATCGGCAGTGGATTGCCTGAGACCAAGGCGTTTGAGCTCACTACTCAGCTTCGTGTGCCACTGTAGTCCTGCTTGGCGAAGTCCGTATAGAGCTCTGTTTAGCAAGCATTCCTTTTTTCCCTTTTGCAGTTGCGTTTGCATTTGTTTTACTTTAATGTTTTCTCTGCATTTTCCGGATTGAATTAATTTCTCCAGGGCAACGGATCGCCATGTAAATTGTCTCGTCGAGCTCGAGGTTTAGATATGCCGTTGCAACATAGAGGTGGCGGATACTCATGTTGTGTTGAGCGGCTAGGGCGGCCGTAATTCGAATGGAGTTCATTCTTGCAACTGGAGCGAACGTCTGGTGGTAGTCAATTCCGTGTACTTGGGAGAATCCTTGTGCAATGATGCGTGCCTTTCTTCGTTGTAGCGTACCGTCGGGATTCGATTTGTTCCGCAAGACAAAACGGCTGCCGATGACTTTGTCTTGTTTCGGCCGATCTACCAGAGTCCAAGTGTCGTTTCTGATGATGGCCTCGATTTCTTGTGCCATGGCATTTATCCACTCCTCGGTGTCTGGACCGCTTGTTGCTTCTTTTATAGGAACTTCGGCTGCTCCCGAAGTGATGTCGCATTCTTGAAATAGTTTTCGAGGTCTTCCCCTGAGTCAAGTCCTTTCTATCCGTGGTCTTCCTGGTCCTCTTCTTGTGATGATTGTGTCAGATCTGCTGGTTGGGGTTGTTGGTTGCCCGGTTGCTTCATTTCTTGTTACTTCGAGTTGTTCATCTCTCGCCATGGTTTCGTTATGTGTTGTATCCGGTGTGATGAATTCGACCGTGGCACTTTCAATATCAGATTTGTTGTTTGTTGGGCGAAAATCGTTGGAGGCGGGACTCCGGTCGTTATGTTTTTCGAAGAACTTCACGTCCCTCGCAATTTCGATTCTTCGTTCGTCGGGGAGCCAAATCCTGTACGCTTTCGATTTGTCAGGGTAGCCGACGAAAATCCCCTTTTTGGACCTGGGGCTGAATTTACCTTTCCTTGGTCCTCGTTCTAGCGCGTAGAGAACGCATCCAAATTCACGAAAATGGCCTACGTTTGGAGCGTTTCCAGTCCACACTTCGTATGGGGTCCTTCCTTTGAGTGTGTTGGTCGGACATTTGTTTTTGATGTGGTTTGCTGTGTTGATTGCTTCTCCCCAAAATCTTGTGTCCAGATATGCTTGTATGAGGAGGCATCTACCCATATCCACCAGGGTCCGGTTTTTTCTTTCAGCTACTCCGTTTTGCTGAGGTGTGTGAGTCACTGATAGCCTGTGGTGGTTGCCGTTTTTCCTTAAGAAGGTATTGAATTCGTTGTTGACTTAGTTGGCCCCGTTGTCGGACTGTAAGCTCTTGATCTTCCTTCCAGTCTGTTTTTCGGCAAACAATTTAAAATCTCTGAAGGAGTTTAAACCCTCGCTCTTGCTTTTGATCATTTTACTGTGCACCTCCAAGAACAATCGTCGATGAACGTGACGAAGTATACAGACCGCCCAATGTATTGATGCTCATTGGCCCGCAAGTATCGGTGTGAACCAGGTCCAATATGCCGGTTTTTTACGCTGACTCCTTCGGGAATGGAAGCCTCGTTGTTTTCCCGAGAGCGCAAATATCGCACTTCATGTCTCGTGTGGGCTGCCTGAAAAACATTCTCCTATAGTCCCGTTTCTGTGGCTCGAAGTTAAATCCTTAATATTCAAGTGACCCAGTCTCCGGTGCCAGGTTTCCAGTAGTGATACATCCGGGGTAGTTGTAGCGGCGGCTGCGTGGGTTTCTTTTAGGCTTGCTGGAACGAAGTACAGTCGTTTTTCCTTACGGCCTCGAAGATGACCTCCCATTTTGAGTTCGTTACTTTCGCTCCTTTATTATCGAAAGTGATTGTGAACCCACTGTCAGCTATTTTGCTCACAGACATTAGTTTCGCTCGCAGATCGGGGACGTGTAGAACGTTATCCACTTTTACGTTTCGATATTTGCCTTTGTCGTTCAATTTATCGACGGTGTCAGAGAAGTCACTTAAGTGTGTTTGCACGTCGTCGTGGTCGCTCATTCGATGAAGCGGCAGTCTTTTCAGTAGACTGGCTTTCCTGGCCGGGCCTTTTGACTCGTACACGGAGATGAGTTTCTCCATACTTCTCGGGAAGCTTCACACCCTTTAATGATCTTGACTTCAGATGGTCCGATTGCTAGTATGATGTCTGCCTTAGCCTTCCTGTCTCCTGTTTTCCACTGCTCGACCACGCCTGTGCGCGCCTCCATCGATTCAGGTTTCACGATTTCTCCAGTCACATAGCCCCATCCGTTGTTCTTTACTAGGATCGCCTCCATCTGCAGCTTCCAAGTGTCGAAATTATCCTTGTTCGATGCTCGCTGTGGATGGCGCCATTTTGTTGATGGGCGAGAATTTAGCTTTCCTGTGTTGTTTGTAGGTTTTCCATGCGTTTATCCAACCGTGACTCTATTTCGCAGTGCTCTGGTGAATGCCTGGGCCCATAACCTTTTGTAGAGTAGTAGAGACGAAGGGAGGATACCACGTGGTTGGATGGACGTACCCTGAAGCGGCTAGTTGATAAAAGGAGAGTGATGATGTGCACGTACATCATCAGGAAGCCTTTGCAACTTGACGAAATACAAAATGATGGATATTCGTCAAGTTCAATCAATTTCATTATCGCGGTTGTACGCATCGGATGTACACTAGTGTAGAACATTAGCTGTCCAACATAGGCATTAAGGGAGTGAGGGTTTTGTGCGTAACACATGCATGTGTAACACAAGCATGTGTGCATTACTTTTCACCCTACCCCCGTATTTGTTTTTTTGTGCTAACACCGTGTTTTTACAGATGTGGGGATTTTATTGACTGTTTATACCTTTTTACAAACCCATAAATAATTTAGGTTGTCAGTTACATACAAATTAACAAACACCGGTAGATTCACATTAAGTGAATCAAATTATTGTGAGGACCGACCTCATCATCATCATCATCGGCACTACAACCGGGAGCCGGTCTTGGCCTTATTTAGCAAGTCCTGAGTCTTGTTAAATTTTCCATAATGATTTTTTTTTTTTCGGGCAAGGTTATTAGTTTTGCGCCAGGAGGACCGACCTCAATGGATGAGTATTTGGAGGGGAATTAAGGAAGTTAAACACTTTGTGTGAAGATATTTTTGCTCAAATCGGTATAACTCGGCTTGGTAGAAAATGTAGATCACATGTAGAAAATGACCGAACTTGATTAAATTGGCTAAAAAGAAAACAAATATCAGTAATAACGCAACTGTATGAAAAAAAAATTGTCTCCCTGAAGGCGCAATCCATAGCTTGTCGTATTTTTTATATTATATACTCGTTTATCGTGGATATATTCTCTGACACAAAGCGAATGAAGACCAAGATATAAAAACATTTTTTTCTACCTTTGCAAGTGCTTGGTCCATTTTTCTCTCATTGGGTCATATTTGATTTACTATTCACCTTAATTGCTTGCTTATGAACTGCAATCGAAAGGTAGTGTCTACTATTTAATTCTGCCTCTAGGCGTATATTCTTGGCCTACTACACACTGACCTAGCCTTGTCACATGCGCGGAAATTCATCAAAAACCGCCTGTCTCCCTCTGCCTAACGACTAAATACAAATCAAAATAAATAACTCTATGTGTAAAGACTACCGGTATGCGATTTCGCTAAGTTTTACTCCAATTGCCTACTTTTGAAAATGTTTGTTCGTAAAAGGACTATCCAACAAACCGACGAAGAGAAAAAAGCAACAACACGAACAATAATACACCACACCATCGAATACGATTCAAATTCAAGTCACTAGGTTTCGCAAAAAAGTTCAAACACATCGAAACCTACATTTCCACCAATACAATCGACCAGAAAGCTTTTCTCTCGACTTTCCAACTATCCAACCAAATAGTCACCCAGCCAAGGCAGTTGTTCTCTCACTGAAAGGACATGCCGTCACTTTGCTAATATTACCAGTTTGTGCGCGTCCATTCTAAATAAAGGACCGTCAGTAAACCAAACTCCTTGCTGAAGTACCTAGAATGTGTGTGTTATCTAATAAGGAAATTTAATTTAAGAAAATTCATTTAGAAAATAATATTTCATCCAAATTTATGTGTGTGAAAACCGTGCAACAATATAAACCATCATGCAAAATTCGTTGATGTGAAATTTTCTCACATAAAGTTATTCCTTTTTTTTTATATAACCACATGACGAAGGGTGTGTGTTTGGTAGTTCACCATATAATTTATAGCCTAAGCAACTCAATATAAGCAAGTGTAATGATACAAACAAAAGATAGCGTAACCCCGAAATTCATACTTAATAGTTGTTTAGTGATAAGCCTTATAACGAGTTAAAGATAAAGTAAAATAATAATAATAAAAAAGCGCATAGAGTTATGGTTAAAAAATTTGTTTACACATGAACGTTGTTAGAGACTAGGACAATTAAATCTAGCTGGAAATACACCCGAATATATTTATTCACGAACAGTTACATAATAATTATAATCCCGTAAAAAATCACTTCAATGAGAAACAAAAATACATACTTAAGAATATCTAAGGAATATAAATAAATTAATGTTAGATTGTTACGCAATCCGAAAAAGATAAGAAGAATTTGTGTGTTTTTTTTTATTTAATATAATATGTCTCAATATTTTCGGTTCACCAGGCGATAACAGAGAAATAGATAGAGTAAGAAAGAGAGCCAGACCAAGAGAATAAACAAATGGAAAGTAGTTTTAAAAATAAAGGGTAAAACAAGAAAGAGAATACTCATGTTACCACAACAATTCGACGTATATTTTTAGCTATTATAGGTGTGTATTTACAAACATACCCATAGCAAAAAACAAAAAAATCACAAAAGTATTCTTGTGGTCCTTATACACTGGGTAGACGGTATGCATGCATGTAAAAATATGCATGGATATACCTGCCAGCATATATCAGAATCTCAGCGAAATATTACAGCGAAAAATGATATAAACAATAAAAACTTAAGAAGGTAAAACTCAAAGAGCGGAGAAGTCCCTTGAAAAGCTTTCACAATCACAACCTACCAAAAGATACCAGAGCATACTAGAGAAGACATATTGCGCATGACTTCCGGTGTTTTCTCCTCAACGAAATTCCTGTTAAAATTCTATGACGAAGAAGAGAATGTCTGCAATCGCCGCCATCACTTTTAACACAACGGGCATCGCGAAAGTTTACCTGCATGAACCAAAAACGCTCTTCACCAAAGTTTGCAGACAATAGTTGTTCATGGTTTGCGTGACTACAATGTAATACTACTTACTGACGAGGACAACACACAGGTCTACAATTGTTTTCATCAGGATGTATCCCTAGCTGACAAAAACTATAAAAAAAAAAAACAAAATAAAAACACAAAAGGAGGAAAAAATATCCACTACGTAACAACAATGGATCCGCCAAGCGATCGGCATTCAAATCCACTAATTGTCTCTACTGGATAAAATTTTTTTTCGAATAAATTATCAGTTTAAAACTAAAATCGAAAATAACAAATTCCGTTATAAGGAAAAATGTTAAATAGTGTCAAAAGTAGAGAATTCAAACAGCTTAAGGACTCAGTGTGATTAAAAATGGTGTGATATTACCGTTATCGTCATTTTATTTCCAAATATTATCTATAACTATCAAAGCTTTTTTAACTATTACCTGTAAAGTGTATTATTCTTGTATAATTTAATCCTTCAGTTTCTTGTTCTTGTTACCAAAAGTATATCTTCAAAATATTTGAGTGTATAAAATGTATGATAAATCATAGTGCATTAAGGATATCATATATCTACACATATTTACATATAAAAAAGAATTAATGCAACTTCTTCTTCCTTCTATTTATAAACATCTATATATTTACAATTAAAAGCAAAAAAAGGATATAACAAAAAAAATACATATATTTATGCAAATATTAAAATCAACAAGATTAAAAACAGCAAATTGTCATTCTTTGCAAATATAACAAAATAAATAATAATAACAATAATTACAAAAGCAACAACAGTTTATTACCTTCATTCCCAGAAATAGCGGAGAATAGTAAAATATTTCCATACAAACTCCAATAAACAAACATAAATAGCTAAAAGTCAAAATAATAAGCATTTAAAACATATTAGGAAGGATATTATGGGTCCAAAGTTACCAGAGCAACAACAGCAGCCTGATAAAATAATCAACATCAACAACAATAAACAGAACACATCAAAACAACAAACACACATCAATCAAATTGAACAAAATAATTATCGTTATGGAAAATTTATATTGCCAATCAATGTTAATAGTTTATTTAAAACTAAACAAATTCCACAAATTAATCAAAAACTCAACAATGGCAATAATGACTTAAACAATAGAAATGTTGTAAATTTAACTAAAGGTAACATAACTTCACCTCTAGTGTTATCCCTAAAAATGTTGCCTTTGTTCATTGTTGAAATGACATATTATCGATTCACATCATCATTCAACAATAACTACCATCATCAAAATCCATTAGAAACAACACAAACAGGACTAAGAACAACGACAAATGATGATGTTATTGACAAACAACATCAATTACAATTGCAACAGCAACAGAAATCACATGTACACGATTACCAACATGATTTTGATTTCATCAATGTCATTGGAGATAATTCAGAAATAAATATTTACACTCACCGACGGCGACGGGGAAGGCTAAGGTTTAAAATAGATACAACAACAAATACAACGGAAACTGATCAAATACCTAAAAATACCAGAAATAGTAACAATGCACTAACAATAAATAATTTAGATAATAATAATTATATCATCAACAACAATAATAGAAAACATTTGAAATTGCAAAAATTTCAACAACAAATAAATACACTCACCAATTTGCCGTTACTATTGTTATTATTAGTTACCACATCGTTATCAAAATTTTATCGCCGTTATGTAAATATGATAAAAATAATATATAAAAAATACAATAATAAACGTCGATTAACAGCCAACAGCCATAATAATTATAATACCAACTCCAACACTAACAATAATAATTATAATACATATAAATATAAAAATAAAAAATTTGTAAAAAATTATATATTTTTAATTGGATTATGTGTTGCCACAACAATACTTCCATTAAATTTAGTCAATGCCGCATCGCCGTTTCAAAATTCCCAGAGGAATACAAATCATCAGAGCAGCAACAACAATAATAACAATCATAATCATCATCATCACCATCACAATCATCATCAGGATGATATGGGAACTGGACCTGCTGAAGGATATTCCTCAGCTGTACTAACACCTTCTCCATCGTTTCCATTGTCATCGGCGTCATCATCATCAGAAACTGAATTTTTATATCCTTCGTCACAATCCGAAGAGATTTTTGAGGACGATGAAAATTCGTTGCAGTATTCGATTCCTTCAAATGGTGAGTAGATCTTTCTTTGAAATGCACCTTCTTCTTTTTTTCCATTTGTTTCTGTTGATGATTTTGTGGTTTACTCATCTATCAAGTGATCTAATGATCTAACTTTATTGTGGAGGATTTCTTATCATATAATAGGGTATTTAAGGGCTTCCAAATGGAGAAAGGGTAACAACCAGGTGCTAGGGCTGACAAATTTATTGCCTGCCCAGAAATTAAGAATAATCAGATTAGGAGAAACTATAATTCAAACTAACAACATTTTTCTCAGGTCCCACAACCATCATCGATCTCGAATCAGAGAGTGTGCATCGGTTACAGTTGAAAATCAGTTTCATTTGCACAAATAAACACAGCAGATCATTCTTCAGTCGAACCGCACGAATGAGGAATGCTCTGTTTCATTATGTGTTTCCTCGTTGTTCTAATATCCAGACGTTTAAGACTGTTGTGGTATAAATCTATATCTCGACCGCAGGGCCAATTTGTGTAGTATATATATAAATCCTGTCCACAGGGTTGAGTAATTTTGGGATTATATAGCCATATATGTGTCACACATATATATAAAGGGAGCTGTAGCAATATCTTTCTAGACATGGATGCAGCTGGTGCCAATATCCATGCATAGGGATTGAAATGGTTGTACGCTCAAATGGACCGTGGATATTACATTTCCATAAAAGGAAATGTTTATCCGATTGGTACCGCGTAAAAGATCCATGCTGATCGGGCGCACGTTGTTGGCGTCAACAGAGGGTCGAACCGTCGTGTGTCTATTTACACTAACGAGAACTCGATCCCTTTTTGCCGCCAGGTGCGAGTTACCATTTCGTGCCGATGTGGTTGCAGCATTGAAGTAAAGCAAGAGTATCTCTTGCTTGTGTGATGTAAACTCGATGGGGGATATGTGCACCGTGGTGGTCGAGTTATGTCAGTTGCTTCGTGGTGCAACTGAATTGGTTTTGAGGAAATGGTGCGCTTCATGAAAACGTGCCTTTAGGCAAATATCTGTTTGGTGCTGATGGATTTTACATCAGCGAAAATTATGTGTTAAGATACTTTAGGCGAAGGTTTACGCAAACAATGGACAGGTAAGTAATTGCTTTTAGGTTTGATATGCCCTACGTGGGAGCTCGAAATGGGGTAATGAGAAGTTTAATTGGTGGCGTTCAAGGGAACCGCCACAGATCTGTTTGGTTACCCCAAAGAGAGACTCTACGTCTCTCTTGGAACAGGAAATGCATCCTTAATTTAAGAGAGCCAGTTTCATTGGCTGAATTTCTTTCGACAACGATTGAATATCGTTGAGTTCTTTTACATCTTTGGCGGATTAATGTTGCCACATCGGTGATGCGATTAATTGTCTATGAGAATCCCGATGAAGTACGTCACACGGCGAATACGATGCACCAGAGCGAATGCCGTCACAAATAAAACATCGGAAATCGCCTTCTACTTTAACTTTACTTTAATTTTATTTTTGCACAAATCGTTTTAATAGCTTACAACCGACAAATCCTCGATGGTACGAATGTCACACAAGTATTGATTTAAGTCACTTAGTCCTCTCATTTAATCGTTAAAGATACAATAATATGTGTCTTAGGGACATACTAGCGATGACACACAAGTTCTAACGCTCTACGTTTTTACACCGGTGAATTTCACGTAACTCGATTCAATTCCTCCCCGAACGTTCCCTCCTATTCGACTGTCTGTCCTCTCCGCTCGAAAGTTCTATATCGACTTGTATGTCGTTACCCTTGTTGGTGACCCCCTGCTATCGAAACCGTGCCATCGATGGGACACGTTCTGTGATGGCGTTGTTTGCCGTATTTGTTTGTGTTGAAGTGGTAGACTTGTCTGGATTGATTACCAGGCCGAAATCTCGGAGGCGCTCGAACACTTGCTTCAAATGGGAGCGATGTTCGGTCATGTTTTTCGATGCTATGAGTATATCATTGATATACGCATAGCAGAAGTCAAGTCCGCGGAGAGCTGAGTCTATGTAGCGCTGGAACGTTTGCGCTGCATTTCGGAGACCGAATGTCATCACCTTGAACTCGAATAGTCCGAAAGGTGTGGTTACCGCGGTTTTTCGGTATATCTTCGGGAGCCACCGGAATTTGGTGGTACGCCCTCGTGAGGTCGAGGGTCGAGAAAACTTCGTATCCCTGCACATCCACCGACCGAGCAGGTCGTGGTCGTTGTCGCCCCCGCTTCTCGTCGCGCGCCGAGGATGCGTACAACCCTCAGTCAAAGTGTAATTCCGAACGGTGATCCGAGTTAAGTCGAAACTTGCATCGTTAAGTGTTGTCGTTCTCGTTAAGTGTTGTCGTTCTCATTGAGCTAAGTTGTTAAATTTTCAACGGTGATCCGAGTTAAGTCGAAACTTGCATCGTTAAGTGTTGTCGTTCTCATTGAGCTAAGTTGTTAAATTTTCAATCCGAACATATTGTCTTCCGAGTGAAATTATACAAGTGCACGACAATTTGGTGAAGTGGCAACAATATACTAAACTACATCCATAACTGATTTAACAATAAAAAAACGTAAAATAAAACCAATCATAATAGACAATCAGTGCGTTTTAGTTCCTTTTCCTGTTGTGGCCGCTGCGTCGTTGATTTCTGTTTGTGCTTTTCCTTTTGTGTCCGGCGGAACAATCACAATTGGTGTATTACGATAGTGGAAGTAGTGGGTGGGTGGTAGAATCCGCGTCCATGCCGACGCACAGACCATCTCGTACCCCACATATCTATATATAATCTTCATCCGCAGCGCCGGCTTTGTTGTGGATTATGCAGCCTGCCACAGTTGAAACAGCATGCTATTATATTTCTTAATATTTATGCATCTACACATATATACCAATTGTTGTGGGTTTTGTCAAATGATTCTGTGTATGTGTGTCTAATAGTTGATATTTTACTATTGTGGTATGTTCTGTTAAATTGTGTTTCATTAATACTGGTATATACATATATTGGTTATTGTTAATAAGATAGGGGTAGTGTCGATTCAACAATATTCAAGTTTTTTTTCATTGTTATACATTGCATTTTATATATAATATTCAAGTTGTGTTTTTGGTAAACATATTCATATAGATGAATGTTATGTTCTCATATTCATATAGGTGAATGTTAAGTTCTCATTTCGAGATCGGTAACCAAAAAGGAGTACTCACGGCTGTTTGTCGTGGATATAAATGTTGTCCGCAGCGCCAACTGTAGTAATATTTTATGTGGTGAATGTATCTATAAATATATTGCACGTCTGTAGCGTCTCTAACAGATACACACACAATACACAAGCAAATCGTGAAGAACACCGAACGAAAATCGAATAAGAGAATGCATCAGACCCGTATACCATAGCGATAACATAACAATTCACATCAGTTGAATATACTTGAGTTTAAAAATCAAATTCTAAACACGGCCAGTAGCCTGATGGGTTGCACTTTGGTTCAATTTTTTGTGATTCTAACTGTTCGAATCACACGTTCTTCACTATCATTCCAAACGCTATACGTCCTCTCAATATAATCCACTGTTATCAAAGGCTCTAATCCGCATTGACTCAAAATTAATCCATAATCTCCTCCACTGATGGATCACAGTTCGGTAGAAGGGTCGCCGTCTACTTAGGATATGTGTCACTGAACCTCAAGTCCATGTCGGTTGCTATCATCCTTTCTTCGCCAAGTCGTTGTAGGTAATCTATTTCTTCCTGCTTTGGAGTGCCAGTCCCCGTTGTAGTTGTTGTAGACTACCGATAACTTCCCCGGTAGCTGAAGTTCTAGCTGTTTATGTAGTGTCTCCTTATGTACCGCAGCAGCGGTAAGTCACACAGGGACAAACTGTACCACCCGAACCAGTTATCTCGCCTCCGCTGCAGCGAGAAACTATTTAATGATTTTTAAACAGGCTTACCGGTGCTCTCCCATTTGATGTGTACTGGATTTGTGGCGGTTCCGCCAAACCCCAGGGTTCGCTTTCCTAAAAAAAACCCCCATAACTTTCACCCAACCTCATAATTTTGCTAATGCAATCGCATTAGCACCTTAAATACTTCACGCATGAAATAGATCCAATTTATGTAACCTAAAAGTACCTATAAAAGAATTCTTACCTTTCATGCATTTCTTCATAGGTAAGTTAAGTAAGTTAAATTTTAAGAAAAAAAAAAAAAAAAAAAAAAAATTTACAAAGTTTTTCAAATTTTTCTTTGTCTTTCAAATAATTATAAGTTATGCCACAAAGTTCTGTCGCCGAAAGGCAAATTATACAAATATTAAGTAATGTTTAGCTTAGAGCGTCTGCGAAGGACCAGTAAGTTATTATATAAGATATTTAAGCTAGAATTTAAGCATTTTTTGTCTAGCCTTTAATTTAGAAAATAAGAATATAAAAAGAAAATAAAAAAATGTTTAAAAATGAAATGCATTTCTTCATACATACATTCTGCATACAATTTCCTTAAGAATCCATTTCCAGCTTATCAGGAACCCCAATTCCACCAAGGGCATTTCCCCCTAGACGAATTCTAGAGAATTTGGTTTACATATAATGTAACCATCATAACAGGGACCATACACGTTGCGTCGCCTATTCCCCGTCCTCCCCAAGTGTATAATAAATCACCATACATACACATTGGCTGGCGACCCACAACCAAGAAACCAAAACAAATGTACGCATATCGCGTCACTTGGCGCCAATTAAATCCTACGGCATAAGCAAATGCAAATAGATATGGTATACTTACCCTTGGCAGCGATGCAATAAGCACCAATTCACGGGAATCTAGCTAAAACCCATTAGCACATTTCCGCATTGCACTGCCGTCTATTTATTTAGCAGCAATGCACATCTCAGACAAAGACCCAAACGTTCCCTTTGTCTTTTCATATTTCGGGATGTGCTTATCATCAGCAGCAGTATAAGCAAGCACAAACCCAAGTAGCATCCAATGAGATTCGGCTTGTTTGCTTAGCCGAATTCACTTCTCATGGATGCACATTTTCCCTCTCTTTGTTTAGATCCGTGTCGCATGAAAGAACCCATGTACACACATACATGTGTACTACCAACGATCTTCACCCCAAACGATTAAATATTGTTGAGTCGTTTTCCATCCGTTGATCACGCTGGTCACATGCCGCTCCCGCTCACCGGTGCGCACGGCGACGCCAATATAGTCGAGTCGCGAATTAACACCCCCGTGTATAATACCACAAGTAGAGTACTCTGTCTTACGTTCCTTTTTTTGGTGCATCCGTCCACCCGTGCACCCGTGCATCCGTTTTCGGGTAAAATAACTGTGAACCGGTTGCAACAGTTAAATTAAATAAAAGAACCTTCTAAACCGAAACAAACAACAGCGCATTTTATTTTCTTGCTGGATGGGCAGTGTCGACGGATCAGGTTTGTAGTGTAACAACATATCCACGAAATGACCATGAAGAATAGTATCAAGTAAATCAATTTGCCCATGTCACGATTAGCAAGTCTCAAGTAACCAGCATTCGTTGCCATTCAGCAGCGGAACTTACTTTTAGTGACGGTGGGACGAAGTAGAACCCCGTGTCGTACGCCGGCACACGACTTTGCACCCCACAGATTCCCTCCAGATCCAGGTGACGACCAAATCAAGAAACTTCCGCTAGGGCAACAGAACCTCTCGGCATCAGCGGCCTCCAACCAGGCACATAATCTGAACTCGATACACAAAACAATTCAACGCTTTCACCAACAGTCCTTCATGGACGACTTTCCATTTTATTCACAATTGTAATTTACACTTAAACTAATTTTACAACAAAATTTTAACAGAAAGTTAAAGGTCCTCCATGGACGGGTTCTTCAATCAATCTCTTTTCTTCAACTCACGAACAAAGACTTGTGGTAACTCTAACAGACACTCACAAATTCACAAGCAAAAATAGTGAAGAACACGAACGAAAAAATCGGATAAGAAAAATGCATCAGAACCGTATACCAAGCGATAAAATAAAAATAATTCACATCAGTGGAATATGGTCGAGTTTGGAAATCAAATTCTAAACACGGTCAGTAGCGTGGTGTGTAACGCTTAGGTAAAATTTTTTTCGGGATTCGAGCTGTCATAGCGTCAGTTCGAATCACACGATCTTCTTCACTATTATTCCAAACGCTATAGACTCTCTATCAACTGTCAAGAAAAAAGGATATATTATACCCATAGAAAGACTGCTCTCTCTCTCCACCAACCACTCCGAAAGGAAACCCTACCTAACCGACCCTTTAAATCAATCAACACGATGTCGGTATTGGGGATCCAAGAATGCAATCAATGAACAATATGAATCAAGCTAATGTAGAAATTATAAATAAATACTATAATATATACCATAATAATTAATTGCGAATAAATACTATAATAATAAATTGCAAAACCATAATTAGGTACTTATCAAGCTTAAAAATGAAAATATGAACAAAGCCATTACGCAACAAGACCAATGTACATCGAAACCTCCTCTCTTTATTCTCTATCTCTTCTTCCGCGTGCACTGTGCTCTAATATTTAAGGGCAACTCAAAATTCCAACTTGTGCGTGGGTTTGTGTAAAACAGTCGTTTATACAGAGATGTGAAAAATTATAGACTTAAACGTACATTTTCAGTTTTCTTGGAATGAGTAATAAACATTTATGACTAGTTTCGTGACAAAATACTGCCCAGAAATTAAGAATCATCACATTAGTAGAAACTATAATTCAAACTAATAACCATTTTTCTCAGGTCCCACAACCATCATCGATCTCGAATCAGAGAGTGTGCATCGGTTAAAGTTGACACCAGCTCAGGGTTTAATCGACCCGTTAATGGTTTAATCGCTTTTTTACCAGGAATGGTAATTAATCTTCTGAAAAAACCCAAATATCACCTGTGAAAAAGTATAAACAAGACAATTATATTTTAATTTTTTGTATTAGGTGCGCAACTAAGTTTCAGCTGTTTGTCTATAGACGGCTTCAGCAATAAGTGCTGGTGGATTTCGACATAATTTATTTAATATGGAATGCTTTGACCGTTATTACTTATAATAGTTAACAATCTTCGTGGTAGGCTGGAATAAAGATTGTTACAGTGTTCAATAATTCTTTCTCTGAGTTGTTCCATGTTTTGAATTTGTGGCTTTACCTGATCGTAAACCGCCCTTGCCAGGATCCTCCCCAGGCTCTCAGGGTTTATGTCTGGACTTAAAGCTGACCACCGTAAAAGTTTAATTCCATGCTCATGAAACCACGCTGTAGTTTTACAAAACGCATTTATTATACAATCAATTTACAGATTTTACTCAAGACTAAACGCTAAGCTCTATTAAAGTTAATTTTTCTTATATTAACTTACTGGCGCTTCACTAGCACTCTACATTATACAATATGGCTTCGAACCTGGATTGCTGAAATGCATTTTTTTCCTATCTAAAGGATAGACTTTATTCCCTTAGGTTTAGGCCCGGGATATCCAACCCCTTCCTTGCCACCTGGATTCTCTCCTATTTATACTTGCCACTAATGACATCGATAAGGCCAGTAAGAATTGCAGCTTGTCCCTATACGCTGATGATACCAAGTTATACAAAATCATCGGGTCACCTCTTGATTCACTACTGCTGCACTCAGACCTTGACAGCTTCTCGACTTGGTGTGACAACAATTGCTTTGTACTTAACATCACCAAATCTATAACCTTTTCCAAAAGCGTATTCACTCCTCCTCATGTTCCTATATCCTTCATAACCAACCCCTGACCATTGTCCAATGTATTCGAGATCTTGGGATCCTTTGCGACAGTGAGCTTAACTTCCTCTCTCACATTGATGAGAGGATCCGGAAAACCAATTCTGCCTCGAATTTGGGAAACGATAGCCTAAGGAATTCTCCGACCCTTACGTTACTCGATCCCTTTACATTACCCTCGTCCGTCCACTGTTTGGATATGCTTGTCAGGTATGGCCTCTTTATTACAAGATGCATATCTGTAGAATCGAAAGTATTCAACGCCGCTTCCTCCGATTCGCTCGGATGGGGAAACCCCCACCGCCCCCCCGTACATTAACCGTCGCAAATTAACAAATTAATCAACCTCAGAACCCCAGATGGGGAAACCCCCCCCCCCCCGTACATTAACCCTCGCAAATTAACAAATTAATCAACTTCAGAACCTCATTCATCGGGTCCTCTCCGGCTCGGTCGACTGCGCCTACCTCTTTAACTTAATTCCTCTGAACACAAACCCTCAAAATACGCGTAATCCCCGCAGTATCTACATTTCCCCATCACCGGACCTCTTATGGTCTCAACGAACCCCCTTGCTGCGCAACGTCAACTCTAATTCCACCTTGTTTGACTTCGATCCCTCTCCCCATACTCTCAAGCACCGCCTCTTAAACCATTCTCACCACCAATCTTAAGCCGTACTTTTATACTTTACTATAACCTGCCCCCACCTCACGCCCCTTCTCCTAACTTCTTAATTTGTCCGGGTTACCTTAGGTTGCGCCTAGTTAAGAGAGGGTGGCGGTTCTACGAACCCCACAAAACGCTGTGAGGTAAATCCGTTAGTTCGTCAAGGCATACTTTCGTTTTTTTGTTTTATACCCACATTTATTCAACAATACAATTACATATTTCCCTTAAGAATAAATGTTAACTTTTATTTTACAAATATCATTCTTACATTAACTTACTGGCTCATCGCAACCACTCTAAATTATACATTATCATATTTCATATGCCTTTCGGCGTACAACAACTGTTTTTATAGCATGTCGCAATAATTGATATGTTTTCTTTTTAAAATTTATTCTATTTTTTTCTACATCATGTATTATTTATAATTTTTTTTTTAAATTACATATATAGAGGGTTGACAAACAAAATAAAAAATAAAAAATTAAACAAAACGGACAAACATAAACAAGGAATACAAATAAAAATAAAAAAATAACAAATTAAAATTAAATTAAAATAATAAATAAAATAATTGGGAATTGGGGATAGGGGGAAGGAAAGCGGTGCGCCTGAGAGGCATACTATGTTTGGGGGATGTAGTGTCTTTTCTTGATTACTGATCCACCACCAGTTGGGATGGGATCGATCTTTTATTGATTTATCTCTTTCACCGATCACCATACTAAAACGCAGGCGATCTGGAAAATTAGAGATGTCGTTATCGTGGAGAATTCGTTTATCCCTGGCACCACGGAAAGCGTGGTAAACAATAGACTCCACGTTTGTCTTGGATAAGTCCTTTTTTATCCAAGAAAGGGAACCCTTCTGGGGGAATGAACCCATTCTGGAGAGTACTCTCCATATACATATCATTGAGATAGGATGCTCCGAAACGAGATCATTTTCACTGCACATTGTCCTTGTTGTGTGACCACGAATAATCTTGATAATGCAGTTATCTATTCCGTTTAGTCCTGATTTGTCATACAGGACTTTATCGGGATAGTATTTCTTCTATACATTCCGAGGCAGGAACGCAAACACTGCCTCTCGAACACCCGAAACTTCTCCACGTAAAATGTGGATATGTTGTACCATATCGGGCAGCCATACATCAATATTGGTCGGATGAATGCTGAGTATGAAATTATTTTCACCTTGGGGTCCAGCAGACTACTACGGAAGAGGCTTCGTGTCATTGCATATGCGTTTTTAGCTACTGTAAGAGCAGCTGCTGTATGCTTATCAAAGTAAAGATACAGATCATGCCAGATTCCAAGGTATCTGACTACAGTTTTTACTTGTAGAGAAAGATTATTACTTCCTGCAATAGAAAATGTTTTCCAATTCCGATTTGTATTCCTTGATGCACTGGACAGCGGCGTTCTGAAAAGCATAGTCTCTGTTTCCTGGAAATTTATTTTTAATTTCCAGTCGTCGCAAAAACGTTTAATTTTGTTAAAATCATTTTGCAGAAGTCTGTTGATGACATCAATCTTTTCTCCAGATCTATACATCACAATGTCGTCGCCATACGCGTTTGCATGGTTGAGAGAACCCACTAGATCACTAGTGTAAATGTGAAATAAAATGGGAGAATTCACTGCTCGCTGTTGTAAGTCGTTTTTGATGTGGAACGTCTTGTTAGAGATTATATCTCCACATTTCACTACAAATTGTTTACCCATTATCATATCGTAGATAATGTATAATAAATATTCGGGCATACCTAGATTTGATAACTTATATACCAGCCCTTCTAACCATACGGTGTCGAAGGCCTTTCCAAAGTCAACCAAACAGACCCCTGTGCATTGTCGCTTCGCCTTGTTCCATTGTATGTCGGAAACAAGTTTTGTCGCAGCATGAACTGTGTCATGTTGCGATCGAAAACCAAACTGGTTGTTCGGGATAATACTATTTTCCTCACACCAGTTAGTCAGAGCTTTATTTATAATTTTCTCGAGTACCTTGCTGATGTTCGGAAGCAAACTAATCGAGCGAATATTGGCTGGATTGCTCCTGTCCTTGCCCTTTTTGGGGATGGGATGGGCTACTGCAGATTTCCATTGGGTTGGATAATATGCATTATTTAGAGCGTTATTAAAAAAAATAGTGTAATTCTTCACTACCTTAAGAGGTAAACGCTTTAGAACAATGTTTGGAATACTATCTATTCCAGAAGATTTTTTGTTCTTAATCGATCTAAGAATGTCCCTCAGTTCATCTTTGTGTACAAATATACTAGTGTTTAGATTTCTAAGCTGGGAATCCCCTCTATTATTTTCACTAAAGATAGTGAAACTTCGACTTAAGAGACGCCAACTGTTAAGTTCATTGCGTAGCGAAATGTGTTTCTGGATAGCCCTATTTTGCAGGTCGAGGTTAGAATGGGCCGATTCGTTCAATCTATACACTGGTTCGAAACAAGCACTAATTGAGTTCGTCTTTTTTTGTGGATCCTCGACTATTATGAACTCTTCGTTAGAGTTGATGTGTTCCGAGGTAAGTCCTGCGTTCAGCAAAGTTTGACAATTCTCGGGACTCCGCGGAACTCGCAGACATGGAATATCATTATAATCTTTCCTTCGAAAGACTTTATTTATTTGAGGGAACATATTCGGTCCACTAGCTTTAATGGCTTGAATTCTCTTGTTCCAATCTTCATTAATTACTGATCTATAGTTCTCACGGATCAGTTTTTGAAGATTTTTAATTAGTGACTTAATCGTTTTTATTTCCTGGCTGTTTGGATCGCTGAACTGTCTGTAGAGCAGTTTTAACTTAGAGAGCAGAATACTCCTTTGCCTATACAGCTCGTCGATCGTTGCGTTTCTGTATAGGTTTGTATGGCTCTCGGAGTGAGACACCTTTGGGATAGAACGATTTATTGTATTAGTAACAATGTTGTTCATCGTCGAAAGATAATGATCAATTTCGTCATTATGAAGATTTCTGTCGGTTGGTGGATCTATGCGTAATTCTTTTTTTATTAACCGATCAAAGCGCGACCAGTATGCTTTTCCGAAATTAAGAGAATGTATCTGTTTGTACTGCTCAAGTAGTGAATGTTCGTTTCGGACATGTATTACAGCACCAAGTCCGTAATGATCGCTATCGTACTCGATTGTACGAAGACAATTTCGAGTAGTTAGATCCGTATCTAATAATTGTATTCGCTCGTCGACCAACAGTAAATCCAAGAAGGAATTTCCTCTTGGATATGACGGCGTACTTGTAACGTACAATTCTAGTTTATGTTCGATAGTGTTTGTTTGCCACCAGTCGAACAACACATTGCCTCTTGTGTTTGTGATAAGGTTACCCCAAGTACTGTGCTTGGAATTGAGATCTCCCGCCATAAAGAAATAATTATTTTCCGAGTCTAACTTGAGATTTCGAAAAAGGGTATCAAGTTCATTGATAAACTGTATTCACTGTGGAGCTTCGGGAGCATAAGCAGAGATCACATATAGATGCTTTTGACTTTTCAAAGGAATATCTATAACGCAGGCTTCTGGTACCTGGAACTTGTATACATCTCTACTGTAGACGACTTTGTGTTGTGGACCATTGTTAACTAAGACAGCGACCCCGCCCCCGTGAGTAGAATTTGGAGGGTCTCGTCTAATTACTTTATAATTTGGGTAGCCCAATTTGTGCCTTTGATTTAGCTTAGTTTCGCAAGCCAAAAGCACATCTGGGCATTCAGCTTCCAGCAGATTGCTCAGATTATCCCTTCTTTCCATGCGGATTAGTGAATTAACATTCACAGCAATAATTTTTAGAGATAATTCAGTTGCAGTGAACGTTATGATTAGAGTGTGGGTTCGTCTGGAAACATGGTCGAATAGATAATGTCCGTTCGAGCCACTTGTTCCGTCAGTTTTTTTTGATCATTTCGAATTTCCTATCAAACGCAGTAAACTGTCCTTATATGGACAGTAATATTGCTGTTATATCAGTTTGTGTCTTTGGCGCAGGAGTTTCAATGATATTACGTGATTGTTCTAAGATTGGTGCATTTTTTACTCCACCTGCCATATGAGCGTATGACACACTTGGTGCCATGCGGTTGTTGTAAGAGCGAGTTTTCATTCTTTTCTCTTCTTCAACTTGCTTTTTTCTGGCTTCCAACTTTGATTTTAGTTGTTGGTACTTAGGGTAACCTCTAAAGTTAGCGGGGTGACCTGAGTTGTTACAGAGGACACAGGATAGTTTATTTCTATCCAGGAGTTGTTCTTCGCTCATTGGGCATTCTCCAATGATATGGTTATTTAGGCATTTGACGCATCTGAAATGCATATTGCAATTCGCTGCCACATGGCCGAAGTGTTGACAGCACATACACTGCAATACGCGGTCAGCCTTCTTTATTCTCTCCCAACTTATTGTTTGGTGATTAATGTATTTAATATATCTAAGTCTATCAATTTTACTATTGGGGCTTAGCGACACAATGAAGAACGGCAACTTACGGTTGCGATTCTAGAATTTGCTGTAGAAAATGGTTTCACACCTGTAAATTTCAAGGTATTGTTTTCGAAGCTTTTTAGTTCTTCGAGCCCCTCTTCGGGAGTAAAGGAAGGATCAACTCCTTTGAGGAGCATGGAGACAGTTTTCTCCGATTTAGGGGTGTACGTGTAGTACTCGCTTTTCGATTTCCCCAATGCCGATTTGATTTTGTTATAGTCTTCTAAATCATCGCATGTTAAACTTATATTAAAATTATTTATCCGTTGTGTTTTCAAAGTTTTGCATGTCAACTCACCCAATTTTATGAGATCCTTTGTCTCCATGTAGCTGATGTAGACAGGAGGTACTTTCTCCTTTTTTTTGACTGGTACCTGCTGAGGTGTTTCCTGCTGTTGGTATGGTTCCTGCTGTTGAACTGGTTCCTGCTGTTGTTGTTGATGTGATTCCTGCTGTTGAGTTTCCTTATCTTGTCGTGTTTTCTTTGTCTTCGTGGGTTGCTATTGTCTTTGTTCTTGCTGTTGTTGTTGTACCATTTTCGTTTTTCGCTCGTTCTGGCTCAGGTTGTTTTTAGTTTAACAACTTCCTCCATTTGTTTATCCAGTTGCTGTTTTTTAAGACTAATCTCATGGATGAGTCTGTTGAGGACCTCGATCTGATTGCCAGCGTCTGCATTTGTTTCGCTGACAGCTAGTTCTTGGAATTGGTTTCCAGCCCCCGAGTACTGGGCACCATGGGTGTTGTCTTCGTCGTCGCTGTTGACAATCAACGAGTATGTATCCTTGTTTTCTTTTGTTCTAAGGAATTCCGCCTTTAGATTTACGTCTGTATTTTGGCTTCTCCGAGGCGCCATTTTAGCATCCATTTGTTTTACGTCCATATTATGGACCACGTGTTCTCACTTTTTTTTTTTTGGCGCGAGTGACAGATAGATAATCAGGAGTTTGTTTATTATGTTGTGCACATACACAAACTTCGTACGTCGCGCATCGGCACCAATTGTTTTTTGGTTACTATGCACAGTGTATTGTTTAATACTTGCACTCACTTCAGTTTATTTTCTGTTTCAATGAACGATTCGTCTTTACCGGTCGTTTGTCAATTTGGTACTCAGGCATACTTTCGTCCTCAACCGGACGTGCTCTCTTACACGTGGGTTACATGTTTCACCAAACTCCACATTTTTCTGAAACGAAATCGTTGCAAACGCACTACCTGAAAAATTCATTAACCAACGCGACAAAAATGACTAAAACGTTAAGTGGCCAAGTATTGGAAAATACTGGTAATCTTCTCTGGGGCCAACCGCAATTCGGTTTTCCCATTGCGAAAAGATCTCCATAGAAACAGGCTCAAAGACGGCAATTATTTTTAGCAGGTACCGCACTGTAGAAACAACTACCTGTAAGTATCGCGGCCGAAAATAATGACCGTGGTAACGTAAAATACCCCAGGTAATTAAGCACCAGTAAAAACACAAACAAGATACCGCCGAGGTAGAAAAGGTCATCAGGTACGGAGATAATACAAAAAGGTCGAACAAGGGGAAACAGAGAACAACTTGACGAATCTTTTTTCAGTGGGAATTTTTGCCGTCGCCCGATATCTCATTAAGTACGACATTAACCTCACCGAGAGGAAGACCTCTGAGCAACGAAGAAGAAAAGGTTTCTCGGATGCGAATCACGGAGAATGAGATGGAAGAGTCAGGAGTTTACTTAAACAAAAAAAAAAACAAAAATTGTAATAAAAAAAAGTGAAAAGAAAAAAAAAATCGGAAACGAATACAAATGTCCTTATTGATTTTCGGTGTGGACTATGTTCGGCGGAACATAACGAATAAAAAAACCGCCAAAATAGTTCCTAAGCTCTCTAGTATGTAATTTATATATACTTTAATTGTAGGTAATTATGATGCTTGAATTAAGCATTAATGGGGTGGTAGCTGCACTAAACTTTCGGCCTACAATATATATATATATATATATATATATATATATATATATATGTATTTATATATATATGTATATACACATATATATACATATATATATATACATATATACACACATATATATATATATATATATGTATATATATATATATATATATATATATATATATATATATATATATAAGAGGCCGTCCTCTTATACATCTCTTTAATTTTTGTTTAATTTTTTAAAGTTTTTTTGTAATGTTTGAAACTTTTTTTTTTTTTTATTTTTTTTTTAATTTTTTAAACTTTTTTGGGGACATTAAGTCCTTTCTTCGTCACATCCCATTACCAGTTGGGATGAGATCGGCCAATTTTAGACTTATCTCTTTCACTGATCTATTACTATTATCCCTTTGGGCGCGAACGGCTGTCGATTATCGACGGTTCGCACTCAAAGGGTTATTTATTGGTCTCTAGGAACCCGGAAGTTCATTAACTAACTGATTCGGCCGTGTCATCGTTCCCTGTCCTGTGCACTCTCCTTCCACGCTTGAACATCTGATCCGATCTCCTCAAGGTAAAACGTTACATTGTCCTCTCATCTCCGTCGCGGCCGTCCTACCGGTCTCTTTCCCGTTAGTCTTCCATCAAGAATTCTACGGACGATCCTATCGTCGCCCATTCTCGCTACATGTCCGGGTCTCACGACCTGATTACTCTTGCGGGGTTTGTAAGTTGTGGTGCCAATCATGGGCACAGATTCACTTAATCCCCAACGTATAATTTCGACGATGTCCAAAAGCAAATGAAAACGCACTGAATTAATTTTAATGTTTCTTTAATTGATGTTTTGATTTTTATATTTTTACAGCAATGTGTTGATACGGAGATAAAAGTTTCATTGATTCTATTAATAACACAAAGTTACTTTCAACATTCAAGAGTTTGTGTAAACCGATACTTTTAACATATAAGATTTTGTTCCTATCCGGTACAATGTTGTACGATAAACGGAAAACTTGCCACCATCAGTCAATAGGCAGGGTGAACCGCTGAGATTCCCTAAAGTTTTACTTTTCCACAAAAACTATTCGCTTAATTATAACACATTTACAAACACACTTGATTAGTTACGTAAGTGGAATTTGACTAAAATTAACAAGATGCTTAAACAACAAACTATTGGTTTGTAAATAGCACTTGTCGCGGAAAACGAAATGAACTGAGCAAGGTGACTCCTAAAAAGTAGTTGCGCCTACTTCTCCTCGCGACGTCGCCAATCGGACTCCTCGTGACGCCGACATTAGGCTCCCTGTAAGCTGCGCTATGCTGACCCAATCTCAATGAATGAGGTGGGTTTCCACTCATGTCATCGTAGGGGAAAACAATCTTTCTTTCCCCCCAACGACGTATGAGAAACCGATTCGCATCCCATTGGAAGGTTCCCATAGACATCGTCCCGATAGGTTGAATGTCTATACCTAGGAAAGAAAGACAAACAAAACATGCGTTGAGTGAAGGAAGCGAAAGCAAACATGCAGCTGGTCAAACATGATGACCGATGTACGGAGGCTGGCTGCCCTGCCATCATAAACGATCCGGGATCGGTTTTTCTGTTGATGTTATGTCAACCGAACTTCGCTTACGATGGCAAAGGCTAGAATGCATGGGTGCATGTTTGTTTTAGGTAAATACGTATCGTGGGACACGATCATTGGTATGATTGTTTGATAACAATCTTGATCGTGCTCAATCCAATGGCTGCTTATCGCTTATACCAGCGGTAAGGGCTAACGTGGAGATTGTTTAGTTTAGGAAAACGATACGTGGGACAAGATCATCGGTATGATTGTTTGAGTAACAATCATGGTCGCGTCCAATTCGATGATCGGTTGTTGCTTGGGCGAACGATCATCGGAAATCTGGCTTGCAGATGTGCAAGCAAGCAGGTTGCCCGGCGTGTCTGTTTTGGACCAACGGATTGTTGGAACAAGAACACAGAAGGATTGGCGTGTGTTTGATGGGCATGTGGCTGCCCACAGTAACCGATCGGTTCATGACAGATGAACCGAGATGGTTTAGTTGATGCGATTTCTTTGACGCCATGGGAAGATGGTAATCTTGCCGTTGGCTTATGTTTCAGGTATGAACTGATCAAAGGAGAGCTTGTGGGGCTTTTCAGGGCCCGAAGAGCCATGCATCGCTCGATCCTCACTATTCCAGGCGAACGACTTACCTCTCGGTCGAAGTTCAGCAAGGTTGCGTAACCTTGCTACGGCATTTACCCCCAGCCAAATCGCCGGAATTATTACGGTTACCCAATCGGATACCTGTTCGGAATACCCGTTAGGCAGCTTACCTATTCTGTGGGGGGTTTTCCTTCCAAACCCCTTTTTCTCCAACACCACCCCTAAAGACATTAAGTCCACGGCAAGGCTTATCACCTTGCCGTGGCATCGAAAACTCACCCTCGGGCAGGCATTAATTCCTAAAGAAACATTAAATCCACGGCAAAGCTTATCACCTTGCCGTGGCATCGAAAATCCACCCCCGGGCATACATTATTTCCTAAGTCCACGGCAAAATCATCACATTGCCGTGGCATTTGAAATCCTATCTTTAGGCATACGTTCTGCCAGGGCAGCTTGTTTCCATAGCCTTATGCTATGGAAACAACATTAACAAAGAGTTCCTTGTTGACTCGTTTTATTTGTTTGCCCATGGCACTTCTTGCGTGCGGCTATTTGGTCCCATTGGTTTGCTACCGCCGACAAGGTTTCGGCTGACGCAAACCAAACATGTCCCTGATTACCAGCAATAGCTGGTTTCCAATTATCGGTCCCCACGTTCAGGGACCGCAATCAAGCAACGAACAAGATGCAGCCAGAAAATGTTTACTTTCAACATCTGGCAATGGCTGCACCCTATGTTCGTTGCAATGTTTAATCATCGGCAACCGAAATGATGATTTATGGCCGCCCATTAGGATGACCAAATCTTCGGTTTGGGTCTTTCGCACCCCAGATGCTAGTGTTTACATTCTTGGAAAATGCACTAGCGATGTTGCCCTCCATACACGGTCGCCGGACGATCGTATGCAAGGCATACGCACACATGCATAATGTATGCCTATTCCGTCCGGTCCAATCACGATTAACTCCCTCGAGTTAATCGTGTGGCCCCTCCTCCTTTTGCAGTTCTTTTGAGGTTTTCCGTTTCTTTGGTGAGCTCTAGTGACCAGTCAGTTTTTATCCCCCGTGGAGTGCGTACACACCACCAGAGTCGTCAGTTTTAAAACGGAGCGTAGCAGTGTTCTTTTTTGTTGTCGAGTTAGAGTTGAGTTTTTCCTAACATAATCATTTTTGCAAAGAGCGGACAAAAAAAATTCGAGACATTTTCTGATACAATTCGTGTGTGTTCCCTGTGCTGCCGACTAATTGTAACAATAGTTTGAGTTTCAAGTTATGATAGATCTGCCTAGAAAACAAACGAAAGAACAGTTCAGTGAATTTGCAATTATTATTAAGTCTAAGAATACCGTCATACATAATAAAAAGCGTACTAATTCAGACAGCTCCCGGCGAAACCAAAATTAAGGTTAATCGAGTTTACGGTGTTAAATGGAACACGGAGTTAATGTGAAACAAAATTTATGTTTAATTAAGTTTATTGTTTGTTGGAAGGAACACTAAGTTTCTGCGAAACCAAAATTAAAGTTAATCGAGTTTATGGTGTTAAATGGAACACGGAGTTAATGTGAAACGAAATTATATTTAATCAAGTTTACGGTTCAATCAAATAAAAATAACAATTAAACGTTATAAGGAAAGGACAGTTCCAGTGTTTTATTTATTGTTTCTCTGTTCCCGCGGTGGTTCTTTTTATTGACTAGGCGTCCATGTCGATGCACCTAATAAAGACATACCACATTGGTGAACCCGTAAAAAAACGCGCAACCTTCGAACATTAGTGACCGGAGAACAAACCTATTCCGTGTGAAATCCGGCAAAGATTTTCTATTCGAAAGTGAAGTAACACAGCCAATACGGTTATTGGGCTTCGGTCGATTTTGTTTATCATCATCTCTCATTGGACAATAAAATTGAAAACACCAAAAACAGCACGTGCACATAATTGTTTCAATGCACATCAACCCAATGTAAGTGCAACAAATTCTATGTTAAAATAAACGAAATTATACACAGGAGAGCCTACAAAACGCCACAACCTACGTTTTCTTATGGCATATATCTATGAAATGGTTTCACTTGCCCAACAGTAATCAACACCGTTTAAACACTTATCGCCAATCAGAAAATTCAAGTCGAAATTTAAGTATTTTCAACACCAGGACATCGTAAATAAATCAAGTGGACAATACAATCATCGTCACACCAATTAAAGTCGAAGTACCTGAACCTATAGAACCATCACTTTCTTAGTCTAGCACTGATCGACATAAATTTATGAAAGGAGTCCAGCGTAAAAAACCTCCAACGATTGAAACACTTTAGCCGAGCGTTTTGGATGAGGTTAAAAATTTACAACCAACCGATGCTAAACACCAGGCAACAAATAGAACACCTTCCTGACTCACAAAAGTGAGAGCAACTAACAACAAAATAAAATAAAATAAAAACAAAGTCTATTAAAGGGTCCCCCGTACCCCAACACAGCTGTATCTAACAACACCTGGGCTAGGAGCAACAGCCCCAACACCACATCACCAGGCACCCCATACGAGGACAAGGTTTATTTTCTTCTTTCTTTACTTTATGTTCTTTTAATATTTTTTCAAAATTTGTTAATTTCTTTTCGGCGAGCTCCTTCTGAGCCACCATATATAAATATAAAAACAAACACTCGTTTTCCTTTATTATTCACGTTTACTATTTTTACAATTACATAAACAGTTTTAAGTACCGTAAGGCAAAATTAAATATTCAAAATAATTAACAAATAACACCTAAAACAACAAGACCCATAGTTAATAGACAACTGACGGAACAAGGTCAATTAATTATTAAGTAAAGCTAAAACAAAATAGATATACTCCTTCACTTAGCACCCAATAGTAACACATCAAATTTAGCAGGCATAGAATGTTAAGAACCCGAATCAGATCGCAATTCGCGGTTCAATGTAAAACAACACGGAACTACTATTAATTCTAAAGAACTACATTTACGATCATGTACAAGTTATGCATAAACACCAAATTATAAAATTTACATATTTAACCGAAAATTACCGCCCAACAAACATATGCAATTAACATTCCAAAAATAGTACATAACATTCCCTTTAAAACAAGGCAAACGTTTGCACCTCATACACTAAGTCATAATCACATTAGGATTGTTTCGAATGTACTCGACAAAATAAATTTTTAACTCCAAACCAACTTGAATAGAGACGAATGTTGCCAAATTCTATAAAGTATAGAAGCAAAATTTAACTAAAACCTTTTGTAAGCCCCTTCTGGGCACCGACACGCAGCTCCATTTGACTTCTCACGAATCCTTTTCGACAACACTATTACACACACACATCAGCACACCTTAAACCGCTGTTTACTTTTCGCTTTTGAACTTTAGTTATTCAAATTTAGATTTAATAATTTTTAAAGTCAAAACGGGCAATTCAACATCCCTACCCGTCCTCATATCACGACTTCGCTTACTACCTCTCTCGACTTCTCAACCACACTCGACAAGCCGCGTTACTCGACTCTCTTAAATTCGCACCATCCCTTGGCGACCCTTCCCCGACTCCTCGCGTCCTCTTGTGACCCATCGGCCTCCCTTCACCTTTCTGCGCGCCCTCTTACGCCTCTTAATTCAGTTTCACGTCACGACCCATAATGGTCAACACGAGGAACACCACGGCCAGAAAGGCCCAGGAACAACCCGAGCCCCTTGAATTTCACGACGCCTCCAGCGTCGATTTCCCCGCTGAGCAAGTCAATGCTGACCAAGACTTGCCGGCGCAATCTACCCCTCTGGCACCACCGGTTGCCCCCAGTGTCGTTAACCGACCCCAACCTTCCAACGCTCCCCCAACCTCTTCTAACACCCCTAGTGCCGGCCAATTGGTGGATTCTGGCATTATCATGCCCACACCTCGCGCCGACACCTCACAACAAATCCAAAGACCTTCAGAGTCCCAAGAATTCCACGATGCTTCCAGCCTCGGGAATGGGACTCGTCCTGCTAATATAGGGCTTCCCCCCTTCGATGAGGAGGACCCAGACCTTTGGTTTGTAGTGGCAGACCGCATCTTCCAGACCTCAGCCTTGCACGACGAACAACTTCGTGCAGTCGAGCTGTTGAAAGTGCTTGACCGCACTCAGCGACCGCATGTTGCCCACATTATAAGGTCGGCCGGCCGCAACCCGTATAGCAACATGCGTGAAGCTCTGCTCGACGCTTTGGACGAGCCTGGAAGTGTGCGGCAACAACGTTTAGCCGCTGTAACCAACCTTTCTGGGATGAGACCATCTCTTTTCCTGACCCATTTACGCTCTATAGCGGGGACCAGGATTGGGGACGACCTAATAAAGCCTCACTTTTTGAGGTGTCTTCCCCAGCATGCCCGTTCGGCACTTATAGCCCAACCCAATCAGAGTTTGGGCTATTTATCCAAAATTGCGGACGCAATCATGGAAAGCTCAGATCAGTATTCTGAGCCTCCAGCGTACCAGGTAGCGGCGGTTTCTCAACACGCCGCCCAGCCTGCACGGCACCCTCGTCTGCCTTTCACAGCCCCTCAATTGGTCCCGACTCACCATTCTCCTCAAGCTCAATTACCTCTTAGAAGGCCCGCCTCAACTAATTTCCCTCAGGGGAATCCAGAGGCAGGCCCCAACGTATTTAACCAGAGAGGTCCGCCACCACAATTAACCCCTGCTGACCTTCGGGCGCTCCAAACCTCACTCCTCCGCGAGATAACTCAATTGCGTGCGGAGGTGAGGAACAATCCTCGAAGCGCCCAGAACCGAGCCATGCCGAGCCGTCCTATTAATCGGCAAAATTACTCCCAAAATGCCCCTCAGAGGGCCTATATCCCTCAAAATGCCCCACAGAGGGCCAATCCCACCCAAAATGGCCCTCACCGGGCCAATTCCCAGCGAGCCCCGGCTCGACCTCCACGTAACGGCAATGCCAATAGGCAGAATATACCCGATAATGCCGTTACTCTGCCTTGGTGCGCCAATCACCAACGATATGGTGATCGGGCATTTAACTGCAAGGCGCCTTGTGGTTGGACGCAACCTTCCACCAACCAAAGGCGCTCTTTAAACTAATTTTGCCGACCGACACCCTCGAGCAATCGGCCGGCACCCATACGATAAGTCGCCTAGCCATCCGGGATTCGAAACTGAATATCGCTTTTACTGTCGATACCGGCGCCGATATTTCAGTCCTCCCGCGATCGTTTGCTCCGCGCAACCGCGTGCCAGCCGCACTTAAATTGTCAGCTGCAAATAATACGCCGATACTTACGTACGGACGTAAAAAGCTGACACTTCAATTGGGTCTTTGTCGTCCGATCACTTGGCGTTTCGTCATTGCGGACGTAAATGAACCCCTGATAGGTTCCGACCTATTAGGTGCACATAATCTGTTGGTCGATTCGACCCATAACAGACTTGTGGCTCCAACCGCACCCCCCTTGCCCATGACGGCATCTCCAGCGGCAACTTCAGGGGCCACAGAGTGCATAGACCCATTTCAGGTTATGGTACAAGAATTTGTTAGTACAACAATTCCTCTACCTAACCAACGCCGACACAAAGCCACGGTGTTTCATCATATAGAAACACGTGGTCCCCCGGTGAGCCAGCGTCCACGTCGACTGGCTCTTGAAAAATTACGTGCGGCGCGCGCGGAGTTCGAGCATATGATCGAACTAGGTATCTGCCAACCGTCGGACAGTCCTTGGGCAAGCCCACTCCACTTAGTGAAGAAACGTTCTGGTGAGTGGCGCCCATGTGGCGATTACAGGCTGTTGAACGCAGCAACTGTCCCGGACAGATACCCAATTGCACACCTCTACGATTTTTCGTACAAGTTACGAGGGTGCAATGTCTTCACTACCCTGGATCTCACCAGGGCATACCACCAAATTCCGGTGGCACCAGAAGACATCCCCAAGACCGCAGTCATTACACCTTTCGGACTCTTCGAGTTCAAAGTGATGACTTTCGGCCTCAGGAATGCCGCACAGACATTCCAGCGATATATCGACACGGCTTTACGTGGTCTTAATTGCTGCCATGCTTATCTTGATGATATTCTCATCGCCTCCAAAGACCACGCCGAACATAAGCGCCACTTACGTCAGGTCCTAGAGCGCCTCCGTGAATTCGGTCTTGTCATCAACCCAGATAAGTGTCAATACCCCAAAGAGCAAATCACCTATCTGGGTTATGTCGTTGACAACCAGGGCATCCGCCCACTACCGGACCGTGTGGAGGCCCTCATGAAGTATCCCAGGCCTACTAACGTGAGTGAGCTGCGTCGATTTTTGGGCATGCTTAACTTTTACCGCCCAACCCTGAAGAATGCCGCCCAGATCCAAGCTCCCTTAAATGAATTTTTGAAAGGAGCTAAGCGCAATGATAAGCGCCCCATTAATTGGATAGAAGTCTCAGATCGAGCATTCCAACTGTCCAAAGAACAATTGGCAAATGCCACCTTACTCCGATACCCTCTCGAGGGAGCGGCACTTTCTATCCAATGCGATGCATCGGATACCGCAATCGGAGCCGTCCTTGAACAGGACATTGAAGGCCGCCCGGAACCACTTGGTTTCTTTTCAAGGAAGCTGAGTCCCACTGAGCGACGTTACAGCGCCTACGACCGTGAATTGCTCGCGATCTACAGCGCTGTTAAGTACTTCCGTCACATGATAGAAGGTCGCTCACTCTCCATCTTAACAGACCACAAGCCATTGGTCTATGCGTTCCGGAAGAAGTCGGGAAATGCCTCCCCCCGACAAGAGCGTCAATTAGACCTCATTGGGCAATATTCTACGGAGATCAGGCATATCTCCGGTAAACAGAATGTCACGGCGGACGCCCTGTCTCGAATCGATACGATTCATTTGCGTACCGCCCTGAATAACACTGACCTTGCCATAGCTCAAGAGGAGGACGAACAGCTCAAGTCCCTCCTAACTGCCGATACGGCACTCGAGCTCAAGAAAATTACCCTTCGCGACCCCTTGGGCGAAATCTGGTGTGATGTCTCCACTGGAACCGCTAGACCTTACATTCCCGAGAAACTTCGTAAGGGCGTGTTCCAGGTTTACCACAACCCTGCCCACCCCAGCGGCCGAGCAACAGTCGCTGCTGTCCGTCGCAAATTCATTTGGCCCCGGATGAACAAAGATCTCACCGGTTGGGCCCGTGCTTGTCTCCAGTGCCAGCGCTGCAAGGTAGCGCGACATAATGTACTGGAGCCAGCGCAATTCAAGCTTCCCACGGCACGCTTCGCCCATGTCCACATAGACATAGTGGGACCGCTCACTCCATCAAGAGGATTTTCTTATATCCTCACTATGATGGATCGCTGCACGCGATGGCCAGAGGCGACACCTCTCCGGGCAGTTACTGCCGAATCAGTCGCCAAGGCCTTTTATTCAACTTGGGTCACACGCTTCGGTGTACCAACCACCATAACTTCGGACCGAGGTCCACAATTCGAGGCGACAATTTTTAGGCAGCTAACAAATCTTCTCGGCTGCCAAAGAAGTCGTACCACCGCCTACCACCCGCAATCAAATGGGATGATAGAGCGCTGGCACAGATCTCTTAAAGCCTCACTCATGTGTCATAATGACACACAATGGTTTGACGCCCTTCCCACTGTCCTCCTCGGCCTGAGGACAAGTATTAAGGAGGACCTGGGTGCTTCGGCAGCAGAGCTTACCTACGGTACCAACCTCCTTCTTCCAGGAGAACTTTTCCTGAATGGCGAAACACCGCGTGACCAACTTCGTGAATTGGGACATCTCCGTGACCTGCTACGTAAGGTTAGGGCAACCCCTGTAACCAGGCACGGCTCCAAAAAACTTTTCGTCCACCCTGAACTGCACAGCTGCACGCACGTCTTTGTCAGGGTGGATAAGGTCAAAAAACCCCTCGACCCACCTTATGATGGCCCATTCAAAGTCTTCCGCCGCATCAGTGACCGCGTCTTCGAGATCAACATTAGAGGCAAGCGATCCACGGTCAGCGTCGAAAGGCTTAAGCCCTGTTTTCTGGAAGCTTCCGCTCCAGAACCACCCCCATCTGCTGATACCACTCCTACACCACCGGCACAACCTCCCCGTACTCGCGCTCAAGCGCGCGCCCATAACCAACTAACCACCCCCTAACCTGCCTTACCTATTTCGTGACTACGTCACTGGGGAGGGAGTGATGTGGGGCTTTTCAGGGCCCGAAGAGCCATGCATCGCTCGATCCTCACTATTCCAGGCGAACGACTTACCTCTCGGTCGAAGTTCAGCAAGGTTGCGTAACCTTGCTACGGCATTTACCCCCAGCCAAATCGCCGGAATTATTACGGTTACCCAATCGGATACCTGTTCGGAATACCCGTTAGGCAGCTTACCTATTCTGTGGGGGGTTTTCCTTCCAAACCCCTTTTTCTCCAACACCACCCCTAAAGACATTAAGTCCACGGCAAGGCTTATCACCTTGCCGTGGCATCGAAAACTCACCCTCGGGCAGGCATTAATTCCTAAAGAAACATTAAATCCACGGCAAAGCTTATCACCTTGCCGTGGCATCGAAAATCCACCCCCGGGCATACATTATTTCCTAAGTCCACGGCAAAATCATCACATTGCCGTGGCATTTGAAATCCTATCTTTAGGCATACGTTCTGCCAGGGCAGCTTGTTTCCATAGCCTTATGCTATGGAAACAACATTAACAAAGAGTTCCTTGTTGACTCGTTTTATTTGTTTGCCCATGGCACTTCTTGCGTGCGGCTATTTGGTCCCATTGGTTTGCTACCGCCGACAAGGTTTCGGCTGACGCAAACCAAACATGTCCCTGATTACCAGCAATAGCTGGTTTCCAATTATCGGTCCCCACGTTCAGGGACCGCAATCAAGCAACGAACAAGATGCAGCCAGAAAATGTTTACTTTCAACATCTGGCAATGGCTGCACCCTATGTTCGTTGCAATGTTTAATCATCGGCAACCGAAATGATGATTTATGGCCGCCCATTAGGATGACCAAATCTTCGGTTTGGGTCTTTCGCACCCCAGATGCTAGTGTTTACATTCTTGGAAAATGCACTAGCGATGTTGCCCTCCATACACGGTCGCCGGACGATCGTATGCAAGGCATACGCACACATGCATAATGTATGCCTATTCCGTCCGGTCCAATCACGATTAACTCCCTCGAGTTAATCGTGTGGCCCCTCCTCCTTTTGCAGTTCTTTTGAGGTTTTCCGTTTCTTTGGTGAGCTCTAGTGACCAGTCAGTTTTTATCCCCCGTGGAGTGCGTACACACCACCAGAGTCGTCAGTTTTAAAACGGAGCGTAGCAGTGTTCTTTTTTGTTGTCGAGTTAGAGTTGAGTTTTTCCTAACATAATCATTTTTGCAAAGAGCGGACAAAAAAAATTCGAGACATTTTCTGATACAATTCGTGTGTGTTCCCTGTGCTGCCGACTAATTGTAACAATAGTTTGAGTTTCAAGTTATGATAGATCTGCCTAGAAAACAAACGAAAGAACAGTTCAGTGAATTTGCAATTATTATTAAGTCTAAGAATACCGTCATACATAATAAAAAGCGTACTAATTCAGACAGCTCCCGGCGAAACCAAAATTAAGGTTAATCGAGTTTACGGTGTTAAATGGAACACGGAGTTAATGTGAAACAAAATTTATGTTTAATTAAGTTTATTGTTTGTTGGAAGGAACACTAAGTTTCTGCGAAACCAAAATTAAAGTTAATCGAGTTTATGGTGTTAAATGGAACACGGAGTTAATGTGAAACGAAATTATATTTAATCAAGTTTACGGTTCAATCAAATAAAAATAACAATTAAACGTTATAAGGAAAGGACAGTTCCAGTGTTTTATTTATTGTTTCTCTGTTCCCGCGGTGGTTCTTTTTATTGACTAGGCGTCCATGTCGATGCACCTAATAAAGACATACCACAAGCTTATATTCAGGTAAGCGGCTTAATGATCGGTAAAGGTATAAGCAGGTTGGGAAATGGGGGTTGAGTTAGGACGATGGGTGGTTCTTCGGGCGCCTTAAAGAACCCCCACACTCTCACTATACTAGGTTTGCGGTATGGCTCTTCCAATTCGTGGTTGTGGAGTTTCCTCCATTGTCCTGCCTCCTCGTCATATTTACCGTCAGAGATACCCGCTAAAACTTTATTCTCAAATACGCAAATTGTTTTTTCTTCCCATTTTCCATGTTTCGCATCCGTATAGAACAATCGGTGTGATTATAGTTCTATAAACAAGGAGCTTTATATTACGTGATATCACTTTGGACTTCAGCAGTTTACTGACTGCGTGCCAACTAGCATTGCCGGAATGCAGTCTTTTGATAATTTCCTTCGATACCTGGTACTGGCCGTCAGTATTGTTCCCAGATATTTAAATTCTTTAACTTTTTCAAATATCTTGCCCCTGACGTTTATGTGTGTTCCCTGAGGTCCAACTGCTCTCGCCGTAATCATGTATTTTGTTTTTTCTCCATTTATTTCTAGGCTCACCTCTTCCGTCCCTTGTATGATTATTTCACAGTTTTTACTTACAGTTTCTAGATTGTCGCCCAAAAGAGCGATGTCAGCCGCATATGAGAGTAGTTGTGTGACCCCATTTAGAGATGCTCCGGCCATGTTGTCGTCTTGTACCTCCCTGATGACATACTCGAGCACAAGGTTAAAAAGACACGGTGATAGACCATCTCCCTGCTTTAGTCCGTCCGGGATTTCAAATGGCTCTGAGAGGTGATTTTCTATTCTAACTCGCCCTTTGTTTTCATTCATGCAAAGTTGAATGAGGGCGGCATATTTTGTCGGTATTCCCAGCTCAACTACAATATGATAGAGTCTTTGCCTTGCGACTGAGTTGTAGGCTTTTTTGAAGTCAACGAACAGTTGGTGAACCGCCTCTCCGTATTCCCACTTCTTTTCCAGCAGTTGTCCTATTGTAAACATGTGGTCGCTTGTTGACCGGTTCCACATTGGTAGTCTCCCAGAATCTCTTCTGCGTACGGTGTGATTCCCGCTAGAATGACAATTGTTAATATTTTGTATGCGGTTGGGAGCAATGATATTCCTCTGTAGTTTTCGCAGTCAGATCTGTTGCCTTTTTTAAAAATGGGAACGACTATTGAGGTTTTCCATTCTTCTGGAGTGACTTCCTTATCCCATATTGTTTCTATGGACTGATCCAATGAAATGAAATCATGGATGATGAACACATTTATTAGTTTTATTTTTCAACTGTTTGTATTTATTTAAACTTTCCTTATTCATTCTTTAATACTTCATAAAATTTACACTTTTATTTCATTAATTAAAATATTTCTTTAATAATTCTCTTTTTTTTTTGATTTCACTTTCAATAATAGTGTCCACCGCACGCGCACACGACGCGATTCACTATTGCTTTATAATTTTATATTTTATTACTTTTATTTTTCCGCTGAACGACCGCACGCGTCGGCTGCTTAAATGAACAAGAAGGAAATCTCTGTGTCGTTCCTTTTCATATCCTTTTTTGTTCCGCTTCCACGATTGTTATGTCTAGGAAACGGAATTGGGTAATAGGTTAATAGAGAGACTATGGCTAATAGAGAGAATATGGCTATGTGCAATGTGATTGTGGTTTTTAAATATGGGTTTTACTTTATTTAAATGATTTAACTATTGTATATGGGAATATTCTATTGTAATGGGAAAGTAATGATTTGGAGGGAGGGGAAGGATATACATGTGCAGATACGAGATGTTAATTATTCATAGGGGGGGGGGGGGGGGGGGTGATAATTAAATGAACTTAATTATATAACTCCTCGATAATATAGTGGTTAGTATACCCGCCTGTCACCCGGGAGACCGGGGTTCGATTCCCCGCCGGGGAGCCTCTGGCGCAAGACTAATGACCTTGCCCAGAAAAAATAAATCATTATGGAAAATTTACCAAGCCTCAGGACTTGCTAAATAAGGCCAAGACCGGTTCCCGGTTGTAGTGCCGATGATGATGATGAATTATATAACTAGCGCGACGATGCCCAGTTTATATCGTTTCGCGTTCTCGACGACCTTCTGTATCGGACCTGGTTCATATAAGGTTCGAACATTTAACGTGCCGACGCGTATTTCCCGGTTTTTCGGTTTTTCACTACGTCTTCGTTTAAACGAGTCGGTGTTTTCTTGATGATTTGTTCCCTTATGGTAGTGTCGGCTCATCATGCCTACCCCTACCTGGTTTTTCGTGGAATTGTTTTGTGTATATTGATCATTCATTTTTGTTCCCACGAGTCTTGGGTTTTCTAATACTCGGCCATATCAGAACCGAATATATGGTAAGCTCGGCTTACTGCTCTGATGCGACCCGGTGTTAGGTTTAATTTTCACCACATAGTAAATATATATATATATATATATATATATATATATATATATATATATATATATATATATATATATATATATATACATATAATATATATAGATATATTAAAATGTAACGAGCGTACTCACGGTTTCTGTGGTTCGTTCCCGGGTTGAATCGTTATGGCTTCCAATGTAATCGGATGCGTTGATGGGTGACTTGTGATGGCTGATTGGGTGGTGATGACGCTACTGGAGTCCTGCCACTGGTGTCTCAATATTTCCTTCCACGGTCTTGTACAGCAATGGGGATCACCTCCGGGGTGCCGATGAGATCTCTGGGAATTTCCGAAGTTGCGGAGCCTGAGCTACCTTCGCGCGATAATGGTAATAAAAACAGGTACACTTGGATTTGGTTTATTTTATTCGGTGCTCTATAAGGCTTTAAAATGGTAAAATGTTTTTGATGATTTTATGTTAAAATTGATACTCCCGCGACTCTCTGCTTTCCTCTTCCCCTTGTTCTTCATAAAAACCTTCTTTCTACTTCTATTTTAAAAGTCGTCGCCAGACCGTTTTCTTGTTTCAACTTCAAAAAAAAAAAAAAAAAACCATCACCACACTCAGTGAAGAAACTGTCAACATAATTGCTTTTTCATAACTGTATTGACTCACAACTGTCACCACGGTCGTTTTTGTTTTTTCGTTCCTTTTTCGTTCTCCGTTTTACCGTTGTCACAACGAAGAATCTCGGCTATGATCAAATTCGAAACTATTCGAAGATATCATCGCCGGGGAAAGAACTGGGTTTAGGTACCAGGTATTTATTTTTTGTGTAGTTTGAAATTATTTTGACTCTGGAGTCTAGAAGACTGCTACGAAAGAGACTTCTTGTCATAGCATATGCGTTTTTAGCTGCGGTAAGAGCTGATTTTATGTGCTTATCAAAGTAAAGATACTGATCAAGCCAGATACCAAGGTATCTAACTGCAGTTTTTACTTGAAGGGGAAGATTATTACTTCCTACAATGGAAAATGTGTTACAATTATATTTTGTATCCCTCGATGCCCTGGACAAGGGGTTCTGAAAAGGATACTCCCTGTTTTCTGGAAATTGATTTTTAATTTCTATTTGTCGCAAAAACGCTTGATTCAATTGAAGTCATCTTGCAGAAGTCTGTTGTTGACATCAATCTTTTCTTTAGATTTTACACCACAATGTCGTCTCGGCGTCTGCTATTGCATGTTTAAGAGTAGTCGCTAGATCACTAGTGTAAATGTAAATGTTAAATAAAATGGAAGAATTCACTGCTCCTGGCTGTAAGCCGTTTTTGATGTGAAAGGACTTGTTAGAGATTATATCTCCACATTTCACCACCCATTAGCATATAGTAGATATTATATAAGAAGTATTAGGGTATACCTAGATTTGATAACTTATATATAAGCCTTTCTAGCCATACGGTGCCGAAGGCCCTTCAAAAGTCAACCAAACAGCCCCCTGTGCATTGTCGCTTTGCCTTGGCCCACTGTATGTCGGAAACAAGTTTCGGCGCGGCATGAACGCTGTCGTATTTCGATCTAAAATCGAACTGATTGTTCGGAATAATACCATTTCATTACACCAGTTTATCAATGTTTTATTTATTTTATTTTTCTGAATACCTTACTAAAGTTTGGAAGCAAACTAGTCGAGCGACGATTGATTGGATTGCTCCTGTTTGCCCGTTTTGAGGAATGGGGGCCAGTTTTCCATCGGTTTGGATAATATGCATTATTTAAAGCTTTGTTGAATAAAACAGTGTAAACTTTCACTGCTTCAATAGGGAAGTGCTTTAGAACCATGTTTGGGATACTATCTATTCCGGAAGTTTCTTGTTCTTAATATATCTAAGGACGTTCGTAACTTCATCCTTGTGCACAAACATACTCGTGTTTGGATTTTTAAGAGGATAATCCGCTCTTTTGTTTTCACTAAAGGTCGTGAAACTTCGATTTTCAAGACGCTAACTGTTAAGTTCATTGCGTAGCAACATACGGTTTTGGAGAGCTCTCTTTTCCAGGTCGCGGTTAGAATGAAGGGATTCGTTTGCTCTATGCACTGCCTCGAAACAAGCACCAATCGAGCTCGCTTTCTCTTGCGGATCCTCGACTATTATTATCTCTTCCCTGGAGTTGACATGTTCCAAGGTGAGTTCTGCATTCAGCCGTGTGTGACTATTCTCGGGAGTCCTCGGAACTCGCAGACACGGAATGTCATTATAATCTTTCCTTCGAAAGACTTTGTTTATTTGTGGGAACATATTCGGTCCACTAGCTTTAATGGCTTGAATTCTGTTGTTCCAGTCTTCATTGAATACTGATCTATAATTGTCGTGGATCATGTGTTGAAGAATTTTGATTATTGCCCTAATCGTTTTTATTTCCTGGGAATTTGAATCGTTGAACTGTCTGTAAAGCGCTTTCAGCTTGAAGAGCATAATCCTCTTTTACATATACGAGTACAGAGCGTCAATCGTTGGATTTCTGTGTCTGTTTGTATGTCTCTCCATGTGAGCTAATTTTGGGATAGAACGATTAGTGTTGTAATATAGTTTAAACAATTTAAATAATGTAGTGGTAAACAAGGAGACTTACTTGGTATTTATGGTCGGACCTCTTCTTGGTCGACCAGTCCGCTGTTCTGGATGCAGGGGTTGAAGCGTCTTGGTCCCCCTGTTGTTGTACGCTTGATAGTCGACTGATGAATTAATTCTTTGTAGTCGTTTTGTCACGTGAGCTATGTCTTATTATATGTGATGATGATGTTGATAATGTTAACAATAATTGATCCTGATTTTTGTATTGAACTGCAGTGGAACCCGGTACGATCGCACTTCTGATACTTATATCCCCAACTGTTACAGTCGTTCTTGCAATAGGAGTGCGTCAACAAAATTTTTATGTTATATTATTGTTTTTTTTTGTGCTCCCCTTTTTTTTTTGCTGGCAGATATCTCTAGCCTTGTGTGTAATTGATTACTTTTTTTGCTGTTTACGTTTTTATTTTTTATTCGCCGGCAACGATTTTTTTCATTATTTTTTCTGCCAAGTAGAATTTGCATAAAGTAGTTTATGCAAATTAGCTACTTGACGATATTTATTTGATTTACAGGGAGACAGGGGAAATTTGAAGAAATTAGTGGGTGTTGGGCGAGCACATGGACGCGAGGTCCGTAACATTAGTAACAATGTTGTTCATCGTCAAAAGATAATAATCAGTTTTATCATTATGAAGATTTCCGTCATTCGTCGGATCTACGCCATAGTAGTGTAATTCTATTTTTATTAACGGATCAAAGCGCGACCAGTGTGCTTTTCGGAAATTAAACGAATGTATCTGGTCATATTGTTCGAGTAGTGATTTTTCGTTTGGAACATGGATTCCGTAATGATCGCTATCCTACACGATTGAATATACACAATTTCGAGTAGTTAGATCCGTGTCTAGTAATTGTTTTCGCTTGTGCAGCAAAAGTAAATCCAAGAAGGAATTTCTTCTTGGATAAGACGGCGAACTTGTAGCGTACAATTCTAGTTTATGTTCGAAAGCATTTGCTTGCCACTAGTCGAACAACGCATTGCCTCGAGATAAGGTTACCCCAAGCACTGTCCTTGGATTTCAACTCTCCCACCATAAAGAAATGATTATTTCCGAGTTTAACTCGAGACTTGAGAGAAGAGTATCAAGTTCATTGATAAACTGTGTACACTGAGCAGCTTCAGGAGCATAAACAGAAACTACATATATATGCCTTTGACTTTTCAATAATGCAGGCTTCCAGCACCTGAAACTTGTGTATATTATATTAACAAATAAAGCAAAACGAACAACTAAATCAAACCAAGGATATTTTATTTCTCCTACTCTTTTCTTGGATATCTTTGCGAAGTGTGTTCTGCGGAACAAGTGTCGATGATACGGAGGTGAGTCAAGAGAAGTCAAATGAGAGTCGCGTAAAGTGGAGTAATGTCGTGTATATATATATATATATAGCACAACACGACATTACTCCACTTTACGCGACTCTCATTTGACTTCTCTTGACTCCACGCGTCCTCTTGCGACCTCCTTCGCCTCCTTTACGCCTCTTGGCTTCATTCGCAGACACACCTCGTATCTTCTCAACCATCCCAACTCCGGCTCCTCGTTAGACTTCGGCAATACGATGCCCACCACACGAGCCGGTACCTCCCAGCAGGTGCAAGCTCGCGCTGATTCCCCCACGTTCCAAGACGCTTCCAGCGTCGAATCCCTATCCCTTACCCCGAACATAAAGCTCCCCCCGTTCGACGAGGAGGATGCAGAGCTATGGTTCGCCATAGCCGACCGTATTTTCTGGGCCGGGACGAGGAACTCTGTGCTGTTGAACTAATGCGGGTGCTGGATCGCACACAGCGGACGCATGTTGCGCATGTGATTAAATCGTCAGACCCTAATCCTTACAGAAACATGCAGGAGACGCCCCTCAACGCCCTGGACGAGCCCACCAGCATCAGGCAACAACGTTTGGCGAACGAGATAAATTTCTCGGGTATTAGACCATCTCTTTTCCTGGCCCATTTACGCTCAATAGCGGGGACCAGGTTCTCGGATGAGCTAATTATGCCTCACTTCCCGAGGAGGTCCCCCTCAACATGCCCGCTCGGGATTAATGGCCCAACCTAGCCAAAATTTGGGCTATTTATCAAAGGTTGCTGACGCAATAATGGAAAGCTCAGACCCGCAGTCTGAGTTCCCAGCGTATCAAGACGCGGCGATTAACCGGCACGTCACACCGCCTACAAGGCACACATCATCCTCACAGACACCCACATCTCCAGGAGGCACGCGCCTTTTAGCACAATTAATTCCCACCAACGAACCCATGACCGCAGGCCCAGCGAGTCTCCCTCAGACCGCTCCCCTGCATACATCATCGTATCCGACCTTCTAGCGTTGCGGGCCTCACTCCGCCGGGATTTAAACCAAATCCGCGCGGAGGTTCGAAGCGCCCATCGAAACGCGCATACCCAACGGGTAGGTCGCCCTTCGCCCGAAACACCACACCTGTGGATCAAACCACGAGGAACCACGGCACTCGTCGCTTGTACCAGGTGACTGCACACATCACGTGCAGTTTTTGCCATAAACTAGGCCGACGAGTGCCTGAAGAGGCGAAACACACCTTTCTGCCGGGAGTGCTGGCAGTATGGCCACGACATTGTAGAATGCCGCGCGTGATGCACCACACGACCCGAGATTTCCACCGGATATCGCTTCATGTCGGTTAGCAACGGCATAGTCTTATCAAACAACGCGGTTGCATAATCATGCAACCGTTTGGGAAATTATCAAAGTATTTAATTTAGTTCCCATGATCAGATTTCCGTAGCCAAGTCGGCGTCCTATTCACTTCACACGCCATTCGCCGGGGATCAATGATGTCTTTTCGCAGGTGAATAGCACCAGCTACATTTTCCTCTCCTTCACAATTCTGTCTCCCTACAGTTCAATGCACTCTGAGATCACCATAGCCATCGCACTAGGACAGTAAGTCATCCCCAGAGCTGCATTGATACATGCCCACAAAAACCAAACCCACCCCGAGAACATTGCACATTGTGTTTCTGTTCTCTCACACCTCGATTGGTTGTCTTGTTTGCAAGTAAAAAAAAATCCCATCTTCATCCCTAATTCAAATGAGTCGTTTCACAGTCACAACCGCGGTCGGTCACGCCGCCGCTCCTGAATAATTTTATTTCGTGTGGGCTTAACCAGAGTCGCTATTCAATAATCATCGCGGTCGGTCAGGCCGCCGCTTAATAAGTCGCATTACAACTGCCGTCTTTATACGTATCCAAAGATTATTCCAGTGTAATTAAAATACGTGTGGTTTTATAAAACAAGTTACCTTTTTGCTTAAACGTTTGGTGGTGACATGAAGAGTGTGCTTTAGAATCTGCATTACAACTGCTGTTATTATACAAAGCTTGACTCTGTTATTAATAAAAATAGATAAGTTCTAAGTGAAGTAAAATAAACCAAAAAAAAAACCTAGTTACGAATTAGTTAAATAAAGAAAACATTAACCGTAAAACTACCACATTGCATTTTTATTCTTCATACTACGTCGGAGTAACAAGTGTCGGGGATTCAAGAGAACCAAGTGCCCGTGTTTTGGCACAACATACTTAGAACCCCCACAAAGCAATAAACTAATAATACTCTGTAAACTAGTAACACTTATTAGTAGTATAACTAGTAATACTTACTAGTAATACTTAAATGTAATAAACTAGTAATATATATTAGTAATAGTTATTGGTAATATTTTTCTATATTAGTTTATTATTATTTATTATTTATTGGCCCGTAGGAAGCCGGAAGTTAATGACCTCACCAACTTATATAAATATAAACTAATATAGAAATAAACTAGTAATACACTAGTACTAGGAACTCATAATGGTTATCTTTTCAGTAAGTTCATACAGATCATCAGAAGCGAACTAAAATAAAACTCTACCTGATGTCCTGTTTCGATGATGTAAAAACAATGTCCCTTTCTCCAGCCGAAAAGTACGAATTTGCCTCGTAGTGTCTAATTGTGTATTTTCTCACTCATACCAGCTTATCCTTTTCTGTTTTCTCCTTGCAATGTGTTCTCACAATTTAGAACCATTCGTAAGCCCTTCTATGTGCGTGAATCATACAACAAAATTTCCCAAACCAGGTCAAACTCACTATTCGACTTATTGTCTAAGGTCACGTCCTAATTTTATCGACCGACACATCATACACAAACAAATCATTGTTTTTTTGCGACTCGAACTTTCCAAAAAAGGAAATTAAATCACAACAAGAAAGAAGTTGTTTGACACGCACAACAAAATATCCTATAATATGTGAAGGACTAACAGGGCGTAAAACTCAAAAGCCTAGTCGGTCACGAATTCTATTAAATGCGCAACAGAACTTTACCGGCTTGAATATTACTACAGTAATTATGTTGGAGTAGCTTTCGGTCTAGGGTATTAGCAGTGTCATGGCTTCCTTCTTTCTTGTACCACAATTTCGGGTCCTTGTTAATTTGTTTGTAGTTAAGGGAAACGAAAAGTAATCAATATTTTCTGAGTGCTTCATTTTTAGCATTGATGGTCGACGATATGGACAATAACATTCACCGACCACAGCACAACGGCAGAGACGATAACAAAAGGATTGTTTAAGTTGACAAGCATCAACAACTCACAGTTGTCAACAAAATAAATACTGCGATAGAAAGGTTGTAATGTGCAATTAGTGTTCGTTGAAAGTACAAGGACATGCTATAGGGGACGGGAATTCTTAACAACTTTGTAACAAAGTTTTGGGTAGAATTCAAAATAATTGTGAATACACTCTTTGACAGGCTTTTCAATTTCATGAATAGTTAGTGTTCACTCATTTTCTTTGAAGTGCAACCAAACTGACAGGTGGTGAATATGGACTGAGGTTTGGGTTGTCGATATGGGTGGATAAAATCTGCTTCAAATTTTCCCTATTTGACACCACCTTTTTGACGAAAATGGTAATCTGGGTGTTTTGCTAATGTTTTATTTTTTATTTTTGAAACGTGTCTTAAAAGCCCAACAAATAAAAATAAAGACTAATAGAAAAAAGATAAGTCAATGTTGGAGGGTAAAAAAGAGGTCCTGCCCTGAAACAAGTACGGTAAGCCACGACGCGATTGGATGACGATTTTTGAGGAAAGTGTTAAGGCGGTTACTTTTTCAATATATTTTTACTCTCTTTGAAAGTATTTTCTTGGGAAGTTTGGATAAAACCAAAAATAAAAAAAGGTCATGGCTATGGGAGGATAAGAAAAGACCTCCCCCACATAAGACTGAAATAAACACGAGAAGTCATGTCAATATTTTTGAAAAAAATGGTAATGCAATTGCTTTGTTGACCTGAAAACAGGTGCTAAGTACACCAACTTCCATAGATCGCACACTTTCAAACCATTAGGCCCCCTCCATGAAAGCACAGCCCATTTGTCCTCTGAACCTTGCTCAAGATTGAATCCCCCCCGCCCCGCGTCCTCACCCCGCCTCCAGCTTTTGCTCGCCCCCCGTCAAGTTCACACAACAATCCCTTAAGTCATCCGAATGCCGCTATGCCCTCTCGAAGCTTCGAAATAATCGGACTTATGATAACGTCCGCATCTATCTAGCTTACTTCCATGGCAAACCTGATGCACTCTGCTATGAAGGCAAAACGAAAACAAGCGTTAAGGATTCCATTCAACAGGAAGGTCTTCTCACCGATTTCCCTAGCCTTCGTAATCTGTACATACAATTCCATGAAAACTTCAATATTCCCCCTCTTAAAGTAACAAAAGACCCCTCGGCTTTTCGACAATACATTTGCACGAAAATGGCATCTGGTCCCCAACGCAGCGAACTCGTCAAAAGTACTTTTTTCGGCCCTAATCGGCCTCTCTATGGGGCACTCTCTCCCCCTAACCATTTATATCAGAATGTCAGAGGTCTTTGGTCCAAAACCCATTCGATCTTACAAAATACTCACTCCCGTTCCTTTGATATATACGCTCTGACCGAAAGTAACCTCACCCCCAGTATCAATAGCCTAGAACTGCCCCCCCCCTCCTTCACAGTTTTCCGCGACGACGATGTTCATCTTTCCTGTCCTGACTTCCGCTTCTGAGGCGTGCTGCTTGCCATCCTCTTATCACCATCTCTTCTTCTCCCAACCTCGACTATGTCGCTATAAAAATTGAGCATTGCTTAAAGTCCTTGTACAACATATGCTTCTACATACCGCCTTCGCAAACTATCGAGTCATACGAACTCGCAATAGCGGCAATCGGCAGCTTAACAGAGCTGAGTTCTTCCCAAGACGACATTGTAGTCCTTGGCGATTTTAACCTCCCCCATCTCCAATGGGCGCTATGCGATGATAAGCCCACTACATCTCAAACCCCACTACTACCAAGGAATATCTCTTTGTAGACAGCCTCACCGGCTGTAGCCTATGCCAGGTAAGCAATGTCCTGAACCATCTGGCAGACAACTTGACCTTGCGTTCACGACAGACCCCCTTAATTCCTCAGTTGTCTCTAGTCCCCACACCCTCTCAAATATTGACGACCACCGCCCCCCGCTTCTCTTATCCATATACCACTCCACACCTCACCCTTACCAAATTTCTTATAACTTCTGAAAAGCCAAATTCCGCCTCACAAATGAGTACCTCAGCAATATCACACTTCGCTTAAACGATATAAGTGTAGAGGTCGCTACAGCCTCGCTCTATACAGAAATCTCCAACACCATATCCCTTTATGTCCCATATTCCCGACACAGGTTATCATTCACCTCACCCCCTTGGTATATCCGCAAACTTCGCACGCTTTGTAATAAGAGGAATAAGTTGTGGAACACTTTCCGAAATACACGCTCTCCTCTGGACTACTCCAACTATTTCTGTTACTTTAATCAATTCACCGAGCTTTACAGCTCCCTCTACCACATATCTGAAATCAAATGACCTCCTCAATGACCGCCAATATGGGTTTCGTAGCAACAGGTCCACAGGAGATCCGATGGCGTACCTTACCGAAAAGTGGAGCCATTCCATCCACTACATCGGTGAAAGCAAGGTAGTCGCATTGGATATTTCCAGTCCTTTTGTCAAAATTGCATTCATGTGGACTGGACAATTCCCTGATCTAATGGATAAAAGACTATCTTTCTGGCTGTTCTATCCAAGTGGTTCTTGATGGTGTCAAATCTGTCTTCCATCAAATTAATGCAGGTGTTCCCCAGGGTTCGGTACCCTCACCAACTCTCCTCCTGATCTTTATAAATGATCTATTGTCAATTACTCACAACCCAATTCACTCTTCTGCTGATGATAGGACGTTGTGTTTCTCATACTCATACCAACATTTTCATACAGACTCTTCGAACGTCACTACCAACCAGCAACTTATGCTTGATACATTGAATTCAGACCTCAACAAGATATATCACTGGGGATTATCTAACCGAGTAGAATTCAATGCCATAAAAACTCAGTGCTGCTTCTTGTCGTCAAAGGCGAGCCCCAAAGTTAATATACTGTCTATGAACGACACTTGCATCGCCGAAGCCAAAGAACTATCAATCCTCGGCTCACGAATTAATTCGAGTCTTAACTGGAATGACCACATATTTGAAGCTGCGAAAAGTGCAGCCAAATGTATGGGGTTCCTTAAGAGATGCAAAAGATACTTCACTCCTTCCAACCTGGCCACTAACAAGACGTATATTCGTCCAAAAATGGAGTTCGACTCCTATATTTGGTCAGGCGCATTACACATGCATTACACATGCTCGACAGGATTCAAAAGCGAGCAGTAAAACTTATTGGGGACCTGGCTGTGAGCCGATCAATTCCGTCGTTGGAACATAGGCGCAACATATCATACCTATCTCTTTTTCTATAGGTATTACCACGGTCGTTGCTCAACTGAACTTGCTGAATGTGTTCCGCGCCTTCAGACATTTTCCCGCGATACCCGTCAATCTGTGAATGCGCTTCAGTTCACGTTGAAGGTGGACTTGAGGCGCAAAAATAAACATAGAAAGTCATTCTTGAGCCGAACCACACGAATGTGGAATGTTCTGCCTGATCATGTGTTTCCTGGCCGTTGTGATGTCCAGACATTCAAGACTAATATACATCGACACCTCCTTTCCTTATCCACGTGCTCTCCATCCGCTCGTACTATGCTCTGTCATTTAAAGGTAGTTCAAAATCCTCTTTTGTGCGTGAGTTAGTGTAAAAAAAAAAAAACCTAACATTGTTCTTGAGGGGACTGGTGGATCGCGCACGTCCACACTGTCAGGTGCATTTGGTGCACTTGGGGAAGGTTGCTGGCTTCCTCACCAAAGCTCAAGTCAACCTGACAAACGACCCCAATCCTTTCTTCCACTTTATGAACTAGAAACGCAAATCTGGTGCCTATCCCAACTCTCTTTTCAACGGCTCAACTACTACAACTGGCCCTCATACCATAGCCTATCTTTTCGCGTCCTGCTTCAAACTATCCTTCACGGGCGACTCTTTCGAGTCTAAGCCCTCTTACTTCACTGGCTTGTCTGAATTCTCCCTCGGCCCTCTCATCCCACTACACAATCAACAATACCAAGTTATAGACAAACTTGAACGACTGAATGACGATTTTAGTGTCGGCCCAGGTGGACTCCCTGCTATACTCTTAAAAAAATATTCCTCTCCTCTCTCTCTCCTGCTCGCTTCAATCTTCAATCTATCCCTTGCACAAGGTGTATTCCTCGAAATTTGGAAATCCTCTTACATAACCCCCATACATAAAATGGGGCCAAAAAAGAATATATTCAATTATCGTCCCATTGCTAAGCTTTCGCACATTCCAAACTCTTTGAAGGCCTTCTATATGATGCGTTATGTTTTCGCTGCACACCCATTCTCTCTCCCAACTAGCACGGCTTCCTCTCCGGTAGGTCCAGTACCACCAACCTTGTCGAATTCATACCCCACACACTCCTTGCCCTAGGAAACTCCTTGCCTTGCGAGACGATCCGACTCAGACAACTCTGCCCTCGGATTCGCGAGACGTCGGTCTAAGGAATTCTCCGACCCCTACGCAATTCGATCTTACTTTCGTCCGTCCATTGTTAGAATATGCTAGGTAAGTATAGTCCCTTATCATAAAACCCATATCCGTAGAATTGAAAATATTCAACGTCGCTTCCTACGGTTCACTCTCCGAGGGCTAGGATTGGAAAATCCCCTAATCCTGTCACCGTATATTAACCGCCTCAAATTAATTAACCTCAGAACCCTTGGGGAGCGTAGTCCTGGCTGACATACTCTTCATCCAGCGACTCCTCTCCGGCTCGGTCGACTGCGGCTACCTCCTTAAGTTAATTTCTCTGAATACAAACCCTCATAATATGCATAATCCCCGCCTTTTCTATATTCTTGCTCACCGCACTTCTTATGGTTTTAACGAACCCCTTCCACGGATGCTGACAAATTTCAACTCCAACTCCATCTTGTTCGACTTGCACCTCACTACCTACATTCGAAAGCACCGCCTCATGAATCATTCTCACCGCCGGTCTTAAGCGCCGCCTTCTACTGTTGCACTTTAGTTTCTGGTGCACAGAAAAAGTAAAATAAAGATTGACATTGAGAGTCGATAGAGTACACGTACACACGACAGTACGCCACAAGAGAATTGCACAAATTATCAGCGCCATAATACAAGGGCATTAACGTAACAATCGCCATATGTGTGAGTTAAGACAGCTTCTTGTACATGTGGTCGTGCCCCGATGCATCGGTGTTTTGCTTCGAACCTTTTCTAGTGTGGATTGGAATTAAGGTCTTCATCATCATTATCATCATCATTATCGGCACTACAACCGGGATACCGTCTTGGCCTTATTTACCAAGTCTCTCCACCGGTATCCGATCCTTATCCGAGACTTGTTAAATTGTCCATAATAATTTGATTTTCCGGGCAAGGTTATTAGCCTTTCGCCAACCTTTCTCAGGATAATTAAGGTCTTCACTAGTCGGTAAAACGCTATGATTGGTGATCTCTACGGGATCTGTGCACAGAGCAAAACATTCTCCGATAGTAAAACATGACGTCCGTTTCTCACTCCCTTGTCAGGTTATACCGTTTACGATCATAGTGAAGATCCGAACCGAAGCTATGACGGTCAGAATCAGTAAAAGATAGCACCAACGCCCCAACACACCAGACTACTGCCGCGTGTACGATAATGATCCTTATTCCCAAGTACACTCAACTGATGTGGAATTGCTATGTTAATTGCTATGGTAAACTGCGCTGACAAATGTGCTTTTTCTTTTTCGGTAAACTTTCGGTGCTGTTATTCACTATTTATTTACGTGTTGTGTATCAATTAGGAAGACCACAATGTCTGCTTCGTTGCTTCCCCCCAATTGAATGCGACATAGTTAGTGTAAAGATTACGCACACGCAATAGTAGTGAAGAACACAACACCAAAAGAGAATCGAAAAAATCATCAATGTCATATTACAGATTACTAGCGTAATAATTACGCCGTATGTAGTGAGTTGACACATTCTCGTAAACACGTAGGGAAGAAAATACCACACAAAAACCAGAAACGTCATCTTTTTACCATGGTTAGATGCGTCGGCTGTAATTGTAAACATATCTTTGGCAGTTTTGTTCGATGTGTTCCGCTGAACACTGTCCACAATAAAAGTCACTTATTTTATTTTTTATTAATTTTTAAATCATTTTTTATTTATTTTGGTAAAACTCGCGCCGACACACTGGTTCGCATCGACACACTCTTGTCCGCTTTCCTCTGGTCTCCGAATCTGTCCTCCGCGAACGCTATAACTAGACAAAAACTTTCCTGTAGGAAGGAAACTCTTCAGGTTGTTTTACCTTTTCTCCTAAATTCACCTTTCTCTAGAAACCTCTCTGTTCCCGGGGATGTCTCCTTTCCAGGAGATCGCATCCTATCTTGTTCTACCCTTCCATTCGTAGAGATACTGTGGGGATGTGTGGCGGTCCTGCGAACCGCACAAACTGCCGTGGGGTCCTTTCACCCAGCCAAAGGCGACATACTTACCGTGTCCTCAACCCCACGTGCCCACAGACACGTGGGCCCAACTTACCTTTCTGCCCAGCTAAATGGACATGCATACGGGCGTCCTCGAGCGTACGTATCCACAGACACATGGACCCAATTTCTCGACCGATTCCTCATGCCTGCACGGCTATCGAAGGGCACTGCCCAGAAAAGAAATTGTTTGACGAACCATTGGATGGGCAAACGCAAGTGACCGACTCGGCAGCACCAGATGCCGACAGCGAGAAAAATCCCAGTCGATAAATGTATGGCCAAGGAATAAACAAATGTATGACCTTCCCTTGAGCCAATCGCAATTTGATTTTCCTTTTCGAAAGGACTATTGTGGAAACAAAGGTTAAACACTAAAGCAAACAACCGACACTGTTCATACAAGGAAATCGAAACCATGTAAATATCGCAGCCGAAGATAATGACTTCGGCCGAGGAAACTACCAGGGCCATAAACCGCACGCGGGTAATGTACACAAAGGGATATCGCAGATGTGTGAAAATTCTGACGATCCTCGGCATATCTCCGGCCACACGGGCAGCAACGTTCGCGTCTGTGTGGCTATGTGTATCCACATAGCATTCCTGAGAATAATACGAAATCATAGGACAAGTGAGGGTGCGATCTCCTGGAAAGGAGAAATCCCTTGGTAAATAGAGGATACCAAAGGAAAAGAGAATGGAAAAGAAATGAAGAACAACCGGGTAAGTTTTCCATCCCCTGAAGAAAGTTTTCGAGATAGTCAAGTGAAGATATACACCGCGAAGGTCCGTGAGTAGAAAAAAAAAAAAAAACTAAGAGTGTGTCGCAGCGAGTCTCACAAAAAAAAAACCAATCAAATAAAATCCGTGAAAAAAAATTAAAGTGACTTTTCCTTCGGAGACAGTGTTCGGCGGAACACAGCAGATAAATAAAAAATCCGCCAAAGATGCATCCACACACACAGACGCTAACGTTGCTGTTCGTGTGACTGGAGATACGCCGTGGATCGTTAGGCTTTTCACACATCTGCGGTTTCCCTTTGTGTAATTTACCCGCATGTGGATTATGGCCTTGCTGATTTCCTTGGACGAAGACGTTAACTTCGGCTGCGATATTTTTACAAGATTTGTATCTCCTTGTTAGAACAGTGTTGGTTCGTATATTGATTATCTTCTGTTCCCACATTGGACCTTTCGATAAGGGAAAACCAAATTGCGGTTGGTTCGAGAGAAGATCATAAACACTGTTTATTTCTCGGCCGTATTTTTATCCTATAGAATTTTTGATGGCTGTCGGCATTTGGCGCTGTTGGGCCGGTCCACTTGGGTTTACCCAGGCAATGGGTTGCTAAACGAATTCGTTTTTCGTGTAGTGTACTTCAATTACAGTACAAGCATGAGGAATTGGTAGTGAAATTGGGCCCACGTGTCTGTAAATACGTGGGGTTGAGGACACCAGTATGTATGGCTCCTTTAGCTGGGCGTAAAGGTATTTAACCCTACAGTGATTTGTGAGGTTCGCAGGACCGCCACTTATCTCTTACATCAAACCCCCTTACTTTAGTTCTTACGTTTTTAGCAATTCAGTGTTAGTATCTGGTAACCCCTAGGGTTTTGCGACGAAGTAAATAACGTGATTTGAACCCATGCTATGAATAGATTACGACCAAGGCATCAATACATCAGACCACGGCAACGTGTACATAAGGATGTGCTAACTTGCTACTTAAGCTGTGTGATTGCTAACCCGATACTGGTAAGCGGCATTGATGAGTTTTTTTTTTTTTTTTTTTTGGATTCTCTTGTGCGCTGTCTTCACTACGGTTGTGCGTGTGTAATCTGTTCCAATCGTTGCCACTATAGCATCGATTAAGTTGAATAAATTGGACGTTTCACCCAACCACCTTTTCTTAAATCCCTTGATATCAAATCTGAGATAGTTAAAGTCTAGACTGTGAGCTCCTCGATCTGTTTACAGACTGCACTTATTCCAAGAGCAACTTCGTAATTCGTTAAGCCGATTTTGACGTCTGGTGACTTCCGCGAGTGTAAGACGACTTGCAACTCTATCTGTGAATAGGTTTTTTTGTTGTTGGGAGAATCTCTGGACTTCATGATCGCAGTGCCACCACTCTAGTGTTTAGTGTTTAGTGTGAGGGCAGAACCCTCATTTCTTTAGCTTAATGCAAGGTTCCATTTACTTAAATTAAATTAATATAAAAAGTCTTACAGACTATCTTAAAACTAGAGTAAGATAGAGAAAAAAAGAAAAAAAACCCAGGAAGGTGAAGGTGACTGTGCGATGGGGAAGGTAGAAGGCTAAGGAGGAACGAGTGTGTGTGGGGGTGGTAAATTCGGCATTTGTGAGACAGTGACAGTGCAGCGCATGTCTACGTACTGGTAGGGGGCGGGGTTGGTGAGCTGGGAGAAGAGGTTGAAATTGTGGGTGGGGCTGGGGGAATTATATTGAGGGTAGGAGAGGAGAGGCAGGATTGCAGGGTAGCGGGGATTATTGGAGGGAGGGGGCGGATTTAGGACGGGTTTATTCTGAGACGTCGTTTAAGAGTGGGGGTGGAGATGTTGAAATCGAAGGAGGTGGGGAAAGAGTTGGCCTGCCGTAGCATATGCGAGATGGGTTCGTTAGCGCTGTAATAAGTGTGATGAGCAGGCACATAAAACAGTCGTTGGTTACGTACATTACGGGGGTTTGTATGCAATGTTAAAGTGGAGAGCAAGCTTGGGCAATTGATTGAGCCAGACAGAAGGCGATGGACAAAGATGATATTGTAGGTATTTATGCCGCGGGCATCTGCACGGACGCAGGTTTAGCACAACACCACTGTATTCTTCCGAAAACTCGACACCAAAAGAAAGGACGAATAAAACGCACAGGAAGATTTTGTTAATAGTTTCCTTTATTGACGTTATTACTTGAAATTACTTTGGTTTATTTGTTTTTATGTTTTAACAATCACTACAGTTCATGACATTGGCGTTATTACATTGAAATTTACTATAGTTTATTTGTTTTTATGTTTTAATTCGATGGTAGATTTTAACGTGCACTAAGTTTGGTTTGATTGAATAGCCGTGGCGAATGACTGAACGAATATTTTTGGAGTTAATCGCGCACATTAACTTTCTAATCTTTTTTTTAATTTCATGTTGCCATCGCGAATGATCTCAACATATACCCGAATAAGACACAGGAGCACACGGTAACTGATACTGATCTGGGCTCCACTGACGTTGTTCGCGACCGCGCTTCTTGACATAGGAATTTGACTCGGTGACTTGACTCCGTGAAGGGTGAACTCTGACTCACTATTGGATGTCTCTCTACAGACATCCAACAAAAACGAACCTAAGGGATTCGTCGCCGAATGCCAGCCAATGGAGAAAGTCAAAAAGAAAAAAAGGGAAACAGGAAACTCATGTAACAGGTCAAATCTGCTGCTACATGTTTGGGAAAGATAAACTGCCGCCAGCTGCAAGGGATAGATTCTTGATTGACGTGAGTCAATAAAACCCTTGCCGAAGGCAGGAATCTATTTTGGGATAATGAATCCAGCATTGGGTATGGCCGTTGCTAGATCATTTAAAATAAACATATTTCGGTCATGTATGATTCGATGCATGTTCTCTTAGGGATATGTTAATCCCGTTGAAGGTACTGTCAGGCGAAAGTATCCGCTTGAGTGTTTACTTTGTGTAAACTAAAATTGGTGGTCATGACCGATGCTAGTGATCGTTCCAAGAAACGGCAACGGATCATAAAATCGGTCATGCTGATAACCAAGCAAATATGCGCGCCTGAAAGGCCAATGTTTAATTTGATCTTCTCTACTTTAGGAAAGATAGATCATAGAACATGCCGTCGAAAATCTGGCTTGCAGATATGCAAGCAACCCGAAATGACTTCTAGGACAATGGATGGGTACAAAGATAACACACGGAAAGATTAGCGTGTGTTGGTGGATATGTGCTATCCATTGTTCGGTCGCGGAAGCTCGGTTGATGAATCTTGCCATGAATTATGCTCTCAGGAATGACCGTGGGGAAGAGGTTTGGAAAAGCCCCCAAAAAAGGTAAACTGCCTAATATGTATTTATATCGGTTATCCATAGGAATAACTGAAATGATTCCAGCTAATTGGGTCGCGGTTAATGCCCGAGCAAGATTGTACAATCTTGCCGAACTTTCAACTTTAAGGTAAGTTGTATTGCTGGTAATGGTGGGGATCAAGCGATGCGTGGCTCTTCGGGCCTTGAAAAGCCCCACAATATCAGCATGGATTCTGCGCTCTTCAAGTGTATTTAGATCGATTAGACGGAGCCGGCTTGTATATGGTGCTAGAAGCAGCCGATTTTCCCAGTTAAGTCCGCGGAGGGCTAAGCCCAAGAAACGACGTTGAACTCCCTCAATCCTGCGAATCTGAGTCACTTGATACGGGGACCAGACCTGACTAGCGTATTCGAGTAGTGGCCGGACAAAAGTTGTGTAGAGTGATCGGCTGACATAGGGGTTAAGGAATTCCTTCGAACAGCGTTTGACAAACCCAAGGGCGGCGTTAGCCTTGAGGATTATGTAATCAAAATGTGCGGTAAATTTGAGGTCCTTGTCGCATAGGACGCCCAGATCGCGAATCAATTCAACCGATGTTATCGGTTGGTTCAGTAAGAGATAGGAGCGTGGGTGAGTGGGGGAACTCTTCCGAGAGAAGGTGATTGTGTGACATTTGGCGATATTCATTTCTAGACAATTATTTTGGCACCAAGTCGAGAAGCTGTCCAGATCTGCTTGGAGAAGTGAGGAGTCCAGGGGAGTGCGGATTGTCTTAAAAATGTTGGAATCATCCGCGTAAAGCGAGATGAAGGAGTGATTAATGCAGGAGCCTATGTCGTTTATCGTTAGGATAAATAGGAGTGGGCGGAGGTGACTGCCCTGGGGGACACCTGAGGTTGGGAATAAAGGATCGGAGAGGGTGGATCTAAATCGCACGCGGCAGGTTCGATAACTAAGATAGGATGAGACCCACTTAATCAACACGGGTTCGAAACCAAGGGAGTATAGCTTGAAGAGAATGAGGTTATGGGAGATTTTGTCGAAGGCCTTGCTAAAGTCGGTAGCGACTACGTCGACCTCATCGCCGTTTTCTAGGGCAAGGAGTGTATGGGATGTGAATTCGACAAGGTTAGTAGTAATGGACCTGCCTGAGAGGAAGCCGTGCTGGTTGGGAGAGATGATGGGTGCGGAGCGAAAACATAAGGCCTCATATAGAAGGCCTTCGAACAATTTAGGAATGTGCGAAGGCTTAGCAATGGGACGATAGTTGGATATATCGTTTTTTTCCCCTTTTTATGTATGGGGGTTGTCTGGGCCGGGACTGAAATCATCTTTCAGTTCTTCAAGTTTCTTTGTGACTTGGTGTTGTTGTATGTGAAGAGGGATGAGAGGGCCGAGGGAGAATTCAGACATGCCAGTAAAGTGGGAGGGGTAAGGCTCGAACGAGTGGTCCGTGAAGGATAGTTTGAAGAAGGACGCGAAAAGATTGGATATGATTTGGGAGTCCGTTGTAGTGGTTGAGCCGTAGAAAAGGAATGTGGGATAGGCACCAGATTTCCGTTTGTGGTTGATGAAGTGGAAGAAAGATTTGGGGTCGTTGATCAGGTTGAATTGAGCTTTGACAAGGTGATTGTGGTAGAGAGAGCTGTAAAGCTCGGTGAATTGGTAAAAGTAACCCAGATAGTTGGAGTAGTCAAGGGGAGAAGGCGTGTTTAGGAAAGTGTTCCACAACTTATTCCTTTTGTTACGAAGGGTGCGTAGTTTGTGGTTATACCATGGGGGCGATGAGAATGATAACCTGTGTCGGGAGTATGGGACATATAGGGATATGGCGTTGTGGATTTCTGTGTAGAGCGAGGCTGTAGCGTCCTCTACACTTATTTCATTTACGCAGCGTGTGATATTGCTGAGGTACTCATTTATGAGGCGGAAATTGGCTTTTGGGAAGTTGAAAGAAAATTGATAGGGGGGCGGAGTGCTGTGGGCTGAGTAGTCGTGGTATAAGGATACGAGAAGCGGGGGGTGGTGGTTGTCAATAGTTGAGAGGGCGTGGGGACTAGAGACAACTGAGGAATTAAGGGGGTCTGTCGTGAACACAAGGTCAAGTTGTCTGCCCACATGGTTAAGGACATTGTTTACTTGGCAAAGGCCAGAGTCGGTGAGGCTGTCTATAAAGAGACATTCCTTGGTAGTAGTGGGGGTGGTCGTCAGACAGCATCCATTGGAGATTGGGGATATTGAAATCGCCAAGAACTACAATGTCGTCTTGGGAAGAACTAGCCTCAGTTATGCAGTCGATTGCTGCAATAGCGAGTGAGTATGACTCGATAGCTTGCGATGGAGGTATGTAAAAGCATATGATGAACACGGACTTTGAGCGGTGTTCAATTTTTATTGCGACATACTCGAGGTTGGGAGAAGAAGAGATGGTGATAAGAGAAGATGTAAGTCAGTTTTGGATGGCAAGTAGCACGCCTCGGCAGGGGGTGTCCCCTGTTTCCAACACACTCTAGACTAGTTGCACCAAGTGCTAACGCACAGTTTTGTTTGCCTCATGTTCAACATACTCGACTGGTAGTTGGCCATCGAAAGAAGAACAAAAAATCTGGTGAGACTTGATTTCAAACGATTTGCTCTCTATTCCACGTGTTTCACTTCTCTCTTCTACGTGTTTCACATCTCCTCTCTACAGATGACATTCACAATAGTGTGGGTGGAAGAGGAGCAAGAGGGTAAGGAAAGTATGTGTCGAAGCATTGAATAGGGATAACAATATCAAATCGTAAGCAACCAAATTTCACAACATTCATCACAACACGGAATTTATAATTCTAATGTCAGGATTGGTTACCCTTCATCACAATTCCCAATCTAGTCGTCGATCTTCTTCACGCGCCTACTAATTAAATAATTAAAGAACCAAATCCAAATCAGTTCCGCTGTCCTTATTGATAAAAGTTTACACAAGTTCAACCCCTTTTATGGGGTGCTTACCTTTGCCATTTATTAAAAGTTTCCAACACACAATTCCCATCAAGTTGTAACCTTTGGCTCTTAAAACTTGAGAACAAAAGTAAAAAATGAAACACTAACGAAAAATACAGTCGTGTGTAACCGAAAAGCATAAAACCAACTAACGACTAACGATTCTACGACTTTCCACATTTATCGCAGAGGATGTGTCACGTCAGCCAAATTACAATGCTGGTAACTTAATTCCTTTTTGGCCACTTCCCTACACTCGTTGAGTTCGTGCTCATGGTTTTTAGTTCTAAATTAGACTTCCTTCGGACCCTCGTGCCGCCCTTCATTTGGCGTTGGTCCTTTTATTTCTCTACCTTTTCGCATGGCAAATGCCTTGGAGTGTGACCTCATTTGGAGTTCACTATGACAATTAAAAGGAGCAAGCTGACACGAATACTCCTTGGAACACATGCGAGATGCCTTTGGCGGTTGAACAGAATTTCAAATCGCCGAACACACATACACAGCGGCACGTACATCAATATACACAACGACTATAGCCAGATGTATCCATATACACCTCAAGAGAGTTGGCATCCTTCATTTTATTCCCTTAAGGAGGTTCCGCGGATGAATAGCAAAAGCCAAGTATAGTATATTACTACATATACGTGTATAGTATACACAAACCAACGGCCTTAATTCCTTCTTTTTTTTTTGTTCGCGCTTTCTCTCAAACACCTCCAGGATTTATGGGTCTCAAGGAGTCCGCTCCGAACGGTTGCAACTAATGAGCATTTATGGGCCAAGAGTGCCTGCCAAGTTCAGTGCCTGCAGCATACCACTTACTATAAAAATATAGTGCAACATAATAAATATCCCTCACTGGGCAGGTTTCTACACCAAAGGACTCGGTGTCTTTTCAATCTGTGTGCTACCAAAAACATTGTGCTCCTTGCTAAGGAATAAATGCAAATTTCCGTCGAGTGTTTGTGTGTTTGGAGGTGTGTAACTTTTGTAAAGGAAAAAGCTTCGCTTGAAAGCTTAAGGCTCGAATACTGTTCGTCCCTGTGATCCGCACCAGTAATTCCAATATACAATGTGGTGGTGATTAGTGTGTAGTTCACATTTGAGTTGTGAGCATAAAAACTGGTTTTGATAAATTGCCCAGAACATGCAACCCAAAGCGACCTACACGAATATAGCTATCACATCAAGTGATGTGATTTGTTTTATGTCCCCTGCTATTGCCAATGGTGATCGTTGGACATGCTATCCTATTACGAGTACTTTTTCTCCTTGTTTGGATTTTTCCCTCTTTTTTGGTTTGGCTTTTCATTTATTGCTATTGCTATTATTATTATTGTTAGCGGGTTTTCGTGAACGCATAAGTGTTTAATATGTTCAATAGTTGGGCTCTATAATTTCTACAATGTTAAGGATAAAGGTTGATATTGTTGAATAATAGAACATCGTTGCGTTCCGAAAATAAAACCTCGATACCTTAATTGGGTTCGCTGTGGAAACCCCAAACTGCCTCCGTCCGAAGAATGAAACTCGTTTTGATTCTATTTAAGGTATTGAATAATGCTTTTATTTTGACTGATTACTGTTATTTTAATGGATTATAGCTGGATGCGATCTGTGTCGCCCGAATAGCAAACGAAGAAGGAAGTTTGTTATTAATTCTCCTTTGAGAACAAAAATTATTCGTTTCTGTCAGCTGGTTGCTGACATATGTTTGTTATTTTGTTGCTAAGGTTAGCATTAGGTTGCGAATTCGCTGGTTGTATCCAGTGCGAATCCGAAACATTCCGCCCGCCTTCGCCAATCATTGGGGAATCATCTGGGGCCAGGTGGTCGTCCGGAGCTTGGTCGGGGGGTTCCTCCTCCAGTGGAAGGATGCTGATTAGTATTTTTCGTCGCTGGAGGTCACGGAACTGGCCATGTGATCTATGTTGGATTTGTAAGGTCGCAACCCACGATCAGTGATCACGTGTTGACTGGTGATTGGTCTCACTACATCGAGACCAGTGGTGATGTCGAGTGCTGCGTCTACTGGCGCCCGTCCGAAGTTAGCGGCCGGCGAGATGCGGTTGTTGGCGTGAGAGACCGCAGCGCTTAGTCGGATGCTGCAGTTGGGACTCGGCCGGCCCCTGGATACTGGGGAGCGCTATCCGCCAAGCGGGACATTGCATGCTCCTTGGTCTATTGTGATAGCTATGTGTTGCCTTGAAGCCTTGGGGCGGCCAAGCTCCCGGCTCTTCGATTGCTCGTTGTCCTTGCGGCGGTTCAGCGGGTGGGCAGCATGTCCGACAGTGGGGCCAGGAGGGAGGCCGGGTGAAGATGCACCTGTCAGTATCCACTCCAAATGAGTCCTGGGCGATGATATCGGAGTGGTGGACTTTCTCAGTCCTGGTTTATTGATAGCCGAGCGCACAGACTCCGCCCGCCTTCGCCAATCATTGGCGAACCCTTTGGTTCCAGGGGACGGAGGCCCAGGGCCGTGGTCTTCTGGAGATGCGGAGGTCTGGAGAGAGCCGTCCGCCCTGAATTGGTGACGACGAAAGTTCCGTCACTGGTGCCCGGTACCCTGGGTCGCAGTTTTTACCATTTGATCGGGGTTGGAGTTGTAAGTGCGCAACGCACGATCAATGACCACGCAATGGCTGGTGGTCGAAAGGACTGCATCGAGACTTACCGATGGGATGCGCCCTTTGGCATGTGAGACCGCAACGTTAAGTCTGGTGCGGCTTCTTCCATGGCACCGTCCGCGGGTCCTGGCGGAATGGTAGGTGCGGACCCAGTGCCTACCGGACTGAGTGAAGTATCGCCTCTTGTGGATTACTGAGAGGCGTGCTGGTTGGGTGGGATTCGGTTGATCCCTGGATGCTGGGGAGTGCCGCCCGCCAAGCGGGGCATTGCTCGTTCCTAACCCTATTGGGGAGGCTACATGTGGTAGCGGTCGTCCTTGATGATTCCTGTCATTGGCCGGAGTTTGGTCATCCGGTGTCTCTGTTAGGTTGCCTGTACCACTGACAGTTGCTGAGACTCCATCGATTGATGGAAGATTTCCATCTGAGTAGTGCAGCGAATTACACTTGGTTGATAGATTGTTCGACATCACCGATAGGTTCGTGACTGACAAATGCATTTGGTCTGCTTCTAGGCCAGTTCCTAGTGAATATTGCTGCTGCTGCTGCTGCTGTAGTTGTTGCTGTTGCAATTGATGTTGCTGATAATACGGGCTATTAACCAGACTCTGTGGTTTGTCACGGTCACTGCGGACATTGTGCGCGGCTACTGTTGCTGGGACAGTTGATGGCGTATTCGTGGAATGCACTGACGTTAGATCTGGCATGGAGCCTGTAGTTGCCAGCGCTACTGCTTGCTCTTGAAGCGTTTTGTATACGCTGTTAGTGGTCGTTGAATTATGTGCAAGGTGGACCAGTTCCTCTAGGTCGGAGTTGTAAATTCGCAACCCACGAGGAGCGGCCATGTGATGTTGTGCTCCACAACAAGTGCGTGGCATCGGTTTCCGTCGGGGCTTCGGAGTTGGTCCGAGCATCTTGACATAGGCCGGGTTGAGCTTTGGACAGGTGGCACTCCGGTCGGCGGCCGGAATAGGATTGGGTTCATTAACTGGGCAGGCAGCGCTCCGTCCTGCGGCCTGCAGGTTCTAACTCACTCGGAGTTTGTGGGGTTCCTTCACCGCTTGTTTGATTGCGACTTTTGGCAGCCGCACTGAGGGCAGCTCGCTAATGTCGAGTTGGTCGACACTGTTCACCGTAGCCTTCTTTTGTAGTATCGCTTTAGTGGCGAGGGGTGCTGCTGCAGTTTGCACTTTTTTCGCTGCTTCTGGAACCTTCTGGATGTCCTTGGCGGTGTTAGTTGTGTCTGTCGTCACACCTTTGTTGTCCGTATGGGTTGTGTGTTCCGGGGGCATCATTCGTGATGGTAATCTGTGTTACGTGGGCTTCCACCACCCCCATCATTTAGTTGTTTTTAATATAATTTGATTTTAATATAGTTTGATGGTAAGGTGGTGGAAGAAGTGCACGATCCACATGTGAGTGTGCGAACACATCCTGGTTCGAGTGTGGATCGTGTACAAGTTCGAATTCTGTTTTCGGAGTGGACATTGAGGGGGAGCGGGAGAGAAACAACAGGTTAATGTTTTGAGGAATACGGATTTTTTGTCAAATCACGGTTTATCAGATGAACTTCGTTTGATGGAATGTGGAATGTATATCTCCACCCCGAGAAGAATAATCTCTGTGACCGACACCGCGCAAGAGATAACATCGGAGTCCCCGAAGCACACCCCTGACCATGGGAAGGATGCGAAGAAATCTCGCAAATCGTCCCAATTAGCAGCCCCATACTTCCATACATGGCGAAGCTGCCTAGGCCGGTTATTCGCTTGAAATGCAAGTGCTTGCGCGACAGATACTGTGCCGGTTCCGCCAAACCCCACGGTTCGCTTTCCTAAAAAACCCCCATCCCTACAACCCAGTCTGCACAAGCTTTCGCTAATGCAATCGCTTTAGCACCTTAAATGCTTTACGCATCTAGGATTATCTAGGATATAATCTAAAAAGCCCCTGTAAAAGAATTCTTACCTTTTCTTGCATCTCTTCGCATACAATTCCTGTAAGAGTTCTTTATTACCTTATCATAAATTATCTGAAAGAAAATTAATCGGTTTATATATAATACAACCGCATATCAGGAAATATTACCCTTGCGTCGCCTATTCCCATCTTCATTCATGTGTACAAGAAATCCCTTTCATACACATTGGCTGGCGACCTTTTTTCCCATCAATAAACAACCCAAGCAGCTGCATATAATTAGCGCAATAGACGCTGAAACTAATTTCCCTAGCACGCAATGTGCAAACAAAAGAACGCTGTCCTTCAAAGGTTTTCTGGCGATACCATAAACAAGCCACATCGCTTGTGGTATCCCAAATGCAATTCCCATTTAATTTAGCTGACCCTAATCACAGACCGATGCATTAGGTCGCTTCTACTTTGTTCTTTTTCCCTAGCTGTAGGTTTTGTTTATCCTTGCTGGAATGCATCGAGCAACACGGTGATGCGTACGTTCACACATACACACCAGTGCATCAAAACATCGCGTTTACTTGGTGGCCACACTCTTAAGAGAACAATTTTCTTTCTCTCTTCCGTTCCTTAACCCTAACCGAGGATGGAATTCAAACCAGAGTTCTATCCTCGAGGAGTCTTAATCCAATCATTAAACAGAGCGGTCGTCTTCTACTCCTTTTAGCGTGTGCATCGGAGTGCACACGCCCCGGAGTCGTCAATTTAAACCCCCTAGAGTTTAGTAACAGTATGTTTTGTCGATGTAGAGCCAGGTCCTTTTTCTAAACGAAATCCGGGACATTTCCCGACACCATGCGCGAGTAATAGTTAAAGTGGAAAAAAAAATCGTTTACCTAAAATTAAAATATATAAATAATATGAACAATGTGAAAGTGCACTTCCCATTGACCAAACATTAAAAAATAAAAAAAAAGAACTTATATAAAACAGTATACTGAGTGTTTTATTTTCACTTATGTGACTTGTGTTGTGTCCGCTCCGCATTTTAGAGTTAGATTTTTCCTGTGCTGCAGCTTCCAGGGTGTGTTTATCATTTCTTTTGGAATATCGGCCAACAATCATATAGTGATGGTGGAGGAAGAAGGGAATCAGCGCCGTACGCCAGTGCACAATGCTTCTTCCCCATAATACCAAGCAGTGATTCGAGTTTCCTAGTGGCGCAGAAACCTCTACGGTATAAATATTCGGTTCGGATGTCGAAAACAGATCCAGGGTGTTCGCATAATCTCCTCGGGCATCCGGCACTCGCGTTGGTTCCCCCACGAGTTGAGTCAAGTTGTGGCTAACAGCAAACATTTCCGCCAGCCTCCCAGCTTCTTCGGTTCTGTTAGAATGTTATAACCAGCCGGAATTGTGCACATTAAAATCGCCAAGGCAACAATTTCAGACGCTGGGTGATCTGTATCCAGTCGACGGTATGTGAAAGATGTTCGAAAAATGTCGCCGGTCGATCGTCATTCGGGGAGCGGTAAAGACAACAAAGAAATTCAACGGAATTCCTCAGCATGACCCTCAACCATATGATGTCCATATTATTGGGTTCCAACGCCTCCATCCGCTGACTACGCCCTTTAAATGGACTCTCGAATGTAAGTCGTATCCCGAGCAACGAAGATATGTCGAATCAGTGGACGAATCGACCTGGGTCTCAGTTAGGGCAAGGATATCAGGTTTCGTTGTTTGCAAATATTGGTGGACGGCGTTTACATTCGTATTGGTGAAACTGATGCCGCTGATATTACAACCTGCCGTCACCAGTCGAGCGTGGGCAGAGCTTCGAGAGCGAGCCCGGTTATGCGGTGACGAACCTCTCAAAGTTCCATTATTTATCATGATATCTGCATGAAGTTCCCCCTGACATAGTCCGCCCCGGAGATCCGAATGGGAGACTAGTTCACCTCCGGAATTCTATATATCAGAAGGTACTATCATGACTTATCTTCGTGTCAGTCCGGGCCATCAGCCTCACATCCGAAACACCGTCGAAGATTTCTCCCGACGATATTGCGGAGTGTACAGCGTGACGGGGTGGTATCTCACCGAATACCACCTAAACCAATCTTTTTCTCGAACCGGTCCACCAGCAAAGCTCCGAAAGATGGACAGAGATTTCTCCCTACCATTTCACGGAGCCTAAAGCTTGATGGGGTGGTATTTCACCGGGCGTACAGGGCGTTGGGACCCCGGTTACCACTCGGCCTTTAGTCGCCTCTTACGATAGCCCGGCCTAGCTGTGAGTATATTCTAACGCCCTACTCACAGGGCGGAATAGATAGATATATAAGTATTTATTTTTTTATTTTTTTTTGTATTATGTAGAACAATGTTCTCGGTTTGAACGACAGAAAATATTTTGGTTGTTAGTGTTTTTGATGTCGGTACCTCGTGTCATTACCTATTCAACACGGCTTACGTTTGCACTGTGCTTTGGCATTTGCGAACACATCAAAACCATTTTTTGAGGGTCGTTCCATGTAAGGGAAAACGAATAGGGCTCATTCAATATGCTTAAAAAATGCTACTTTCCTCTTGTATTTTGAGCTTTCAGCTTCTGGGGATCGTTTCAAAAGTAAAAGAATTGTTTCCCTTTCTTTTCTTTAATGGGACTGTTGTCGGTTTTATTTTTCATGACGGAAGGGTCTGTCCCCATTCAGTATCGTTAAAATATTGGACCCCCATAATGAATGAAGATGTCTGTATTCGGAGCTACTTTCTCAGGGTATTGATTTTCATAAATAAAAGAATTATTCTTCCTACCAGGAAATCGTAGAGAGCTGTTCCGTAAACGTAAATACTGTTCTCATTTCGCAGCTTTTCTTTGTGGAGATTTTTCCACCTCATTTGATATATTCAGTTGGAAATGCTTGGAAGAGATTGTGTAAAAGAGGACATCGGCAAATGTGTTATCTAACACATTTCTGGTAAGGAGGAGAATATAAAACAAATTCTAATACATATATATTATATATAATGACCTGTGAGTGTAATCATAAATTAAAATATAGATTTGTGTAGAGCTGAAATTGGATTACCGTGAATCAATTCTTAAGAGTCAATAAGAACAAAACTAGAGTCCTTGTATGTCAAAGACCATTTCTTGTCATGTTCAGATTATTTCTCCTTGGATACGTTACATGATTTATTCCGACAAACGTTAGCCCACCACACATCTGTGTCGGAACAAATCTATTAAGGGCGACCTCGATCAGAGTATTTGGAGAGAATCTATTTTCCATTTCACTAGATATCCGTTCATCCTCAGGATATTACAAGACAAATAACATTGACAATGTAGTTTTTCTGTGGTTTCCCCGATTAGAATTGGTAATGAAAATCTGCAACTTATGTTTTCCCTTTTATCCCTACCTCCTTGTGAGTTTTGTTACACGATGGAAACTTTCGTTCGTTTGTAAATGACTTACATCTGAATGTGTGTGGAAACTTCGAAATTGCACACATAGCCATAAGTGATAATCGGTGAATCAGAATTCTATTGCATTTTGGCAAATAATGAATTACATTATGTATTGGGAAATAATTTAGTTCGGAATCTTTGTGTTTTCGACATCGTCAGTTGGGATGATAAGACCAATCCAAAAGTTCTTTTGTGGGTAGTAAATTCAGAACGCGTTGTTGATTTATTTACAGCTAAAAATTGTTTACGAGGTACCTTTAATGAGGAAACATATTTTTAACAAGAACTTGGACAAATTAAAAAACAAAAGGTAGTTAAAAAAACAAATGGTATAGCAAGCACAAAGTGTTAGAATTAACTTCTTTTACTCAGCTCGTGGAGGAACCTACGCGAGTGCCGGATACCCGAGCTGATTATGCGAACACCCTGGATCTGTTTTTGACATCCGAGCCGAGCGTCTATACCGTTGAAGATGCTGCACCACTGGGAAACTCAGACCACTGTTTGGTATCAGTTGCGCAGTTCCTTGCATTTCAAACTGTATGTCCAACAAGCGTTGAACACACCTTCCACGAACAATGGTTCTTATCTTGTTGTGGGTCTGGCGTCAAGAACCGTGATGTCTCCTGACGTGTACTTGGGTTGGGCAGGGGCGACACGTATCTGGATTTCGCCGACCGATGAATGTCGTTGGGGAATATCCAGATGTGGTCACAAACACGAGGGTTTGTTTCCTTTGTCACCTTGGCAACCAGAAATATACTAATGTCAGCTAGTTGCTGACATGGTTGCGTTCCCTTCGAATTCGCTGGATGCATCCAGTGAATCCGCAACATTCCGCCCGCCTTCGCCAATCATTGGCGAACCCTTTTGTTTCAGGGGGCGGAGGCCCAGGGCCGTGGTCTTGGGGTGAGGCGGAGACTTGGATAGAGCCGCCCACTCTGAATGGGTTGTCTACGGATTTAATGGAACTGGCCATGTGATCTGGGTTGGAGTTGTAAGGTCGCAACCCACGATCAGTGACCACGTGATGGCTGGTGATTGGTCTCACTCCATTGAGACCAGTGGTGATGACGAGTGCTGCGTCTGTTGGCGCCCGTCCGAAGTTAGCGGCCGGCGGGATGCGGCCGTGGACGTGTGAGGCCGCAGCATTTAGTTGGTTGTGTCGGTTTCCATGGCACTGTCTGCGAGTCCTGGCGAGCTGGTAGGTGGGGATTAAGTGCCTCCCGGGCTCATTCGCATAGTGTATCTGGTGCTTCAATGCGATGCGTGCTGGTTGATTGGGACTCGGTCGGTCCCTGGATACTGGGGAGCGCCGCCCGCCAAGCGAGGTTTGGCGCTCTCCTTGGTCTATTGTCATAACTGCTTTTGGTAGCGGTCGGTTTCGATGATCCTCATCCTTGACCGTAACTTCGCCACCCGGTGTCTCTGTTTTGGAGTGGTGTCTTGAAGCCTTTGTGTGCGGCTGCATTCGCCAATCCTTGACGAATCGGGTTATCGCAGGGGATGGAGGCCCAGGGCCTTGGACTTCTATTGATGCGCATGTCTGGATAGAGCCGTCCGCCCTGAATTGGCGATGAATACAGTATTGGTGATGACACGAGGCCCGTCGTCAGTGGTTGGTACCTTTGGTCGCAAAACTGACCATTTGATCTGGGTTGGAGTTGTGAAGTCGCAACCCACGATCAATGACCGCGTAACGGATGGTACTGTATCGCGACTGATGGAATGCGGTTGATCCCGGGATGCTGGGGAGCGCCGCCCCCCAAGCGGGGCATTGCTCTCTTGATGCGTGCATACGCGGTTCTTGTTCGGTGCGCATCGTTCCGGGTGGACCAGTTCCTCTGGGTTGGAGTTGTAAATTCGCAACCAACGAGGAACGGCCATGTGTTTCTACTATGGTCCAAACATTGGGACATGGGTTGATTTGATTTGTGGGCAGGCACTCTGGTCGGCGGCCTGCTGGTCCATACTCACTGGGAGTGTGTGCGGTTCTCGTCTATGCGCTGTCGGACTGAGGATCGCTGATGTCACAGGGGACGGTCGTTGGGCCTCATGGCCTTGGTCGGCGTCGTTCGGGAGACTGGGTCGAGCGCGAACTGCGCCTCGAGCAGTCTCGGGAGTTGGGCATCATTGCTTTGGTCGGCGCGGTTTGCCGTAATTGAGGAGACTGGGTCGAGCGCAACCTTAGCCTCGAGCAGTCTCGTTGGTTTGGTATCATTTTTGCCTTGCTCGGCGGGTTCTGCAGCAGGCTTCTTTTCTTCTTTGGCAGCATCGGATGTCGTGCCATCTTTCTGTTTTGGTGCAATGGCACTGGCAGCTGCTGGTGCCTTCTTGAAATCAGCCTTCCTTTGTAGTGTCGCTTTAGTGGCGATGGGTGCTGCTGCAATTTGCACTTCTTTCACTGCTTCTGGAACCTTTTTGATGTGCCTGGCGGCGTTAGTTGCAAGGTTTGGAACAGTTTTCTTCTCGACCCTTCCCCCCTTGGCTGTCTTGCTTTCGGCAGCACCTGCCTTGGCTGGCTTTTCGGTGTCTGTCGTCACACCTTTGTTTTTCGTATGGCTGGTGTATTCCGGGTGCATGATCCATGATGGCAATCCGGATGGAGGGCCAGCTGGCATACGCATGCTAGGTGTTGAAAGGTTTCCCGGCCCCCAAAGCGGTTGCGACATCAATGGCGGCCAACGCCGTTTTGGTTGACTAACGGTGTCCGTCGCAGGCTTGGATGCGGTCGTACGGTCGACGTTGAGGGCGTTCCTTGCCTCAACAAACTTGGCGATAGATATTCTCGGCTTGACCGATTAATCTGTCCACGAAATAGCGGTGACCGCTGATCGTCTCTGCAGTGGCCAGGGGTATTATCTCATTGTGTCGCTTTCTAATGTCCTCCCATTCGATCTGAAGGTTGTGCTGGCGTATGTCCACCGTGAATACTGTTGGTGGCCCTCTCTGCGCGAGGTTGATGAAAGCACATGTCATCCGCACCTGAGAGGCGAACTGGGCGCTGATGAGCTTTTCCGTCAATGTAGACTTTGTCATTCTAGACTTCTCTGACATTGGGGCGCTCTCTGGTTGTTGACAACGGTGGGTCTTTGCGTCTGGACTGGGTGTCCCGCGACCTTGACGTTGGTCGGCCCTTGAGCTGGGCCCTTTAGTATGTCGCGAATTTGGCGGCGGTAGCCGATACAGATCTGGATCCCGGACTGTGGTAGCTGATCCACAGATCTGGCCGTCATTGTGTCGCGAACTGGGCGCGATGCTGGAGTCAGCTTCTGTTTGCCACAAATTTGGTGGCGGTAATTTAATTGACAAATTGAAATTCTCTTACCTGAGAACCTGGGCGGTTGCAGGTAGCTGCACTGGGCAGCTTGTTGATGCGCCACTAATCTGGCGCCTTCAAGTCCTTAAACTGGACGGCGGCTGCATTCTGAGCAGCGGTAATTGTAGCTGTCGTGTGGGCAGCTCATGGGTGCGCCGTGAACGTGGCGGCGGTATGTTAATTGATAAGGGCTTACCTTTGGGTTCCGGCAGGCTGTGCCGCGAACTGGTCGGTTGATCCGTATGCCTGGATCCGGTGATTGCGCTGCGAACTTGGTCGCGGTGTGGTTATAATGTAGCTGCGCTGGGGCCCCTTGTTGGACATCAATTTGACCCACAGATGGATCCCTGGCAGTGGCCACGCACTGGGCGGCGGATGGAGGGTAAATTTAATTCAATTTATTTTCCTTTTTTTTTCATTTCCATATCGTTTATTTTATTCCTTGTTGTTGCATTCTATGTTTTAAAATCTTCTCTAACCATGTCATTAAAACGTGTACGTGTACATGTACGAATTTTTCTAGATCTGATCTAACTGCAACGACAACGTCGACTCGGATCAGTATCTTGTTGGTACACTTTTCCGAGCGCGGATTGGCTTATGGACACGTGTTGCATCCGCGGATCAGGTTCAAACCAACACGGCTGCCTTACGCAATGAGCATAACAGAAACACATTTAGTCATGCGCTAGGATTCGCCCTCGGAGAGCACGATGGATATGAAGTAAGTCCTGGGGTCACAATGCCAGGCGTAGAAGAGAAATGGACATGCCTTAAGAATACCGTCATTAGTACTGCCAACTCCATCTTAGGCAGGAGTCGTAGAGATCGGAGCGACTGGTTTGATGATGAGTGCAAACTAGCGACTGAACGTAAGAATGCTGCATACCGGGCAATGCAACAGTCTCATAGGACGCGGGAACGCGAGGAGAATTACAAACAGCTCAGAAGATCTGACAAAAAGGCTTCACAGACAAAAGAATAGTGCCTGGGAAAAAAACCTTGTCTCTGAAATAAGGAAAAGTAGAGAGCGAGGTCCACACCAGGCGCGGAAGTTTTACCAAATAATCCACAGTATGACGCGCTACACACCACGCTGCACTTACTGCAAGGATAACGAGGGTAATCTGATCACCGATCCTGAAGGTATTCTGGAGCTATGGGAAGTGCATTTCAATGAATTGCTAAATGGTCAGCTGACAGAAGAATTGGAGGCTCCAGCAATGCAAAATCAAAATCATATGCTGCCGTCACCAGGCATTGAGGAAACATTAAAAGCCATATGACAGCTCAAATCAAATAAAGCCCCTGGTGCTGATCGCATACCAGATGAGCTGATTAAAAAAGGTGGGACAGCGTTACATCACGTAATTCATGAGATCGTGGTGCACGTATGGGAGCAAGAGGAGATGCCGGAAGATTGTTGTCGTGGAATAATTTGCGCCATACATAAGAAAGAAGATATCACTCTGTGCAGCAACTATAGGGGTATAACATTGCTGAGTACCACCTATAAGATACTCTCCACTATCCTACAAGATCGGATAGCCCATACACTAAAGTCATCATTGGTTAATATCAGTGCGGGTTCATCCCAGGCAAATCAGCGATTGATCAGATATTCACCATTAGGCAGGCGATGGAAAAGTGTCTAGAATTTAAGATTCCATTATATCATCCACTTATAGACTTTAAGGCCGCCTACGACAGCATAGCCAGGGTAGAATTATATAATGCCATGAGAGAGTTCGGCATTCCGAACAAATTGATACGACTTTGTAGGTTAACCATGACCAACGTAGCTAGTCAAAAAAATAGCGGGATTGCTGTCCAAATCAATAAACATCTTTAATGGACTCCGACAAGGGGGCGGTCTGACCTGCCTCCTCTTCAACCTGGCGTTGGAGAAAGCACTCCGTGACTCTGGAATTACAACTAGATGGACTATTGCCACTTAATCCAGCCATATTCTTGCCTACGCAGATGACAACGACATCATCGGTAGATCCGATTCGGTTGTACAGGACTCCTTCACCCAGATCGAGCAGGCGGCACAAAAACTGGGACTGCACATTAATGAGGGGAAAAATAAGTACATGGTGGCAACTTCTGCGAAGAGAAGACCTAACGCTGGTCAAACTATCAGGGTAGTGGAGCACGAATTTGAAGTAGTGCAATCCTTTAACTACCTTGGGTCAATAATCCCAGCCGATAAAATATGGGAAAAGAAATACGCGAACAGCTGATCAAATCCAACAAAGCCTACTATGGTCTATCAAGGCTCTTTAAATCCCGAAATTTATCCAGAACATCCAAGCTACTACTGTACAAGACCATGGTATTACTAGTACTCATGTATGGATCCGAGACCTGGGTCTCAATAAAAGGCACTCTGAACTCTTAGCCGCGTTCGAGAGGAAGGTCTTAAGGAGAATTGTTGCCCCCGTATGTAAGGGAGGACGATTCCGGAGATGCTACAACCATAATTTGTACGCAATCTACCTTGAAGTTAATGTTGTAAGAAAAATCAAGCTCGGTAGACTCCGGTGGGCGGGACACCTAACTCGAATAAGCGAAGAGGGGCCTGCCCGGAAAGTCCTTGTGGCAGGATGTACGGAAGAAGATAGCGCCCCAGAACTTGTCTGCGATGGAGGGACGGCGTGGACCAGAACTGCCAGAGCCTGGAGTGTCCAATTGAATGACATCGGCTCGAAATCGGGACCGGTGGAGAGATTTGTTAAATAAGACCAATACCGGATCCCGGTTGTAGTGCCGATGATGATGATGATGAAGTTGTTTATAATGATAGGGAAAGTGTAAATTAAAAGTAAAGTAAAGTAAAAAAAATTTGTCTTAAAATGTTCATAGTCCTCGTTAAGAGAATTTCGAGATTCTTATAGAGTAAGAATTACGACATGTGCGAGATGGGGGATGAAAGAGGTGGAAATTGTTGGTATGTTATATACGATTGAAAGTTTAGACCATAAAAATCGCTGTTGGATAGAATTATGTAATGTTGGGGATGGTGAAAATGTGATTTGAATTTGAAATGTGGTGTAGTGCTCCAAAAAGCCCTACCCTCATTTTCCCCCATTCCTACATCCAAATCCTAGCTATTCTACCCAAAAACTCAAAATCCAATCAAAACCCATAAAAACCCAAACATAAACCAAAATTCGCAATAAACGAATCAAACATTCGTTTAGAGCCTAACATTTGCCCCCACGGCATAATTATAACCAAAAACCTAAATTAAAATTAAAATTCACAATAAACGAATCTAATACGGTGAGTAAAGTGGTGTCAAGACCAAAGTTTTAACCCTTATAGCGTCCACGATTACGGACATCAACAGAAGGTACTAAGGTTGCAAGGTACAGGGACACCATTCTCAAAGTGACGTCCCACGAACGATCAGGACGTTGCTCTTCCCTCTGGGTCAGAGGAAGCACGGCAACGACCCCTTGCTGAAGTGCGTTGTTTCAAGACGGCCAATTAAAGAGATCACCCATCCTTTTTCAAGGATGAGGAGCCGCGCTTGCTGAAACAGAAACCTACAACAGTGCTATTAAAGTGTAGGACAATATTGTTTTTGGGTATGCTTTGCTATGTTTTGGTTCGTTGGTGCGCCGTCAAGGGAGCAGGATTCACTAAACCTCCCACCGAGGGAAAGGCAAGTCGCCAAACGCACAAGAGAAGGTCAGAAAAATGTCAAGATAATGAGACGCTGCCTCTAATTCCACTCCGCCGAGTAGGTTATGTTCGCGAGGACAGATCGTTTTACGTTAAACAACTAAACTAAGTGCGCTGCGTGCGACCGACTCAGAAAGGAAAAGCAATCGTTCCACTTTTGGTTTTTCGTCACAAGGGATTCCATTCAGCTTTGTTCTTCTTTAAAACACTTTGCTCTCGGCCAATGCGAGATACCCGTGGATTATTGCGCTTCATATAGAACTTAATAATTAGTGTGATTAAAAGGACTTCTTAAACTTTAAACAATAGTATTGATGGGAAAATTTTCAAAACGCGTTCCCTCGACTTATTTTACTTCGAGATTTGTTAAATAAGGCCAAGACCGGATCCCGGTTGTAGTTCCGATGATGATGATGATGATGTAGCTGCATACATGACTGTTTCCCTTTTTAATCCGCCAGTTTTGTTCGGGGTTGAAAATATAACTTACTTAGTTACCTTGAACTTTAATTTGACTACCGGCTGAAGCTATTAAAATGAAACGATGTTACTTTGTCGTTGTATATTATTGTTTGTTATATTGTCGGATCTGTAGCCATGTCTGGTAGGAATTTTGTTTCTTTTTTCTCTTTACTTAATTATCTGATCGAAAAATAGTGCTTACCACATATCTCATTATTTTACTACATACTTATATACCAAAAGTTCGTCATGAAAAAAGAGATTTCTGATAGTAAACAGTTACATAAAATTATGAGACACTCTAGATTACAGTGAATAGTACGTGGGTGGATGAATAAGTCCCTGATTTTTTAACTTTCATCCATTGAAGTTCGACCAGCTATGCTGCCTTTCCAACGTCAGTGGACGACTGTCTGGTTTATGAATATTATGCCTATATTGAATGTACTGGGGGATGGGAGCGAGCATACAGGGCAAAGTTACTGATTGTTTTCAATCCGGCGAAGGTCAGGACGATCCTTGTCCTTGTTCAACCCAAGTTGACATGCAGTCTCCACATGACACCCCTGGATAGCTACTTTGGCACCTGCTAAGTAGTGAACCAATGCATGCAGCGATATCCCGAGAAAGGTTGGCGCAAGTCTAATAACCTTGCCCGAAAAAAACAAACTATTATGGAGGATTCCACAACCCTTGAATCTTGCTGATAAGGCCAATACCGGATCCCGATTGTAGTGCCGATGATGATGATAATGAAAGAATGTACTACCGAACCCTGACTTTACCCAACATCGATGCCCTTTGGTCTAATCTTTCCGTCTCAATTTTCTTCTCTGCGATTTTTATGTTTCGGGGTTTTTTAGTTCAGACTGCCAGACTTATAAACGAAGGTGTTTAAACTCTCCATTGTATAGCCATGTACGTTACACAATCTGGGACACTTGGATGCCGTTTAGAACACAGCTATATTTATCAATTTAAAATAAATTAAATCTGATTTTAGACATCACCATAAAAGAACCAAATGGCTTATTCATATGTCATGTAACTGTACAGCCATTGGGCATGAAAATAATTTATTCCATCCTGTCTTTGTCCTGTAAATATATAAAAAAGAAAAAGGAAGAAAAAACAACCAACAAGAATGAAAAACAGTGGTGAAGTCTGCATCCAGACCAATTTTGTTGCATTGCAGATGCTCTATCCTTCATTTGATAAAAGCAACCGCCCCTGCCATTGCTTTGGCGTAATATATTGGTGTCCTTTTCCGGTATTTCTATAGAATGCTCCAGTTTTATTTCACTGTGAGCGGGAATAAACACAACACAAGTTCATCGGAAAGGAAGGAAAGATTAAATAACTACTCATGCACAGAAACCTCATGTACCAGGACCGCAATGCATCTGAGTACTAGGGTTAGAGTGAACCTTTAATGTGCGAAAGTACTGCCGTGTTGAGCAGATCCTTCATGTCCTTTTGTTATTGTTGGTTTACTGCTTGTTTTACTGACACATCGTTTAAACTAAGCTGTTATGAAATAGAGGAAGTAGGAGGGAAATTGTGATGCGCGAATAAAGGCGGATGTTAAGGCAGTTGCCTGCGGAATTGTGAATTCAGGATGTGACAGGACGAAATGCCATCAAGAAGAAAAGCTCATAAAATAACAAGCCATGAAGATGGAAACGGAATACGGCCGGTCGATAGATTGCGGGTTCATGTTACTCTCACGTACATGTCAAGGATATACCAGCGTATTGTTTAGAGTATGGAGTAAAATGTGGCTGGGAATTTAGAAAGGAATTTGATTCTCGACTTTTCATACCTAAGGGGTGATTGCTTCATCTTCTTTGACTTTTCCTGGATTTTGTTTTGTTCTTTGTTTTCTTCTTTTCATTCATCCTATTAAAATCTCCTTTAGTTAATTATATTAAACGGAACATACTCTGTGATACAATTGCGGGCTGACGTGTGCCGTGACTAGGTTCATTTGAGAGTTCTGTGCCTATGAAATGGTAGGACAGGCTATCTACAAATTAGTCTTCTCAAAGTTCTTACAAGTTGCAGAACCTGAGATTAAGAACATTGGTATCAGTGACTTTTCGTGGGTAGTAGTAGTCAAAAATCATGTTGTAGATGTTGATGTTTTACGTATGCGATTTTAATCCAATTATTTCGGAATCTAATGTATTGGACAAGCTAACTCGTTAGGATCACGATCTCATACTTCACAAATATGATATTACTATATGAAAAAGAGCCGGTCCAAAAAAGTACGACATAAAAAATGGGGTACCACATGGTGCAGTCTTCGGATCGCTACTATTGCGGGGCATTAAATATAAACAACCATTGGGAGTAGAGATCATAGGTTATGCGATAAAAACAAAGAAATCGTTGGATAATCTAACCAAGTGTTAAAACGATTCAAAACTGGGCCACGAATGCTTGACTAGAACTAGCAAAGAACCAAATCACATATGCTATTGATGTCCAGCCTCAAACAATCGAACAGATTTGTTTGCGGGCTGGTGGATATAAAATACTTCAGCCCTACCATAAAATATTGACGGATCATATTGGATTACCGCAAGTGTTTTAAGCACCGTATGCACTCTGCAGCATCACTGTAGTGGAGAGGCTAATTGCAACTCTAGGGGGTCCATTCTATCAAAGTTAGCTTGTAACCGGATGGCCTGAATGGATGCTGATGTATTGTTTTAGATGTCTTGAAGACCTCTGCGTAAATGGCTAAATTAGGAATTTTTTCGGAGTGCGACTTACGTCGTTAATGGCTAACACAAACATTAGGGGTCGAGACGGCTTCTCTGGTGCATTGAAGAGTGCGTTACTTCGTACTGCGGCTAAAGGATTAAGTTACAAAGGCTGAGGGAGATAAAAAGAGATAGGCATAAGGGTAGACAGAGATACACAGTTTAGAGTATAGTGGGGCTAACAACCCCATTCATTGGCGTAATTCAAGCAACTTAAGTCATCATCATCATCATCGACGGCACTACAACCAGAAACTGGTTTTGGCCTTATTTAGCAAGTCCATAATGATTTGCTTTTTCCGGGCAAGGTCATTAGTCTTGCGTCAGAGGCTCCCCGGCGGGGAATCGAACCCCGGTCTTCCGCTTGACAGGCGGGTATACTAACCACTATACTATCGAGGAGCCTAAGATAACCTAAGATAACCTGGACAAATTAAGAAGACAGGAGTCGGATCGGAAGGTGGGGGCAGGTAATAGTAAAGTGTAGAAGCGCTGTTTAAGATTGGTGGTGAGATTGGTTTAGGAGGTGGTGCCTGAGACCATGGGTAGAGAGGTCGAAGTCGAACAAGGTGGATTTGGAGTTGAAATTTCTCGGCATCCGCCATATGGGTTCGTTGACACCATAAGAGGTCCGGCGAGGGGGAATGCAGAGAAGGCGGGGATTACGCGTATTTCGAGGGTTTGTGTTCAGAGGAATTCAGTTAAGGAGGTAAGGCAGTCGATCGAGCCGGACAGCACCCGATGAATGAACACTGTCAGCCAGGACGCTGCACGCCCCAAGGGTTCTGAGGTTGATGAATTTGAGACGGTTAATGTGCGGGGGCAGGATTGAGGGGTTTTCCCACCGTAGCCCTCGAAGTGTTATAAACAAACAAAAAAAACAATTTAAATTGTTATAACAATTAATATTGTTTTTGGCTCACAAAACTTACCCCAGCGTTGCTCCTTGTTAGGAAAGTTGATGTCCGCGGTTATCTGCACGATGGATCGAGGAACAAATGCTTCGCAGTTGTTTATAGGTATTTGGATCGGCCCTCTACTGTTCCCTTGGTCTTTCAATTGAAATCTGTTTACACTTCACTGGGATTACCCTTATAACAAATCCACGAAATATGGGATGAACACAACACAAAATACGAGATGAACAGTTCCCTTGGGGTCTTTCAATTGAAATCTGTTTACAGTTCACTGGGATGATTCCAATAACAAATCCACGAAATAAGGGATGAACACATTGTTTTTCTTTTGTTTTCTTTATTTACGATGAATAACACGAAATACGATATGAACACATTTATATGTTCATATCTCATATGAGAACGACCCCACTGCTTAATGAATAAGACCGGAAATCTCGTGTCGTTCCATTCAATATCCTTTTTTGTTCTGCTTCCTCAATACAGGACGATTGCTATTTTGAGGAAATGGAATTAGGGAGACTATGGCTGTGTGCAGTATGATAGTGATTTTGTAATAGGGGTTTTAATTTTTTTTAATTATTTATCCATTGTATGTGGGAATATTTTATTGTATTTGTATGTGATGTGTTGATATTGGTAAAGGATATTCATGTGCAGACATGAGATTGCAATTATTATATGGGTGTGGGGGTGGGCGAGGGGGGGGGGGGGGTGATAATTAAATGAACTTAATTATATAACAGAAGTGGAGTGAAGGAAGCGACGTTAAATACTTTCAGTTCTACGGATATGGATCTTGTGATAAGGAGACCATATCTGGCGAGCATATTCAAGCAGTGGACGGACGAAGGTAAGATAAATCGAGTTTCGTAGGGGTCGGAGAATTCCTTAGACCATCGTTTCACGACTCCGAGGGCATAGACGGCTTTCCGGCTCGTCTCCTCAATGTGAGAGAGTAAGTTAAGCACCCTGCCGCAAAGGATCCCAAGAACTCGAATAGATTGCACAATGGCCAGGCGTTGGTTATGAAGGGAATAAGAACGTGAGGATGCGTGAATACGCTGGAGAGAAATGGTTATAGATAGGCATTTGGCGATGTTAAGTACAAAGCATTTTTCGTCACACCAAGTCGATTGGTTTTTTTTTGGTTTCGGTAGGAAGGTGATAATCTTCAAAAGATACCTATAGACCGGTCATCTAGATGGTTAGCGACGGCTACTATTGCCAAATCATCTGCGTACCCAATGGTTTTAACGCCTTCTGGTACATTGACTCTGAGCACACATGATACATGAGATACATGATATTCCATAACAGCGGACATAATACAGATCCCTGAGGTACACCTGCTGTTATTTTATATTCCTGTGGTCCCTCATCTGTGTCATAGAGCAGTCTTCTATCCGAGAGATAGCTTCTAGAATCCGATTCCAATTCACCGAGTTAAAAGTATTTTTAACATCAAGCGTCACCATCGCGCAATATTTTTTAGTACCACCTAGCCATCGTGCTCCAGCTATCGCATTGCGAGCGATGTCGCACACCACAGATAGTGCCTTTCCGGTTGATCTACCTTTCCGGAACTCATACTGCGATTCAGAGAGCTCCGATCTTCCTTCAGTGAATTCTTCCAGGCGAGTGGCAATTACTCGCTCAAGTAGTTTTCCTGTTGTGTCCAGCATGCACAACGGGCGATAAGACGACGGCTCTTCTGGATTCTTGACACCTTTTGGTATAAGCACAAGCCCGCTGTTTTTCCATCGTTTAGGAAATTGTCCTGTTTGAAAGCAGGTTGTGAAGTGACTGCTGATGACTTCCGGCTTCTTTGTTAGAGTCTTCACTACAGCTTTAGGGATACCACCCAGTCCCGGGGTTTTGTTTTTTTTTTGATAACCTTGCAGCCAAGAGTACCTCTTCGGTGGTCACGGGAGGTATCTCTCCTTCAGTGATCCTCCACTCCTCTTTATTGCCAACATCTGAAACATCGTGTAGGTGCGATGTGTTCTCGAAGTCTGCATCTCAGCCATCCAACCCGTAGGAAACCTGCAGCCAGCAACATGGCTTTTCTCTTGGTAAGCGGTTGTCAAGGTCTGATTGCACCAGTGTAGGATCAAGTGGTGACTCAATGATCTTGTACATCTTGGTGGCGTCAACGTATAGGGATAAGTTGGAATTCTTAATTATCAATATCATTAATGGCAAATATAAATAGGACAATGCCCAGGTTGCTTCCTTGAGAGACCCCATAGGCAACTGTACGGAATAAAATCTATCCTTTAGTTAGGAAGAAATCCATTTCAGCAATCCAGGATCGAAGCCGAGGGCGGACAATTTGAAGAGGATTCGATTGTGGGAGATTTTTTCGAATGCTTTACTGAGCTCGGTTGAGACCATGTCGACGTCGTTACCATACTCTAGTGCTGAGAGTGTAATGGAAGTGAACTCAACAAGATTGGTTGTAGTTGATCGGCCATTGAGAAAACCATGTTGCCTTGGTGAAATAAAAGATTTGCAATGAAAACTAAGAGATTCGCATAGAATGCTTTCGAGAATCTTGGGTATGTGGGACAGTTCGGCGATGAGGCGGTAATTCGCGACATCATTTTTGCGATCCTTCTTGTGGACGGGGGTGATGAATGAGGTTTTCCAAATGTGGGACAATACGCCTTGAGAAAATGAGAGATTGAAGACCAGAGAGAGAGGAGCAGAGAAAACGGATAAGCATTTCTTGAGACGGATTGCAGGGATATGACCAGGGTCCGGTGTAAACTCGTCTTTAGGTTGCAGTAGCTAAGATTCAATTAGGGTCAGATCAAAGGAGTTGTGGAGAAAGGGTCCGAGGGAAAAAGTAGGTAGGTGGTTAGAGTATGGCGGGTTAGAAGCAATGGAGATATTCGTGAATGACTGATTGAAGTGAGAGGCGAAGAGGTTAGCAAATGTAACAGGATCAGATGAGGTACGAGAGTTTAAGGTAAGCGATATGGGGTAACCATCGGGTTTACCTTAATGATTGACGTCATTTTTGAGATTGGTCTGAGTTTTGGTGAGATAGTTGCGATAAAGGGCGTTGAAAAGATCCCTGAATTGGAGGTAACGGCCACGAAAGTTGGAGTAGTCAGGTATAGTTTGATTCCGAGAGAAGATGACACATAACTTATTACTTTTGTTACGCAGGGACCGAAGCTTGTGATTGTGCCATGGAGGGGAAGACGTTGATGTTCTTGCCTAGAGTAGAGTACGAATAGGGAAATAGAGGAAATAGGATTTCGGTATATAAGTGGGTGATGGCATCTTCAACGGATAGGTGATCGTAGTTGAACGTAGGCCGCCTTAGGTAGTCGTTGATGAGGTGAAAGTTGGCTTTATGAAAATCGTAGGCATAGCGATTGGAAGGGAGGACGGACGGTGGCGAGTGGACTCAGCAGAAAGTCACGAGAAGAAGGGTTGGAGGTGGCCTATGGATGTAAGTACGTAGGGGCTGGGTGAGCCAGATGTATTGATAGGGTCTGTTGTAAATATGAGGTCTAGTTGCCTATCCAAGAGGTTTCGAATGTTGCTGACTTGACAGAGGAAAGGATCATCTAGTCTATCAATGAAAATACATTCCTTTGCAGAGGTGGGGTGGGAGCTGAAGTGTGATTGATCATCAGATAAAATCCAATTGAGTTGTGGATTAAAATTAAAATCTCCGAAAACGATGATGTCCTCCTCGCAATTAATCAGATCGATTATGTGGTCGACAGCATTAAGAGCTAGCTTGTAAACTTGAAGAGGCTGGGGTGGTAAGATATAGAAGCACGTGACCGAAGAAGAGTGATTTTGACTGTCACAAAACCCAGCTCGGAGGAGGTAGGGAGAGCGATAAGTGATGACTGGAGGCTGTTATGGACACCGATGACCACTCCTCGGCCTGGGGAAAGGTCTGTAGTATGATTGCGGAGGTCATTGCGGAAGATGGTGATTATGTCGGGAAACAGTTCCAGTTATGAATGCTGGGGATTAAGTTTGTTTCGCTTAAAGCGAAAATGTCAATAGGTAGGGCATGGGAGTTTTTCAGAATTTATTGGGTCTTTCAGCGAAGATCTCTTACGTTCTGATAATAGAGAGTAAGGGGAGTTATACTGTCAGTTTTGGGAGAGGATAGGGGATGTAGAGAGGGTGGAAGATGTAGAGAAATGAGCGAAGATAAAGAGATGGAGAGATAAGGAGGGAGAGTGAGATAAGGAAACGGAGGGAGGAAGAAGTAGATAGGGCGAGATCAAGGTAAAGAGAAATACAGATAAAGCCAGAGGCAAAGAAAAGGAAGGGATATGGAGAGGGTTTGGGATAAAAAGAAACGGATATAGAGTGAAGCCAGATAAGCAAGCATGGAGATAAACAGGAAAGAGGGAAATTAAAGGAATGAGTAATATAAATGTGGTAGGGAGAACTAGAAGGCCGCAAATCCGCTGGTGGGTGGGGGGGGGGGGGGGGGGGGATCTACACTTTAGCGGACCATGTAATGCCAGTTTTGTTTGGAGGAACGATAAGGAAAGTTCAGAAATAGAGAGACTGTAGAAAATCGGGTTGGAAGACCCGAGAGGAGAGAGAAAGGAGTAGTCTGGATATTGATTGTTGTTTAATGCCAACTCAAATTAGAGAATAATAGAAAGAATGAGAAAGTGTTGAAGAGAGGGGGCGACAAGTACAAAGAAATGGGAAAGACAGACAGAGAGAGAGAGAGAGAGAGAGAGAGAGAGAGTGCAGGAATAGAGGGACAGTAGAAAATAGGGTTGGAAGATCAAGGGCGAGGGAGAGAGAAAGGAGTAGTCTGGATATAGATTGTTGTTTAATGCCAACTCAAATTAGAGAATAATAGAAAGAATGAGAAAGTGTTGAAGAGAGAGGGCGACAAGTAGAAAGAAATGGGGAGAGAGAGAGAGAGAGGGACATAGAAACGGAGCTTGAGCGAGAGACAAGAAGACCGAAGGATAGACAGTTCACATGCCTACGCTTGATGGCTGTGGTTTCAGTTTAAACAGCAATAGGGAAAGGATAGAAAGAGAAACAGAGAGAAATAGGGATTAGTTGGTCAGAAGAGTGAGAGAGGTAGCTTTGAAATTGTTTGTTATCTAATACCTTTGATTTCACCTTGCAGAGCAAAATAAAGAAGAGAAATGTAGCGAAGCTGATGCCAGGCGCGGCGAGGGGGGCGAGGGGTTACGCGCAAAGGAAAGACAGTTTCGATTCCATAGACTCATACGATTATAATTTTTTATTTTGGTGTTACCTAACCTGAAGTGGGCAGGTCGGTTCTGGCTGCTTCAGGTTGCAAGTGGCCTTTTGTTTCTTTGACTTGTATCCTACCGGCTGAAGGGAGTATATTCATCCAGTGTTCAGCTGTGGGGAAGTCAATGTTTGGTATTTCCCAAAGGGCAATCGCGGTACTTGTCGCGGTGTCCACGAGTACCCGCAGTGTTTTAGTCACCGAAACATATATGATTTGAGTTAGATTTTTTCCTTTTTCTTGATAAGTTATGCTTTTATTGGCCAATTGTGGAATCCAATTGTTTGTGGTGGACAAAAAAAAAAAAAACAATAATATACTTTTTTAAAATGACATTAAATATAAAATTAGCAGTTAACAATTTTTATTTCACAGTTTTCTTTTAATTTTCACATACATCTCGGTTTTACTATCGATATTGTTTTTTGGTTTTGCTGCCGATCATTAAACGTTATAACAAAAAAAAACCTTCCCACTTAAAATGTTTGAAATTATATCAATACGTTACGAATTCCAATTTAAAGGCACGATGAATTCTTAGCACGAGCCGCACAACGATTTCCAATCACACCATCAGAAACTCTCGCTCATTCGTATGCTTTATATACGAGAATACAAATTTGCCTGCACCCTACCGTCTATTCATTCACTGGAATTTGGTTTCTGCTCTCGCTGAGCCCAGCCTTGTTGCAATAAATCGTCGGGTGAAGTTGTTTATAGGGGGATTTCTGCCCGAACCAATAAACATTTTAAATGGACTCCGACAAGGGGACGGTCTGGCCTGCCTCCTCGCAATCCGCGACTCTGGCGTTACAACTAGAGGGACTATTGTCACCAAGTTCAGCCAGATAGTTGCCTACGTAGATGACATCGACATCATCGGTAGATCCAGTTTGGCTGTACAGGACTCCTTCGCCGGATAGAGCAGGCGGCACAAAAACTAGGACTGCACACTAATGATGGAAAAACTAAGTACATGGTGGCAACTTCTGCGAAGAGAAGACCTAACGCTGGTCAAACTATCAGGGTAGTGGAGCACGAATTTGAAGTAGAGCAATCCTTTAACTACCTTCGGTCAATAGTATCAGTCGATAACAATATGGAAGAAGAAATACAGCTGATCAAATCCAACAAAGTCTACTATGGTCTATCAAGGTTCTTTAAATCCCGGAATTTATCCAGACAATCCAAGCTACTACTGTACAAGACCATGGTCTTACCAGTACTCATTTTTTTTATTTTTTATTTTATTAGACTTCTCTCGGGAGAGGCGAACCTATAGCGTCGAGTGGGCGCCCCGAGATGCCATCAAATAACTGTTGCAGTTCTTTTTGAACAGTTGCAGGTTGTAACGCTCCGGGAACACTAGCGTGGGAAGGGAGTTCCACAGCTTCCCCGCTCTGTAACGGAACGAGTTCTGATACAGAGATGTTCGCGCTGTCGGGAGATGAACCACAAACGGGTGCGATCCGTCGGATTGTCTTGTGGAGCGCATATAGACCGAATTGCGTGGAACAATGCCAAGAATCTCCGAAGAACAGCACCCGTGATAATATCTGTAAAACAGAGAGAGGTCCGCCACGCGCCTTCGATGTGATAGCGACTGTAGTCCCGACGTCAGCGCCGGGTCTCCGATCAGGCGGATCGCCCGTCTTTGTACGCTCTCAAGTAGGTCGAGGGTATGTTTAGGAGCCGAGCTCCAAACATGAGAGCAATATTCGAGCGCGGGTCTAATTTGGGATTTATATAGGAGAAGAAGTTGGGCCGGAGTAAAATATTTCTTGGCTCTAAAAAGATAACTCAGTTTTCCTGAGGCTGATCTGGCGATACCCGATACGTGTTTATGCCATGATACATTCCCACAGACCGTGACGCCGAGCAATTTCAAACTTTCCCCAGCCTCGAGGGCCCGGCCATTCATCATCAGCTGTGGAACCGATGATCCACTTTTCTTTGTGAATGTTGTGTACTGGGTTTCCTTGCGTTGGAGTCGACAAGATTGGCCTTTCCCCACTGCAGGACTTTATTTATATCCTGATTCAGGGAGTCAATCTGTCTACATCTCAACTGGTGCGACGTTGATGCACCAATCGGCCGATCACTCGAAAAGGAGGAAACAAGCGTACTATCATCCGGAAAACTGAACACTTTGTTATCCGTTGTCTCCAACAAATCATTTATGTGAAGCAAGAACAAGGTTGGAGCCAAAATAGAACCCTGGTGCACCCCGAATTAACAGAATAGAGATCCGAACACTCGCCGTCCACAACAACCCGGATCGATTGATTCTCGAGGAAGCTCCTCGTCCAGTCGCAAACCTGTTGGGAAAGTCCATATGAACGAAGTTTGCTCAGCAATGCCCCGTGCCAGACGCGGTCAAAAGCCGTGAAGATATCTAATGCGACCGCCCTTGACTCACCATGCCGTTCAATCGCAGATGTCCATATACCGGTTATAAGTGTCAAAAGGTCTCCTGTGGACCGCCTGCCACGGAATCCGCATTGACGATCATTCAGAAGTCCGTTGCACTCCAAATACTTAACAAACTCTGTATTGATGACTTTTTCCATTACCTTAGATAAAATAGACAGTAATGCTATCGGACGGTAATTTTGTGGGAGACACTTTTTTCCCGTCTTTGGGATTGGCTGAACTCGAGCGATTTTCCAGCAGGCAGGAAAGGTCCTCCGTGCATAAGATAAGCGGAAGAGTGTACCAAGAACCGGCGATAGTTGTGGAGCACAGTTCTTAAGGACTATTGCTGGTATTCCGTCCGGGCCGGTTGCCTTCCTACAATCCCGTTCACGTTGAATAGTGCGCGGACAAAATCTTACATCCCGCATCGAAGACCGCACCGGCGATATCACAGGTGGCTCCAAAAGGCCGGGATCCAGGTTTGAATTCGTGGAAAATAAATTCGCGAACACATTAGCTTAATCCTTTGAATTCGTGACTAACGTCCCGCTGTCTGTCACCAACGGAGGGAAAGAGCTTACAAACTTACCGCTGACAGCTCTTGTCATTGACCAGAAGGAGCGCGAACCAGTTGGGCACCGAAGGAGCTTATTGATCACCCTGTCGTTGTGAATCTTCTTCGCGGTATCAATCGGCTGGTTGCACGCGTTTCTGATTCTAACCAAATTCGTTCTGTGAACATCGGTGGGGTTGAAGCGCCATTGTCTTAAAGCTCTATTTTTTGCCGCTGTAATTAGATCGCATTTTTTGTCAAACCACGGTTTAACAGACGAACTTCGTTTGATGGAATGTAGAATATACATCTCCGTCCCCAGAAGAATAATCTCTGATACCGACTCCACGAAGGCGTTAACATCGGAGTTTCCGAAGCACACCTCGGACCATGGAAAGGATGCGAAGAAATCTTGCAAATCGTCCCAGTTAGCAGCCCCATACTTCCATACATGGCGAAGCTGCCTAGGTCGGTTTTTCGCTTGGTCTGCAAGTGCTTGCGCGACAGATACCAAGCAGTGATCTGAGTTTCCCAGTGGCGCAGAAACCTCTACGGTATAAATACTCGGTTCGGATGTCAAAAACAGATCCAGCGTGTTCGCATAATCACCTCGGGCATCCGGTACTCGCGTTGGCTCCCCCACGAGTTGAGTCAAGTTGTGGCTTACAGCAAACATCTCCGCCAGCCTCCCAGTCTCGTCTGTTCTGTTAGAATGTAACAACCAGTCGGAATTGTGCACAGTAAAATCGCCAAGGACAATAATTTCAGAAGCTGGGTGGTTGATCTGTATCCAGTCGACGGTATGTGAAAGATGTTCGAAAAATGTCGCCGGTCGATTGTCATTCGGGGAGCGGTAAAGACAACAAAGAAATCCAACGGAATTCCGTAGCACGACCCTCAACCATACGATGTCCATATTATTGGGTTCCAACGCCTCCATCCTCTGGCAAGCTACATCGGACCGTGCGAAGACGCAGACTCCGCCTTTAAAACGGAATCTCGAATGTAAGTCGTAACCTGAGCAACGAAGATATCTCGAATCAGTTGACGAATCGACCTGGGTCTCAGTTAGGGCAAGGATATCAGGTTTCGTTGTTTGCAAATATTGGTGGACGGCGTTTACATTCGTATCGGTGAAACCGATGCCCCTGATGTTACAAAATGCCGTCACCAGTCGAGCGTGGGCCGAGCCTCGAGAGCTAGTCCGGTTATGCGATGACGAACCTCTCAAAGTTCCATTATTTATCATGATATCTGCATGATGTTCCCCCTGACATAGTCCCCCCCGGAGATCCAAATGGGAGGCTAGTTTACCTCCGGAATTCTTTATATCAGAAGGTACCATGATGACTTATCCCCGTGTCAGTCCGGGCCATCAGCCACATATCCGAAACAACGTCGAAGATTTCTCTCGGCGATATCGCGGAATGTACAGCGTGACCGGGTATCTCACCTTGGGACCGAGTACCACCTAACCAACCTTTTCTCGAACCGGTCCATCAGCCAAGCTCCGAAAGATGGCCAGGGATTTCTCCCGACCATTTCACGGAGCCTAAAGCTTGATGGGGTGGTATTTCACCGGGCGCACAGGGCGTTGGGACTCCGACTACCACTCGGCCTTTAGTCGCCCCTTACGATTCATGTATGGATCCGAGACCTGGATGCTCAATAAAAGGCACTCTGAACTCTTAGCCGCGTTCGAAAGGAAGGTCTTAAGGAGAATTGTTGGCCCCGTATGTGAGGGAGGACAATTCCGGAGACGCCACAAGCATGAGTTGTACGCAATCTAATTTGACACTAATGTTGTAAGAAAAATCAAGCTCGGTTGACTCCGGTGGGCGGGACACCCAGCTCGAATGAGCGAAGAGGAGCCTGCCCAGAAAGTCCTCTGTGGCAGGATGTATGGAAGAAGACAGCGCTGCACACCGTGTCTGCTATGGAGGGATGGCGTAGACCAGGATGCCCAGAGCCCGGGAGCGCCAAACTGGATGACATCGACTCGAAAGCGGGACCGGTGGAGAGATTTGTTAAGTAAGGCCAAGACTGGATCCCGGTTGTAGTGCCGATGATGATGATGATGAAGTTGTTTATAATGGTAGGGAAATGATAAATTTGCTGGGATGGGTCAATGTACCAAAAAATCGGTGTTAAAATGTGCATAGTCGTCGTTAAGAGGATTTCGAGATTCTTATAGAGTAAGAACTAGGACAGGTGCGAGATAGGGGATGACAGGGGTGGAAAATGTTGGTATGTGACATACGATCGAAAGTTTGGACCATAAAAATCGCTGTTGGGATAGAATTATGTATGGTTAGGGATGGTGAAAATGTGATTTGAATTTGAAATGTGTTATTAAAGTGTGGGACAATATTGTTTTTGGGTATGCTTGTGGGGGTAGGTTCGTTGGTGCGCCGTCAAGGGAGCAGAATTCACGAAACCTCCCACGGAGGGAAAGGCAAATCGCCAAACACCAAGAGAACGTCGGAAATATGTCAAGATAATGAGACGCTGTCTCCAATTCCACTCCGCCGAGTAGGTTATGATCGCGAGGACAGATCTTTTTAGGTTAAACAACTAAACTAAGTGCGCTGCGTGCAACCGACTCAGAAAGGAAAAGCAATCGTTCCAGTTTTGGTTTTTCGTCACAATTGTTTTTAATCAGTTTTGTTTTCCTTTAGAGCACTTTGCTCTTTGCAACCGACACAGAAAGAAAAGTGCCATCGTTTATTTTTATTCTTTTGTCACGGTGGATTTTATTCAGTTTTGTTCTTCTTTAAAACACTTTGGTCTCGGCCAATGCGAGATACCCGTGGGTTATTGCGCTTCACATAGAACTTAATAATTAGTGTGATTAAAAGGACATCTTAAACTTTAAATAATAGTATTGCTGGGAAAAATTTCAAAACGCGTTCCCTCGACTTGTTTTACTTCGACCCTGTCGCTTCGCTTGCTGTTCGACTTGACTGCTTGGAGCGCACTCTGGAGGGTAAAAACTCGGCGGTGGTTATGACTCTGTGGGGGAGAAGTGTGGTGCCGGACATGGACACTTGGTTCCCTTCTTCCTCCAGCATTCGCTCCGCTGTTCAACAAGTTTCCGCCAAACTCTTGGTGATTCACTGTAGCAGGAAAGGAAACACTAGCGTCGAACAATGGTCACAGAACATGCCATCACACCAAGTGAAAATATAAAACACACTATTTCTTTTGTTTAGTTTTATTTATTTTACGGTAGCACTGCGTGAAAGTTTCAATGTGAAGTCAATAAAAACACAATCTTCGAAGACTGCAGCGAATATAATATTTTACACGGCGGTGGCAAACACTACACTGTACGTGGGAGATGCGAGTTATGTCTATGAGGCACACGATTTTTACTTATTTTATTATTCTTTTTTGTTTCAAAATTATTACACACACGCGACTCGGTGATTTTCGCGTCTCCGTGCGCACCGGAGAGCGGAGGTCGGCAACGACCATGGCGGCCGGCGGATGGAAAAGGACTCAGCGATAATCATTTCGTGCAGAGATGATTCGCTTATGAGGTGAGTTTGTGGTGTCGTGGTAGATATTCTCTCCACTAAGGATATCGTTTTTACCTACCACCAGAGAAACGTAAAGCCTCTCTTGGTGGAATAGGAAACCAGATCTTGTAATGAAGTTCATGGTGGTATGTGTGCGATCGTTCAGATCTGTGTGGTTTACACGTGCTACAGGGCAATGGGTAAACGAAGTAGACAGGCGATAAAGACGAAAGGATCGAAAAGATCGTTGTCTATGGAGTGCATCGCGTCTAAATAAATAGACGACGATACAGCGAAGAAATGTGGTAAAAGAAAAGATGGGACTAGGGCATCATAAAAGTCTTAGATGAGTGATGCCCTTGTGTAAATATACGAATAGACATTGGGAAAGGTGTTAATGGGTTGGTGGACGAAACAAATCCCTTGCTTGCATGTGTATATGCAGGGAAATTCGTTTGTGGGAAACGGATTCTATATTTGCATTGTTTATGCTTTGAATTCAATCCGGCGGCTATGCGCGAAGTCGATGCTTGTTTGGAGATTCAAACAAAGAAGCACTTCTGGTTAAAGTGCTTGCAGTTGTATCGATAGTTGCAAGTCATTGCAAGGCAGATTAGATGGTTATGCAATGACGGTTTGTATATACCATCTGTGTCAATGGAACATGGTATCTATGCCGACGCAAGTGTCGAACGGCAGTGTGAATATCTACACTAATTGGAAATTCGGTTTTTGGTCGCTTATGCAAGACGCATTGATACATGTATGAATGCCCTTGTAGAAAACATTCTTTTTCGGAATTTTAGGTAATGCTTGTATGCATTAATTGTTCTTGGAAGAGGAAATATTTTCAGGTACCCATGCGATTGCATTGGCGGGGGTCATAGCTAAATAAACTCTATGCCACTTACTAGGAACTTGGAAAAGGTTGCTATGCGTGCGTAGAAAATTTAGTTCCAGAGAATTACTGCCGTACAGGCTGAATTGGATTCCTCTGTCGCTATGTATACGGAGAAATCGGTTTTGGAAACACGACCAAATATGGGCATGAGTTGTCGGTTAGGCAAAGGAATATGGGTCTTGGTCGTTGCAATGGTTATTTCGTGGAAATACAACGCATCGTAGTGGTGACTTACCAATAAGGAGAATTGGTGTTGTTTCAATTGGTATAGTTGGGATGGGTGCCGAAATGGTTAAATGTTGCTTGCTTACAAGCGAGGGAAATGGTTTAAGCAGGAAGTGGGCCAGAATGGTTTGCGGGGGAAATTAATGCTGATTGGTTGTAAGCGAGGTATATAGTTTGAATGGGAAATTAACCGAAGTGGTTTTTGGGAAAAATGTATGCGGTTTGATGTAGTTGAAGGAGATGATTAATATTCCGTTGTAAGTTTGAAAATGCATTTTATTACAGGTTGGGAAATGGATTCTGGGCATATTGGGAAGTGTATTCTTTGCATGTTTTCGAATGTGTGCTATTGCAGGTTTGGGTTATGGTGACGCGCTGTTAACGGTCGAAGTTAGGTAGGAAATGTGGGTTGGTTCTTCGTGTGATATAGAGAACAACCTCATGCTATGTGTCTGTTAAGGGATAAGGACGCGAATTTACGCAACTAACAAAAGGGAGGGGGGGGGGGGGGGGGGCATTGCCAATTATCTAACACTTCTAAAATAATAAACAAGGATTAAATGGTGTAAATATATGCCTGTATATAGCTAATAAATGGGAGCGATAGCCCCTCTAAACTAAACATAAATATTATTAAAGAAAAATCTTGTAAACGGTGGGGCCCGCTTAATCTACGCTTTGCGATCTTGGTCAGATTTCCAATGTACTTCATAAAATATTCTACATCTTATTTTAATTATTTTATTTTAATAAGCTCTTCACTATATACTAGAATAATTCTAATTTAATTTATTCCTAAATTTCTATCTATTTTTCCATTTGTTTGTTTTTATCTTTCCAGAAACGGGTCAAGATAACTTCACAATAGCAAAAACTCCCCTATTCCCTACGGACCTATTTACAAAGGAACAATTAGAAAACGGTGCTGTTATTTGTCATATAATCGGTGTTATATATATGTTTGTCGCATTGGCAATTGTTTGCGACGAGTTTTTCGTGCCTTCATTGGATGTGATCATCGAAAAACTAGGTATTACAGATGATGTAGCCGGTGCTACATTTATGGCCGCCGGCGGTAGCGCCCCAGAATTGTTCACATCCGTAATCGGTGTATTTGTATCATTTGATGATGTTGGCATCGGTACAATTGTCGGTTCGGCGGTATTTAATATATTATTTGTGATCGGTATGTGTGCGTTATTTTCAAAAACCGTATTATCGTTAACTTGGTGGCCATTGTTTCGCGATTGCTCATTTTACAGTGTTAGTTTATTAATATTAATTTACTTTTTTCGTGATAATTTAATATTCTGGTGGGAGGCGTTAATACTCTTTACGATCTACATGGCCTACGTTGGATTTATGAAATGGAACCATGAAGTCGAGAAATGCGTGAAAAAAGTCATTTCGAAAAATAAGGTGACTCGTGTTCGAAGCACTGATCAACTAATGCCTGCAGTAAGTAGTTGGGAAGTTTTTCTTTTTGTGTATTTATTTTTCTTATTATTTATTTATGTATTTTGATTATTTCGTTTTTTCTTTCACATCTCTCTTTTTTTTTTCTCCTCAATTTCATGGCGACTTTTTGCATGTACTGAATACAAATATTTTTATGTAATTTTTATTTATTTTTTTTTAATTTTTGAAAACATTTCATCGCGAATTATAATGTCAAATTGTCGATGGTAAAGCTTTTCATAATGGTATTTGCTTCTATTTAATCAATTGTGCATTTCATATGGTTGCGTTGGGGATTATTAATAGACAGATTTATAGGGGAGAAAGTTCTTCTCCTGATTACACATAATAAAAATAAGGGTTTCCACTGAGGAGTGGTGCTTGCCGTCTTGGTTCATAAGTAATTCCCATCACGCGCCGACCTACCAAAAGGCAAACAAACAACAAATTGCCGCTAAAGGGAACGGCACGACTCGGAATGCGTTGCCTAGTCACGTATTTTCTCACCATTACAATTTTCTAGCATTCAAAACCAATATACTATACCATCCAATTATCTTACGTTATGTTCCATTTGCTTTCTGCTGTATCACTTTAAGGATGTTATTCAAGCGTGGTGTAAAAAATTGTTTCGTCATACACTACACTCATTGAAATTCTTTGAATACGTTACGTCCCGCTTTGCTTATGACTTTGCGCATATTACACTCAATTACCTTGTCATAATCGCTACATCCATATCAAGGTCTTCAAATGTTTTGCAGGTGCATTTGGTTCAAATGGAATTTTTATTTCTTTGCTGTTACAATTCTTACGCACAGAGGGGGGTCTGATGCTCCTCAAATGCCGTAGTAGAATGTACTTCTGTGATATAATACACGACTAATGGCATGCTGAATTACACTTTACCTGGTATATAGTCACGACTAACAAATACGAGTACTATATTATTAATGGTTAATCTTACTCAGTGGATCAGTTGGTGACTTCACCGACATGAAGTAGGTCGCCCTGTAATATTTTCAAGAGGGACGTAGTAACAATCTACCTTTCATGTTTATTTAAAATTATTTTGTCTCCTATTCGCCTAATTTGAGCTGTTTCTGATGGCAGTATAGGCTATCCTGCCAACCTTGGGCACTAAAGTACAATATATGTGGTACTCACCCTCAACTTTGTCGGCTTAATGTACTTCACCCTTTTACAGATTATTTTCTACAAAGGACCAATTTGATAAATTTTCCTATCAGTTTTGTTCCTGTAGAAGTTATTTACTCTATATTTAGCCATAATATTCGTTGAAAACAGTATCCTGTCCCTTTTAATATATCCAATCCTCGGAATAATTCATTTCATGGTAATAGTCCACTCGGAATTAATGCAGCTTAACCACGCTGGGTTATATCGAATAGAATTCGACACCTAGGGAATTCCGTGGTCCTTCATTGTGCGATAGAATATTTTGGGGACAGGTAATAAATGTAACAATATTTTTCTATTATACTGCTCTTAGGAGAGACGGGCCTATAGCGCCGAGCCGGCGTCCCGAGTTGCCACCAAATAACCGCTGCAGTTTTTTTTTTCTTGTTTTATCTCCACATTTATTTAACAATTCAATTACAGATTTAACTTAAGACTAGATGTTAACTTCTATTTTACAAATATCATTCTTACATTAACTTACTGGCTCTTCGCAAGCACTCTAAATTATACATTATCCTTTTTGTTATGCCTTCCGGCGTACAATAACTAATGTTTTTATAACATGTCAAAATAATTGATATGTTTTCTTTTTAAAATTTGTTCCGTTCCTTCTATATCATGCATTTATTTATTTATTATTTTTGTTATTACAACACAACAAGCAAAACAGTTGACAAGCAAAAATAAAAAAGCGAAGCAAAACGTACAAATATAAACAAGGAATACAAATAAAAATAAACAATAAAAAAATAAAAAATAAAAATGGAAAAGCAAAAATTATGAATAAAAAATAAAAAAATAAAATATAAAAAAATAAAAAATAAAAAAATTAAAAATTAAAATCAAAATAAAATTAAAAATAAATATAAGAAAAATAAAAAAAAAAATAATTGGGAATTGAAGATAGGGGGGAGGAAAGTGGTGCGCCTGAGAGGCCCACTATGTTTGGGAACGTATAGTCCTTTCTTCGTCACTGATCCACCACCAGTTGGGATGAGATCGACCTTTTATTGATTTATTTCTTTCACCGTTCACCATACTAAAACGCAGGCGATCTGGAAAATTAGAGATATCGTTATCGTGGAGAAATCGTTTATCCCTCGCACCACGGAAAGCGTGCTGAATAATAGGGACTCCACGTTTGTCTTCGATAAGTCCTTTTTTATCCAAGAATGCTTTTGGGGGAATGAACCTTTGGCGTTTCTCTAGAACGCCACCAATCATCTTACAATAAATTAAGTAAAAAAAAACCCCATCTAGGGCATACAAATGAATAAAAGACAATTATTGTGGCAGTTCCATTGAACGCCACTACTTACCTTATGGCTATAACCAAGAAATGGTTTCCTGTAATACATAAAAAGCGTGTACTTGCCTGCCTTAGTCGTACTATAACACCAGAAAAACCCGTGAAACATTAATACCCGCTGACATGAAATTACATTAGCAAAAACGGACATTTACCACAAGGGCATAGTCGTACGAAACGCACCATGTTCCTTAAAGGCAATCCGGTTGCACATACAGCAATCAACATTACCCAAACCGTGCCAAAGAAATACCTCCTAATGTGTCTGCCACATACCGCGGGATATATTTCCTATTTTTCGTTATTTCCTAAATGCCCACATCGGTCGGTAAACCGATCGGCAAGCAAATTCATTGGCACCAGTGGGCATGCCCCGAATTACGACTCGGCTACGATATTACGTATAGATGCAAACCCTTGATCTTGTCCATGCACACATGAAGAAAGAATTTTTCCACACACGTGCATGGCAAGGCACATTCATGGATCGTCGCTGATCAATGTATCACCCAAGCATCTCCTTCATGACGCTTGTCCAGCTAGGATCTCGATGTTTAGCATTTCCTTTTATGGAGTTTCTATGTCCGCGGTCCGTTTGCTCGCATTAGCATGCGAAGCAACCACATCCGCGTGTGTGTTTCAACCCTTCTGCTAGTGGAACAAAATTCAGAAAGGGTAAATTACCAAATATGGGCATCGAGGCATTGAAAGAATTTTTGGTAATTCTGTCGCTTCGGTGGCAATACTTAATCGCGTTACGGATTCCGTGGAGGCATGTTGAGCCTCCACGGTAAACAAATAAAGTGTGTCGGGGTGGAATCTTTTCTTTCGCCGGGATGGATAAAAAGACTATATTATTTTCCTTAATTAAATACACAATATTCTATTATATTATAGTTTTTACTGTGCAACCTTTAAAACGCGAGTCGAGAGTGGTGTGGCGACGCGAGTGTTTGGCATCGATAATGTTGATGAACATTCTTATTTTTTTGTATCTTTATTGTGAATTTATTAATGATTGTAAATAATGAACCATGAAACAATATTAAATCAGTGTGTAATATTAAAGGAGATGAAGAATATGTTTAATTTCATTCGACTGGTTTTAGAATTGATCTAATCGGAAGGTGCCTTCCTTGCCGTTTATGCTTGTGCTACTTTTCCGCCAAGTGATCCGCATTTAGCGATGATGTGTCGTTCCATTGCATTACGAGAGACCCGTAAATAGTGCTATGTAGAAGCCACCGACGAGATACCCAGTAAAAGTGATCGTCGGCGCCCTTAATAACTAAGCCGAAACCGGAGTTCGAACCCCACCTTGACGATAACCCAATGGGGTATCTCGATGGATGGGAGTAGCACCAGTGCACCGCCTGCACACAATACTCCCCCCATAAACCCATTCTGGAGAGTTTTTTTATTTTTTTTATTAGACTTCTCTCGGGAGAGGTGAACCTATAGCGCCGAGATGGAGCCCCGAGATGCCATCAAATAACTGTTGCAGTTCTTTTTGAACAGTTGCAGGTTGTAATGCTCCGGGAACACTCGCGTGGGGAGAGAGTTCCACAGCTTCCCCGCTCTGTAACGGAGCGAGTTCTGATGTAGACATGCTCGCGCCGTCGGGAGATGAACCACAAACAGGTGCGATCCGTCGGATTGTCTTGTGGAGCGCATATAACCGAATTGCGTGGAACAATACCAAGAATCTCCGAAAAACAGCACCCGTGATAATATCTGTAAAACAGACAGAGTTCGGCTACGCGTCTTCGATGTGATAGCAACTGTAGTCCCGACGTCAGCGCCGAGTCCCCGATCAGGCGGATCGCTCGTCTCTGTATGCTCTCAAGTAGGTCGAGGGTATGTTTAGGAGCCGAGCTCCAAACATGAGAGCAATGTTCGAGCGCAGGTCTAACTTGGGATTTATATAGGAGAAGACCCGGGTTCGATTCCCCGTCGTGGAGCCTCTGGCGCAAGGCTAATGACCTTGCCCGGAAAAAACAAATCATTACGGAAAATTTAACAAGCCTCGGGACTTGCTAAATAAAACCAAGACCGGTTCCCGGTTGTAGTGCCCGATGATGATGATAGAAGAAGAAGTTGAGCCGGAGTAAAATATTTCTCGGCTCTAAAAAGATAACTCAGTTTCCTGAGGCTGACCCGGCGATATTCGACACGTGTTTATGCCATGATACATTCCCACAGACCGTGATGCCGAGCAATTTCAAACTTTCCCCAGCCTCGAGAGCCCGGCCATTCATCATCAGCTGTGGAACCGATGACCGTGATGCCGAGCAATTTCAAACTTTCCCCAGCCTCGAGAGCCCGGCCATTCATCATCAGCTGTGGAACCGATGATCCACTTTTCTTTGTGAATGTTGTATATTGTGTCTTCGCTGCATTAAACTCGACGAGATTGCCCCTTCCCCACTGCAGGACGCTATCTAGATCCTGATTCAGGGAGTCAATCTGTCTACATCTCAACTGATGCGACGTAGATGCACCAATCGGCCGAACACTCGAAAAGGAGGAAACAAGCCTACTATCATCCAGAAAACTGAACACTTTGTTATCCATTGTCTCCAACAAATCTTTTATACGATGCAAGAACAAGGTTGGAGCCAAAATAGAACCTTGGGGCACCGCCGAATTCACAGGATACAGATCCGAACACTCGCCGTCCACAACAACCCGGATCGATCGATTCTCGAGGAAGCTCTTCGTCCAGTCGCAAACCTGTTGGGAAAGTCCATATGAACGAAGCTTGCTCAGCAATGCCCCGTGCTAGACGCGGTCAAAAGCTTTGGACATATCCAATGCGACCGCCCTTGACTCACCATACCGTTCAATCGTAGATGTCCATATATCGGTTATAAGAGTCAAAAGGTCTCCCGTGGACCGCCTGCCACAGAATCCGTATTGACGATCATTCAGAAGTCCGCTGCACTCCAAATACTTAACTAACTCTGTATTGATGACTTTTTCCATTACCTTAGATAAAATAGACAGTAATGCTATCGGATGGTTACTTTGTGGGAGACACTTTTTTCCCGTCTTTGGGATTAGCTGAACTCGAGCGATTTTCCAGCAGGCAGGAAAGGTCCTCCGTGCATAAGATAAGCGGAAGAGTGTACCAAGAACCGGCGATAGTTGTGGAGCACAGTTCTTAAGGACTATTGCTGGTATTCCGTCCGGGCCGGTTGCCTTACTACAATCCAGTTCACGTAGAATGCGTTGAATAGTGCGGGGACGAGATCTTACATCCCGCATCGAAGACCGCACCGGCGAGATCACAGGTGGCTTCAAAAGGCCGGGATCGAGGTTTGAATTCGTGGAAAATAAATTCACGAACACATTAGCTTAATCCTTTGAATTCGTGACTAACGTCCCACTGTCTGTCACCAACGGAGGGAAAGAGGAGGATGTGAACTTACCGCTGACAGCTTTTGCCATTGCCCAGAAGGAGCGCGAACCAGTTGGGCACCGAAGGAGCTTATCGATCACCCTGTCGTTGTGAGCCTTCTTCGCGGTATCAATCGCCTGGTTGCATGCGTTTCTGATTCGAACAAAATTCGTACTGTTAACATCGGTGGGGTTGAAGCGCCATTGTCTTAAAGCTCTATTTTTTGCCGCCATAACCTGCTCGCATTTTTCGTCAAACCACGGTTTATCAGACGAACTTCGTTTGATGGAATGTGGAATATATTACGTGTATAACTTTGCTTCCGCCGTTTTTTTATTGTAAAAAACTGGTTAGTTTTTTATTGTTAAAAACTGGTTATACATTTATGATTAAAAGTCTTGTCCATCGCTGGCCACTACTTTCTCCCATCTTTCGGGCAGCACACGAATCCATTTCTTCATATTAAAGCAGAAAATTAAAATCTCCCGCAAATGACGTGAATTTGGCTCGTAAGCGGACATGTTTAATCGAGAATAACTTTCTGACGCAGACACAAATCGACTAATATTTCGATGGCGTTATGTTTACAAATACCTAAGCTTATTGTATGACATCTATGATCTATTTATTTCAACTACCACTTACCCCTACAGCCATCTATTGCAAAACGGCAAAGTTGTCCACCTAATACATCTCCATCCCCAGAAGAATAATCTCTGATACCGACTCCGCACAAGCGTTAATATCGGAGTTACCGAAGCACACCTCGGACCATGGAAAGGATGCGAAGAAATCCTGCAAATCGTCCCAGTTGGCAGCCCCATACTTCCATACATGGCGAAGCTGCCTAGGCCGGTTATTCGCTTGAAATGCAAATGGTTGCGCGACAGATACCAAGCAGTGATCTAAGTTTCCTAGTGGTGCAGCAGCCTCCACGGCACAAATGCTCTGCTTGGATGTCAAGAACGGATCCAGGGTGTTCGCATAATCGCGTCGGGCATCCGCCACTCGCGTTGGCTCCCTCATGAGTTGAGGCAAGTTGTGGCTTACAGCAAACATTTCCGCCAGCCCCCCAGCCTCGTCGGTTATGTTAGAATGTAACAACCAGCCGGAATTGTGCACATTAAAATCGCCAAGGACAACAATTTCAGAAGCTGGGTGGTTGATCTGTATCTAGTCGACGGTATGTGAAAGATGTTCGAAAAATGTCGCCGGTCGATCGTCATTCGGGGAGCGGTAAAGACAACAAAGAAATCCAACGGAATTCCGTAGCACGATCCTCAATACGATGTCCATATTATTGGGTTCCAACGCCTCCATCCTCTGGCAAGCTACATCGGACCGCGCGAAGACCCAGACTCCGCCCTTAAAACGGAATCCCGAATGTAAGTCGTAACCTGAGCAACGAAGATATGTCGAATCAGTTGATGAATCGACCTGGGTCTCAGTTAGGGCAAGGATATCCGGTTTCGTTGTTTGCAAATATTGGTGGACGGCGTATACATTCGTATTGGTGAAACCGATGCCCCTGATGTTACAAACTGCCGTCACCAGTAGAGCGTGGGCAGAGCCTCGAGAGCGAGCCCGGTTATGCGATGACAACCGTCTCAAAGTTCCATTATTTATCAGAATATTTGCATGATGTTCCCCCTGACATAGTCCCCCCCGGAGAACCGAATGGGAGACTAGTTTACCTCCGGAATACATGTACATGTAGTACTCTCCATTCCGAGGCAGGAACGAAAACACTGCCTCTCGAACACCCGAAACATCTCCATGTACAATGGGGATATATTATACCATACCGGGCAGCCATACACCAATATTGGTCGGATGAATGCCGAGTATGAAATTATTTTCACCTTGGGGTCCAGAAGACTACTACGGAAGATATTTCGTGTCATTGCATATGCGTTTTTAACTGCTATAAGAGCAGCTGCTGTATGCTTATCAAAGTAAAGATACAGATCATGCCAGATTCCAAGGTATCTGACTACAGTTTTTACTTGTAGAGGAAGATTATTACTTCCTGCCATGGACATTTTTTTCCAATTTCGTTTTGTATCCCTTGATGCACAGGGGCGTTCTGAAAAGGATGGTCTCTGTTTTTTGGAAATCTATTTTTAATTTCCAGTCGTCGCAAAAATGTTTGATTTTGTTGAAATCATTTTGCAGAAGTCTGTTGATGACATCAATCTGTTCTCCAGATCTATACACCACAATGTCGACGGCCTATGCAATTGCATGGTTGAGAGAACCCACTAGATCACTAGTATAATTGTTAAATAAAATGGGAGAATTCTCTGCACTCTGTTGTAGGCCGTTTTTGATGTGACAGATCTTGTTAGAGATTATATTGTGGCAGTTCCGCCAAACGCCACTGTTTACTTGTCCAATTACCCCCAAGCTTCCTGTACTGAGGCTCCTCAATCTCCTCTGTTTCCCGCTAATTCCATTGCATTAGCACCTGAAAACATTTCCTTGTCCAAGGACAGTTAATGCTTCCGATGCATTACCTAGAAATTCTTGAAAAGAATTTCACCAACAAGGCCATTTTTCCATGCATCAACGCATCGGCAAAATTTTCCCAACAAAGAACTCTTAGCATTCATAATTCAATGCATCAAATTTACCTTCGTAGAAAAATCCCTTAATGAACAAACATAATATTCCTGAAAGAAAACATATCGGTTACCGTATCATGTAACCATCATAATCAGGGATAATGATCATTGCGTCACCTAATCCCAGCCTCACCATGTGTACAATAAATTTCCATAGATACACATTGGCTGACGACCTTTTCACCCAACGACAAAGCAACACCAAGCAGCTTATTGACGCAGCTGCATAAAATTAGCCCAATAGACGCTACAACCAAATCCGTCAGCACGCACCAGTGCAAACAATAGAATCCGGTTCTTTCGCAGGCATTCTGGCGATACGATAAACAATCCAAATTGTTTGTTGTATCCCAAATGCATCTACCATCTAATGAGTTGCAACTTGTTTATTTAGCTGAACTCTCAGCTCATAAATTCCTTTATCTCTTTCAATATTTTCTGGATCCGTTTCTCACCACCTCGCGGCATGAGCAAACAGAAATCCATTAGCACCCAATGAGATACAGCTTGTTTACTTAGCTGAACTCACATCTTATTGATGCCCATTATTCCCTTTCGATTTTTCAGCTTCGTTCTCATGGCCTAGTCCCATGAAAAAACCAATGTTCACACATACATGTATATCACCATGATCTTCTCTATGAGATCCGGTTACCTACCCCCAAAGAGAGACTTCACGTTTCTCTTGTAATAGGAAACGCACCCCTTAATCAAGAGAGCATGCACCACGGTGCGCCGCTGATCGTCGTTTCCCTGGAAATGGTATGTTAGCGCTTACCTTGCCTTTCCTGGGAATTCGTGTCGACGTGATGCATCGCCAATAGTCCCCCCGCAGTGCACAGCACTTCCTCTTATGAGGGTGATGTCGTCGCTGGAATCAGCACTACGACTCGGCGCGTTGGTTTTCGCAGGGTTCCTCATATCATCCTCACGTCCAGGATTCTGATCCTTACTGTCATCAGGGTTGGTAGGTATTTCCTTACCCCTCTTCTCCGGAAGATTGTTCGTCAGCCGCTGCACTCTTCTCCAGCTCGCCCTACCAACAAGGTCATGGTCATCGAAGTCATCGGGTGCCGTCGCACGGCACGAGTGCCCCAGCAGGGAGTGGTTCGACGTGAAGCATTCTTCGTCGTTCGATTAGAAATTGAACCATTGTGGTGGCTCTGTAGCAGCCGTTCTTTTACCAGCTCCCATCTCTGCAGGTGCAATAGTGTTGACCGTTTCCTTTACCACCTTGCCTGGCGGTTTCGTTCGTTTCTCTGTCTGCTGTCCCGTCGTTGGTGTCGTGTTGTCAATAATGCCATAACTCCCTCGAAACCTTGCCATAACGTCATCATCGATTTTCGGAAACCATGCTTTCTTTGCGGTGTCCCAAAGGAATATAGCTCCATTCACGTCTGTGTATGTCCGTACACCATTTTCAAAACCATACCTATCCTCATTCACGGATATCTGATTTTTCGGTAATGTTCAGTTTCAAATTGTTCACCACTTGTCTCAAGACCTTTTGGGATTCATTGATTTGTTTTCTCGCGCCAGCGATAGTGTTCGTTTTTGTGAAGACTCATCAGTTGATTTGCACTGTCTTCGGCTTGGCTCTCATGTTTATCGTCTCGGCAGCCACTTCTCTTCGATACCGCACCACTTGTATTTGTACTTGGTTGTTGGGTCGGTGTAAATGGCTTCTCCCTTACTGATGTAGGATACGTTTTCAGCTTTGTTTCGCCAATTTGATGTTCCGGTAGAATGTACTGTTCGCGGGGTTGCCAATTCTTTCTTCCTTCTTCTCCTTCTGGGTCTACATGGAGCTCGTTCCGTTGGTGGGTTCGGTTTAGGTTCACTTCTCATTTCTTGCTTATTGCGTCGTCTAACAAACAATTTCATCTGGTCTCCCTTCGTCCTGCCGTAGTTGACGAATTTCGCTGGTGGGCTGTTCCTGGTTCTGCACCCATGTAAGACTGGTTCTGTGTTTCTCTCTTTTCTCAGTCTTCTCGTTACTATCAGGCCCCAGTTGTCCTGCCCGATGAGTAGTTTAGGCGCCTACAACGTGTAGGTCGTGTAGGTCAACTGGTCTCCGAGGTTTCGCAGGTGCTTGCATACTTCGGTCGTCTCTTTCATCACTTCCTGTTTTGTAAATTTGAGATTAGTGATGATTCTTACCTCTATCGATCTTCCATTTCGCCAGTGGGCTCCTTTTATTCGCACTTGGACTCTTTGCGAATCGTTCCTCCTGATGCCCGATTCACCGACTGTCTCCAGAACGAGCGCTTCTTGTCCGCCTTTCCCACCGATATTTTCACCGATTGACGAGTCCAGCAACGAAATGGTGGATCCCTCGTCAAGCAGAGCCACTACCCGGGGCGTTCCCTTAGATCCGTAGAGATCCACTGGAACCAACTTCAGGTTTGCTTTGGTGCCGCTAACGGTGCGCATGGCAGTAACTACCTCTCCTCTGGTTTGTTCGTAATCGTTGTCCGATGGGGAGCTGTCATAGCGCGACCTTCCTTCTCTTTTTGGTGCTATCCTTGGTGAAAATGCATCTGGGTGGAGGGTGACGTGGTGCTCACTTGCGCACTTATCGCACGGTGGTGGCCTGCAGTCTGTTCTTCGGTGTTTGGATCGAAGGCACCTAACGCAAAGCCTTGCCCTTTTCACTACATCCCATTTCGCGTTAATACTGGCTCTCTCAAATATGGGGCATCTGAAGACGTCGTGCTCTTTGAGCCAAACTGGACATTCCAATTTGCTTCCGTTCGGAGCTGTGCCATTTTCTTGGAGGATATGGATTGCTCTTCTTCCCGAGTCGCGCTCTCCTTGGGATGATGCATGCTGATGGTAGCCTCCTCCCGACACCCATGATAATTCGAGCGGCGCGAAATCGGCACACGTGTCTGCCTCTAGTCTCACGAAGTCGCTGAAAACCCTCAGCTCTGGCTGGTCCTCTCCTCGATGGCTGTGGTAGTGCGTGAAACACCTGTACTCCATGGATGACGGCATCTTTGCCGTCAGTTCTTTTACCATCTCAGGTGCATTGAGGTACTGCTGCTTGCCCAGCGCTCTGATGGTGGCCACGGAATTCGTCACCCGGCTGGCAAAGACTCCAATCTCGTTCGGGTCTTCGGTGACCCGAGGCAGTCCTTTTAAGTTCGCCAGCTCACCCAAGGCCAACGCTCCCGGTCTTCCAAAGCGAGTCTGCAGTCCGTTCATAACCTCTTGTGGGTCATCGGCGGCTTCTGCCCATATGTGAGCTGCATACATTATAATGGATGTGTTGACACCGGTTATGAGTTTCCTTATGTAGGGCCGGGGTCCTCCAACATTGGGTAGCAGTCTCGCTAAAACTGTGCATACTCTTGCCGTTTTTTCACTCGCTTTCCTCAGGTGTTCCTTGAAGCTCAACCTGTTGTCGAGTATAGCACCAAGATATTTAATATAAAGACTGGATCTGATTATTTGTCCTTCTATTTCCAAATCAAGGTGTTCAACTTTTTTGCGGCTGCTTATTAAAACTGCGTCCGTCTTATGTCCAGCTAGTTTCAGTCCGGCTATATCTAGCCAGCATTTAATGCTCTGGATTGCTTGGGAGCAAATATTCTCCAGGTCATCTAGATGTTTAGCTACGGCCACTATTGCCAAATCATCTGCGTACCCAATGATTCTAACCCCCTCCGGTACATTGACCCTGAGCACACCATCATACATTATATTCCATAACAGCGGACCTAATACAGATCCCTGAGGTACCCCCGCAGTTATTTGATATTCCAGTGGTCCCTTATCTGTATCATACAGCAGTCTTCTAACCGAGAGATAGTTTGCTAGTATACGCACCAATTAGGGTGAGACTTGTAGATCGCGCAACGTTTCTAGAATCCGATTCCAATTCAGTGAGTTAAACGCATTTTTAATATCAAGCGTCACCGCCGCGCAATATTTCTTTGTACCCCCTATCCATCGTGCTCCAGCTATCGCATTGCGAGCGATGTCGTACACCACAGATAATGCCTTACTGGTTGATCTTCCTCTCCGGAATCCATACTGCGATCGCGTGTGTGAAGATCCGTTTGTTTGCTTAGGATCCCACAGTAAGACTTCTCACTATCGCGAACCGATAGTGCATTTGGGTATCTCGTGTATATTTAAGTTTCCTAAAACGGATTGCACAATTGATCCGATGGCACGGATCACGAGACAGAAGTGCACGTGCTGTCTCGTTGGCGGTCTTAAATCGACTGATTGAATGTAGGTAGCTTGTGCTCCTCCACTAAGGCGTGGAGTTCGTTGCCTGATAGATTCTACGTTTGTTCCCGCGTTATTACATCCTTCATGTTATTTTTTCCTTATCCTTTCCCTCGTCTCCCGATCGCACTGCTCGTTGACATTTAAGGGTACTGTTGTGTGCGCCCAGCTGGAAGTTTTGTGTTATCCTATAACATGACATATTTTCTTCGTCGAATTAATGGCTTGGATAATTTAAAAATCTACGAAACGGAAATCTCGTGATTAGATGCAGTTAGTGAAATAAGGAACCTCTTAATTTTGGTAGCTCTGAACGCAAAAGTTAATATTGTGGTATAACAATAGAATTTTTGGAGCCCGATTTTAGTACAAATAACAAACACTCACAAACCCTAATTATTTTAAAAGCCATCAACGTAATTTTAAACGTTCAGCAGCCAATGATTCTTACAGCAATTAAAAAATACAATGTTAGAACTATGTAATGATTATGGACTTTAAGAGGTCGAACTCCCGGGGCATAAATGAATCCTCATATAAATAGTTTTCTATTTCTAACAGCATTGCCAATTAAGTTCATCCCTTCTCTTTATTATTTACAAGCTTCGTCTGACAACAACACTTGACCACTCGCAGCACACTCACTCCAATGAGCAGAGGGAACAGACTCAAATTTATTTATAAACGTATATTTAGGTTAATACGAGGGTTGCCGCTTATGTTTCGGGATTTGGCAACCCTAGTGTTGCAATCCGGCAATTGACAGCTCTGTCGTAAAGTTGGACATTTTTGAGGTTATACGCACTCAGAACGTTTTGACATACGAGCGCTAGTTGTGTTGTTTACAGTAACTTAAAAGATTCATCTCGGCCCAAAAATGGAATTAAATCATCAACATTTTCGTGCGATTATTTTTTACAACTTTCGGCGTGGATTAACTCAGCAACAGTGCATGGATGAACTTAAATCAATTTTTGGCAATGAAGCTCCATCAAGGACCAGTGTTTATCGATGGTATGGTGAATTCAATCGTAGTCGTAGTTCACTCCAAGATGAATTTCGTGAAGGTCGTCCAAAATCAGTTGTTGTTCCGAAAACCATTGATGCTGTGCGCGAACTGATATTGGAGGATCGTCATGTGACCTATCGTGAGATTGAGACAACCTTAGGCGTTAGTGGGACCAGCATACATTCAATATTGCATAAACATTTGACTGTCAAAAAAATTTGTTCGCGTTGGATCCCACACAATTTGTCAATCGGCCAAAAAAAGGCTCGTGTCAATTGGTCGAAAGAAATGCTCAAAAATTAAGGTCGCGGTGCTTCGAAACACGTCTATGACATCGTGACAGGTGATGAATCGTGGATTTACGCGTATGAGCCCGAAAGTAAACAGCAGTCGACTGTCTGGGTGTTTAAAGATGAGCCAAATCCAACAAAAGTTGTTCGCGCACGAAGCACTTCCAAGCAAATGGTCGCCTGTTTTTTCGGAAAAACTGGACATGTCGCAACCGTACCACTAGAACAACGCAGAACAGTCAATTCTGAGTGGTACACAACCATTTGTTTGCCAGTTGTCTTCCAAGAAATCAGGAAAACCAACCGCCGAAGACGGATCACTCTTCACCACGACAATGCGAGCTCTCGCACATCGGCTGCGACAACAGCATTTTTGAGCACCCAAAACATCGATTTGATGGGTCATCCGCCGTATAGTCCTGACTTGGCACCGAATGACTTCTTTTCATTCCCGTACGTAAAAAACAAACTGAGAGGTCAACGTTTTTCGACACCTGAAGATGCCGTTGCTGCATTCAGAATGCATGTGTTGGAGATACCTCAATCAGAGTGGCAAAAGTGCTTCGACAATTGGTTCAAACGTATGCAAAAGTGTATAGATCTTCATGGGGAATATTTTGAAAAACAATAAAGTGATTTTCGATGATCAATATTTGTTTTTGTTCTCTAATCCCGAAATATAAAAGGCAACCCTCATATACAACCATCTTCTGAATCCTTATTTTCTTTGCTGAAGGACAAATAATTTACCTAAAAGAGTCGATGCTCCGGTTCCAGTGATGAAGCAGTGTGTCGGACTACGTGTACATATTTGAATATAAATTTCTTACGGAAAGGACATTCAAAGATACCCTAATGTGATTTTCACAACATCAATATCTCAAGTGTTATACAAAGATCCTCGTCCACTTCCTAACACATTACCATTTACACCGACGAGCTTTTTAACCCACTGATGGTCGTGATATCTTTCCCTATAAATGGTAACCATGTGGAGTATCTGAACAAACTTATATCGACTGTTCTCTTGGTCCTTAACCATTTTCGGGCATCCACTTGTCATCTTTTGTTTACCCATAATGTCCTTAAAGTCGAAAACATATAACTGTACATTAAGATTCACACGAGTTGCCATAAGATACTAATGAAGAGCTCAACGTAATGCACATGATGCGAGATGCACAAAGGATAAATAATTCAAAATTACGATATTGCTCAGGGTTTCCTTCATGTATCATCGTCCTTTCTCTTTCACATACTTTACTTTCCATTAATTTTGGTGGTTACTTTTATTATTTTTTCTTTTTAATTCTTGTTTTTATACTGTAATGAAATTTATCACCAACAGCAGCTAAAAACCTCACATGCCTGCAAATGGCTTTCAGCATAAGTTTTAAATATAAGATCCCAAAAATGGCTTTAAAGAGTAAGGCTTCAAGTTAAATGTTCATTTTGTTCGGCGTTTGTTTTGTTGCTCCTGTTGATTTGTCATTATTATATATTTCTTTGTATAGATATTTCATTGAATTTTATATAGTTTTACCTAGTTTTAATGGTTCTGTTTGTTTTCAAGCTTACAATAGTGAGTTGCTTAACCGATAGTGTATTTATATTTCTGCTTTTGTGTCCTTGTTTTCAATCGGTTCCTTTGTTTGTGTTTTCGAGTTTCAAAGTTTTTCAACAGAGTGTATAATAAGTATTGAATTGAAAAGTAGAACAACAATATTGACGTGAAAAGTAGAACAATTTGTAAATAATGCGTTTGTATTTTAAAACCAAATTAAGTGGCAATGAACAATGATTAAAATATGTGTATCTAACGGGTAGGTTTATTTGTTTGGTGGACTGTAAATTAAAAATAGAATTATATTTTGAATAATGATTAAATTGGTATTTAAAAAATGTGATGTGAGAGAACTTTTGATTTATATTGTAACTACTATTTCAGAATTAAAAATATTATAACAGAACCAATTATTTTGAGGGATTGTGGGGAACTATCGATCGTCTGCAATAAGATGTTTTGGGTAATTTAACTCGAACATAAAAAGGTCGTGTGTTAACTTAAAAATGAGTAGTGACTACTTTAATTATTTTAGTAGCGAATAAATCTCCCGGGTTATGTGAGTTTCTTAAAAAACAAAATCCAATCTTTTCAACGATGTCAATCAACCCATTTTATATAAAAAAAAAAAAGAATTTTATTTAAAAATTACTGTAATAATATATTTCCAAAGTGTTTTAAAGAAAAATGTTGATGAGACAGAGTTTAAAAATTAAAATTAATTAAAAACCGTTGGGAGGAAGCGCAATTATTAATTCACAATGAATCGGGAGTCAAGGTTTTCATGATAATTACGCGTGAGTTAAGTTTGACTTCCTTGCATTTTACAAAAAGTTATTATCTTCCAACCTACGCAGTTCGATATTTTATTCGCTAATTTTTTGGTACGAAAGGAAGTGCTTAGTCTAGATTAACATACTATTTATACTATGTTCTTATCCACCAAAGAGAGACTTATTCTTATACTACATCGTTGTCTTAAGATGGAACAAAGAGAGACCTATCATTATACTACATCCTTGTCTTAATATGAATCACCAGATGTGGTTTTAAGCATAGAACTGTGGAAAATTACGCATCATTGGGATGAGTAAGCGTGATGGGTTAACTCTCCCCTTTGTTTAAAATGACATCCCTGTTTCCTGCGGTTCTCTTAACTTTTTTAAATATCTTTGTTAAATCCTTGCTTTGTTTCTAATAACATTAAGTTTGTTGCGGATTGGCAATTAAATGTGCTGGAATGTACTGCAGAAATCTAGTACATTCGCTGTGTATACCAGCTGGCTGATTGCCACCACGATGAGGTCATATCGTCCCCTTTTGAATTGGCAGTTATGCCCAATGAGTCAGTCTACAGCCAACCTTCACCGCGCTCACATCATCGGAGAAATCATCGCCAGGTACCAGTTCATCGTAATAAAACAAGGTGTATCCCCTTTAAATAATAAAGTAAATAAAGATTAATCTCCTGAAGTAAAGATCTCGGACTTTGTTTTTTGTGGTTCCTGAAGTAAAGATCTCGGACTTTGGTTTGTATGGTTCCTTCCTGCCTTTTCATTGGATTCCTCTCGTCAAGGGAACGGTGGACAAAACCCAAACACTACTGCAACATTTTCTGAAGGGAACAGTGGACAACTCCGAACACTGTTACCACAAAGTTCATTGCATCTTTTACAAACTAGTTTACGTATTACAATAGTGGGGTTTTATGTGGGGTGCGCCGGCGTACGGCGCTGGTTCACTAAATAACTCACCGTTCTTTCACAAAATAAAACACAAGTTATTGATACCGAGCGGACACAGAATCCAGGAAATCAAATACGTAGAAATGAAACTCACTATATCAGTAGGCGACAATTGATGATTTATTTCTGGTACTTTAGATTACTATGGTACACAGGCGTCCTTATTGTTTCTTAACCCAGCTAAGGGAGTGGCGTTTGTACATTAATCGGAACTTAAAAACTGAGAGAGTTCATTTAATCACAGGTTTGTACATTAATTGGAACTTAAGAACTGAGAGAGTTCATTTAATCACTTTTTTTCATTTTTAAAACATTTTTTATTTTTCTTTTTATATTTTTAATTTCTAAATTAAAGGCTAGACAAAAAATGCTTAAATTCTAGCTTAATTATCTTATGTTCATTTAATCACATTCGTACACTAATGGCGACTAAAAGCTCGACTCCACTACTCGACATTTGTATTTTTACTCCTCGAACGCAACGACTGTGGCACGTGTGCGTGATTCCAGGATTCAAATCTGACTCCCTGGTGTTGGGCGACGTTGACCCAGCCTCTGTGATTGCGATGAGTTTCCGCGCATGTCATCGCAGGGGAAACCAAACTTTCCTTCGCCCCAAGGACCTATGGGAAATCGGATCGCAGCACTATCGGCAAGTTCCCCTAGACATCTTCCAGATAGTGTGAATGTCTTTTCCTCAGCAAGAAACACAAACGAAACATGCGTTGGGTGAAGGAAAGGAAAAACAAACATGCAGCTGGTCAAATATGATGATCGGTGTACGGGCTGGGTGTATCGCCACCGTACGATAGGGGATCGATTTTTGATTGACGTTAAGTCAACATAACTTCGCTGCGACGGCAAAAGCTACTCGATTTGGGTGCATGTTTATTTTAGGCATTGGATGATGCACAGGAATGCTGGCATGCAGGCAAAAAATAATTTCTTCTGTTTACGTAGAGTATACAGAAGCATTTCATTTAGAATAGCCAGCGTGAGAATCGTGGCTGTTCGTTCTTTAGACAACGAATCATTAGACATGACCTATGCTGTGATCGTTCCTCGAAAAGACAACGGATCATGTAGTCGGTCATGCAGCTGTACAATTAAATGTTTGTACATGAAGGCTAAAGCCAAGGGATTGTAGGCAATCGATTTCTCTGTGTCATAGGTCGCTGGATTGAGTGTGTGTTTACTTTAAATAACACTCGATCGCTTGTGGGTAGCCAGCGATGGTTATGTTGTGTATTGTCGATAAGGCAAGGGTAAGCATGACATGCCGATTATGGGAAAAATGCTTCTTCGCACAGAGCATTGGCATGTGCATGCATTGGTGCTGGTTACCTGATGAGGTAATGCGGAATTAGCTTTCGGGGACATGATGGTTTGTATGCAAGCATGCCCTGGGGTGAAAATTTGATGCCACGGCAAGATGATAATCTTGCCGTGGGCTTATGTTTTCAGGTGGAAGGTGATACAGAGTAGGTTACGATGCTCATTTGCAGGTAAGTACAAGGCAGGTTGATCTTGCCCGGAAACACAAATTATTATGGACAATTTAACAAGTCTTAGATATGGACCGGATACCGGAGGAGAGACTTGGTTAATAAGGCCAAGACCGGATCCCGGTTGTAGTGCCGATGATGATGATGATGATGAGAAGGCAGGTAGTTTATGGAAATGGGTGGTTCTTTGGAACTGAGTGAAAGAACCCCCACACAATTATTACAATAACTATGATTATAGTTAAGGTAGTTGTGTTAAGATTGTTGTGTTTCAAAGTGGTTGTCCGCGGAGAAGGTTGTGTGTTAAGTTAGGTTTGAATAATGGTTGTGCTTACAAATTTATGTTATATGTGTGTTTGCAATTTTATGTTATATATACGGTTATAACTTTATGTTATATATGTGTTTCTTGCTTTCAATAAAAGTATGCACAAAAGGGGTACTCACTGTACACAAATCTCGCTCCATGCGTCTGCATCCCTGGCAGATAAAAGGCCACGGACCACAACCGTTTTCTCCTGTTTTATTTCTCGGTTGTTGGCTGACTAGGTGGCGCTGGGGTTACCAAGATTATTCATTCATTTTCATGATGTCTCTGGAATCGGTCAGCGTCCAAGGGTTGAATATCCTTCGGCTTCGTTGGACTTATATATAAAAATATATTTTATTTTATTATTTATTGCCCTGTAGGAACCCGGAAGTTCATTACCTCACCGACTCGACTCCGCCATCGTTCCCTGTGCTATGCACTCTCCTTCCACGCTTGACCATTCGATCCGACCCCCTCAAGGTCAAACCTACCATTGTCCTCCCATCTCCGTCGCGGGCGTCCGGCCGTTCTCTTTCCCGTTGGTCTACCGTCAAGAAATCTACACACGGTCCTATCGTTGCCCATTCGCGCCACCTGTCCGGCCCATCTTAATCTTCGCGACTTGATTACTCTCACTATTGTAGGTTTGCGATATAGCTCTTCCAATTCGTGGATATGGAGTTTCCTCCATTGTCCTGCCTCCTCGTCATATTTACCTCCAAAGATACCCCTCAAAACGTTATTCTCGAATACGCGGAATTTGTTTTCTTCTCGTTTTGTGAGAGCCCATGTTTCGCATCCGTATAGAACAATCGCCATAATCATGGTTCTATAGACGCGGAGTTTTATGTTACGTGACAGCAGTCTGGATTTCAGCAGCTTACTGACTGCGTGCCGACTAGCGTTGTCGGAGTGCAGTCTTTTCTTAATTTCCTTGGACATTTCGTTACTGGCCGTCCGTATCGTTCCCAGATATTTAAATTCTTAAACTTTCTCAAGTATCTAGCCTCTGATGTTCATGTGTGTTCTCTGAGGTCCACCTGCTCTCGCCGTAATCATGTATTTTGTTTTGTCTTTATTTATTTCTAGGCCCACCTCTTCTGGCGCTTGCATGGTGATAGTTTCTACTTACAGTTTCTAGATTATCGCCCGAAACGGCGACGTCATCCGCATATGCGAGGACTTGTGTGACCCCGTTCAGAGGCGATCCGCCCATGTTGTCGTCTTGTACCTTTCTTATGACATACTCGAGCTCAAGGTTAAAAAGACATGGCGAGAGGCCTTCCCCCTGTTTTAGTCCGTCACTGATTTCAAATGGTTCTGAGAGGTGGTTTTCTATTCTAACTCGCCCTTTGTTTTCGTTCATGCAAATTTGAATGAGGGCGGCATATTTTTTCGGGGCTCCCAGCTCAACTACAATATGGAAGAGTCTTTGCCTTGCGACTGAGTCGTAGGCTTTTTTGAAGTCAACGAACAGTTGGTGAACCGTCTCTCCGTATTCCCACTTCTTTTCCAGCAGTTGCCTTATTGTGAACATTTGGTTGCTTGTTGACTGGTTCCTACGGAATCCGCATTGGTAGTCTCCCAATATTTCTTCTGCGTACGGTGTGATTCTAGCCAGTATGACATTTGTTAGTATTTTGTATGTGGTTGGGAGCAATGATATTCCTCTGTAGTTTTCGCAGTCAGATCTGTCGCCTTTTTTGAAAATGCGGATGACTATTGAGGTTTTCTGTTCTTCCGGAGTGACTTCCTTATCACATATTGTTTTAATCAGTTAGTGGATCTCTGGAACGGTTGCCCCTCCTCCATGCTTCATAAGGTCTGACGGTATGCACTCGACTCCGGGAGCTTTGTTGTTTTTCAATCGATTTATTGCGTCTACAACTTCGTTGAAAGAGGGCTGTGGGGTCTGAGGCTCTGCTGTATGTATGTCTGATGCATTTATTTGTGGTTGATCGGTGCGCACATTGAGCAGGTTTTCAAAGTACTGCTTCCATCTTGTCACGATATTGTTTGTTTCTGTGACCAGACAACCGTTTGTGTCTCGGATTATTTTGGCTTTCCCTCGGTAGCCATTTCTAATTGAATTTATGCCGACATACATACCTCCGATGTTCTTTGCTCTGGCACTTTCTAGGATTTTTTCGATCTGAGTCTTCCCCCATTCGCGTTTTTGGCGTTTGAAAAGTCTCGTTGTCTCTCTCCGAATCGTCGCGTATTTTTTTGCGTTGATTTCATCATATCTTTCTATGTCGATTACTCTGATGTGTTTACGTTGTTCGATCTGCGCCCTGCACTCATCGTCAAACCAAGGTTTGGAATTAATTGTTTTCTTAAATCCTAATACCTTTTGGACTGTTTCTCTGATTGCGTCACCGATCGATGCCAATTTTATGTCCACAGCATTGGTTTCCTCTTCTTAACTACTCCCATTCTCTCGGATGCTAAATCTATTCGTTAGTTCGTTTTGATATTCAGCCCTTTTGCTGCGCAGGTCTTTTACTTTATCAATGTCGAAGTTTTTGCTCGTTTCCCGTGACTGCCCGCGTGGGTTTGCTATGAGCCGACTCCTAGTTATGCCTATCACTAGAACATGGTCCGAGACGCAATCAGTTCCTCTGTACGAATTTACGTGGTGTCTTTTGTCTATGAGGAAGTGGTCTATTTGGTTACGCGTTACGCCGTCGAGTGATATCCATGTGGTATTGCCACCAGAGTATGTAATGTAACTTCACACGAAAAAAAAAATCGAATAAGGCGACTATTGACATCACTTTTTTATTATCCCCTATCGCCAAACACTGGCTTTCATTATGTTGTAAACTGCGATTCTCCTTTATAATTACTCATTGCTCCTTGAGAATGGTCACCCGGACCAACTCCTGGAGATTATCTCTTCATGCTCATATTCAAATGGATCTGTGGGGTTAAAATGGGTGTGCCGGCGTACCGTACCGGATTCACTTCGTCCTCACAAATTGGTCGCCGATGAAAAGGAATGGAAAAAAATAGAACTCACTGGTGTTGTTTAAGTGTTAGGCGTTCTCTTTATTTTATTGTCTATTCAACAAATCTACTTTAACAAATGTTGATGTTTTTGACCAATTGATACACGAAAGCTCTTGTGCACTTAAACTGTTTCTCTTTTCACTATTACCGCAACCGATTGGCGTTTTACTCGCAACGTCCCGACACGTGGGTGTGACTTGGCCTTTAAAATCTGACTTCTTGTGACATTGACTCGATCATTCGGCCAGTCTCAACTGGTCGTGAATTTCCAACGATGTGGGAGGAACAAATCGGAGCTTTTTCTTTGGTGATGACCAATGAACGATCGATTGGGGTTTGTTTTTGGAAGAATTTCCCTGGTGACCGTACAGGTCTGGATGAAAACCCATTCGCTGAAAGCCAAGACAACGAAGGTGCGAAGGGTGCACAAAAGAAAAATCCAAATACCCGGCTGATCATTTAGATGATCGCGAACGGAGGCTGGCTGTATTGCCATGGTGAACGATGGAGGGTAGATAGAAACTCCGCCAACGATGGCAAGGGACCAGGATGGATGGTTGCATGTTTGTTTTAGAGATGCATCATACGGCATGGCCATTGATACGATCGTTTAAATAACAATCATGGGTCGTGTGAAACTCGATGATCGTTCGTCGCTTGAGTGACCGATCATGAGAAATTTGACTTGCAGATGTGCAATCATACGACTTACCCAGCGTGCCTATGGACCAACGGATGTTAGGTTAAATAAGCACAGTGAGGTTACTGTGTGTTTGGATTGGGAAAACCGATCGTGGGACACGGCCGTTGATATAATTGTTTGGGCAACAATTATGGTCGCGTCCAACTTAATGAGCGGCTATCGGTTTAGGAGATCATCGTCGGAAATTTGGCATGCAGACGTGCAAGCAAGCAAGTTGCCTGTCTTGTCTTTTTGGACCAACGGTTTGTTGGAACAAGAAGATAAAGGAGGTTTGGGTATGTTGATAGAGATGTTGCCGCCCAGCGGAAACGATCAGGTTCCTAAATGATTCATGTGTTATGACCGAAATGGTTTGATTGATATGCATGCTGAGGGTTTACTTTTCTGGTGAAAGATATTGAAGGGTAGCTTACGCTGCTCGCTTGCAGGTAAGTGAAATGGCTTTGTTGAGTGAGGGGAAGGCAGGTTGATTTAAAGAAAATGGGTGATTCTTTGGGAATGCTTAAAGAACCCCATAGATCCGCTGTGCGATTAGCGGTTTAATATTCGACTTGCACATCCTTATGGATCCGATGGTCCTGGCCGTATTGTACGTATGGTTCCAATTGAACAACGAAGCCATAGTGAGCTTTTGGTTTGGTAAGAGATTCGAGGCTATGTATTTACCCTGTGAAGTCTTGGCTGCCAAATTGATCGTGTTCACCTGGGGGACATGACTCACTTTTGGGAATTCTTCATCATCATCATCATCATCGGCACTACAACCGGGGACCGGTCTTGGCCTTATTTAGGAAGTCCTAAGGCTTGTTAAATTTTCCATAATGATTTATTTTTTCTGGGTAAGGTCATTAGTCTTGCGCCAGAGGCTCCCCGACGGGGAATCGAACCCAGGTCTCCCGGGTGACAGGCGGGTATACTATGGGAATTCTTATTGGACATTTATTCTTCTTTTTGAAGTTGTAGTACCCTAAAGAACTTGGAGATCAATCCCTACTAGAGATTACGGGTTTTTTGAAATACGACTTTCGTAATGTATCTGGCGGAGTGCATGGATGCCGTACACCACCAATCAATTGGCGAGCGAATGACAACCACTGGCCAGAGGTAGCCCTCGGTTATGTGGAAATACCTGGGGGAGAGGTCACACATTTGGCTCCTCGATAGTATCGTGATTAGTATACCCGCCTGTCACGCGGGAGACCGGGGTTCGATTCCCCGTCGGGAAGTCTCTGGCGCAAGACTAATGACCTTGCCCGGAAAAAACAAATCATAATGGAAAATTTAACAATCCTCAGGACTTGCTAAATAAGGCCAATGCCGGCTCCCGGTTGTAGTGCCGATGATGATGATGAGATCACACATTTGGACCAAACTAACATTTTTTATCAAGGAACAGCTGAGATACTTTCTTACACACATTTCCGTACTGCGTTGAGTCGCACTTTTATAATAGCCCACTTTGTAAATATTAACCAGCTAACAATGTACTAAAATTGATCGATTAATAATTTTCGAGTTATTTTCATTTATTTTAATATTACATTTTTTTGATTGATAGCCACTTCTGACATGGAATACTGCATTTATACAATTGTTTTGGTAGGTCGTTCATCATTGATCCCTGGGTCACCATTTGACGCCTCGATGGATCAAACTTATATCCCCGTCATTCGAAACATGACCCCTCTCATCGGTTTCGAATGCGATGCATGGACGATATATCACCAACACATTGGCCGCAGCCTAGAATTGTTCTTTCATTTGACGCTTTTCTAACGCCAGGTCCTTTGGGGAGTATCCTTTGTTAGTCAGCAGACGCAATATTTGATCCTTTAGTCTGTTTATTTTACCTTGAATCGTCAATGTAAATTTTGTTAGCCAGTAGACGCATTATTTGATCCTTTAGTGTGTTTATTTTACCCCGAACCATAAATGTAAATTATGTAAAACGTAAATTCTGAATATTACACATACAAGTTCTGGATACCGAATGGGTTCAAACTTGTTGACTCATGGGTTGCACAATTTTTTACGTGCAAGAAAATCTTCCTAAAATACGATTTAATGGAAGCAATGCTACCATAAGTTTTTGTTCCAGACGTTTTGTCTATTTATTTTACCTTGAATCGCATATGTAAATGTTCTTAGCCAACAGACGCAATATTTGATCCTTTAGTCTGTTTATTTTACCTCGAATCGTAAATGTAAATGTTGTTAGCCAGTAGACGCATTATTTGATCCTTTAGTGTGTTTATTTTACCCCGAATCGTAAATGTAAATTATGTAAAACGTAAATTCTGAATATTACACGTACAAGTTCTGGATACCGAATGGGTTCAAACTTGTTGATTCATGGGTTGCACAATTTTTTTACGTGCAAGAAAATTTTCCTAAAATACGATTTAATGAAAGCAATGCTACCATAAGTTTTTGTTCCAGACGTTTGTCCTGCCCCACCGGTTTTATTGTCTTAGAATTTCTGTTTGTTGAATTGATCAACTTGCCATTAATCAAGCTAAAGGAAATGAAGTTAAGTGAAAAACTTAATAATTCCAAGTATGATAGAATGCAGCCTAAGTAAAAAAATGCATTGAAATGGGTAATTTTTGTTGTTGAGAAGTCTCGAAATAAATTGTGCGTGGCAATGCTTTAAGAAAAATTAAAATCTATATATTCACCATAAACCTCTGTATCAAGCGGGCAATTCTAAACAGGTCGCGGTGGTTCTACAAACTATGAAAAACTTCTGGGCCACATGAACGGCAAGATCTAGAATCCAGATGATGTCGCCTACTTACCACGATATGACTCCACCAAGATCTCAATATATGCGACGCTGCTAGGAACTGAACCGGGTAGCATATTATTTACGACAATGCGTTCCAACACGCAACTTGGTTTATCGAACGAGTTTATGACACTGCCAAGTGTTTCCCCTTGCGAAATATTGGAGTCGTAAAATATTGCCGAACGCATTTGTCCATCTGTGTCAACCGGAACCTCTGTAACAACTTCCATGTTGTTAAATCACCAACAGCCACCAGTGATTTTGTGTAATTCAACTTGTTTTCGGTTTTTGTTGTTGCTGTTTTTTTCACCTACCTTCTTTTTTTATGTTCTCTGTCATTTAATTTTATTTACTACCCCAGTAGCGTTGCACGTGCAACTGAAATGTGGTGTTGGGGAAATCACAGCGGAACACTAACACGCTTGACTCCCGCCCCCTTTGGCGAATTCAAATAATTTATCTGCCATAACTGACATTAATTACTTCCGTCGTGGGCTTCTGACCGTATACTGTGCTTTGGTATAAAAAGCACGAAGTCCTGCTACTTGGGGTAATTGCCGACGAAATGCAATCTATAAATTGTGTGAATGGGGTTCCGACCTCTTCACCATATTATCGCCAGTTCACCTGCCCAATGCCACCAGCCGTGCTCTCCAAAGTATACTTATCAAAGGTATCCTTATGAAAAGGATTTGGGAGTCTTAAGGAGCGAACACGACAACCTCTTCGTTGTGGCGGCATTGTGCAATCTGTTTGTGTACGCGCGTCCATAACAAAAGTCAACACCCCAGCGGAGACTCCACCACCTCAGGCATCGCAGAGCACTACAAAACCAATGTTCACATGTCCTCGTTTCGATATCTAAATAGGGGGTGATGTTGATGATGTTACCGGGGATGGTGTCGTTGTTGGGCTTTCTGGTGTCTGTATTCCGTAAGCAAATGCCGATCTTGGGTGGCGGTTTATGGGGTGGGAAACGGTTTACCTTGACTCGAATTATCATAAGTCAAGTTGCCGCGCGCATTTGCTCCTCATTTGCCAAGTGGACTCGGTTGGGCTAGGGTCGGTAGTGTCGGTATGAATGGTATTAGACACCATAGAAAGTAGATGAACGGCACGTTTTCCTTGGTTTCAAATCCCTATTGGGGAAATGTATTGTTTTTTCTTCTTTCTTTCGAATATAGTTTTGGTTTTTTGTCCAGAAAAAATAGGCGAGTCGAAAGCATGACATGAAAATGTAGGTGCAAGTCGGGCAAATTGGTAATCTGGTTATACTATCGTAGTGGGGCAATGTGTGCAGGTGAAAGATTGCGGTTTCATCACGGAAGGAATGACTGCCGACTAGGTGGGCACAAGTAAATTAATTGAAATTCTACGAGGAGAGTTGTATTTCGTGTTATTGTGATTTTATATGTTTAAATGTTTTTGTTCTGTTTTATTTTTGAGGTTTTAGAGGTTTTCGCATGTAGTTTTTCCTGCTGGCACTGTAGGTGGCTTGATGCAATTGTACGTATCATGCGATACTAGGATGTTCGTTTTCATTAATTATGTATTCTAGTTTTTCTTTGGCTTGATGGAGAGTTTTGCATTTTGGGGGTGTAAGAACTTGGACTGATATACGGGTGAAATAGAGAAACTCTTCCGCTTAAACTGTAACTTGCAAACATTTTATATTAGAGCAAGAGGTATTTAGCAGAAATGGAGACAGACTGTGTGATGTATTCCACTGACGTATTGTCCAGTTTACTTCGTATATAGAAAATTCTACCAAGGACTTTGTTTTGGAACCTCATTTCTTATCTTCTTTTATAAGGGATTTAGTTGGGGGAAGAAGTTTTGGAACTGTGTATTTAAATTTAAAAAAAAAAAGAAAAAAAAATTAATTCACTGATACTCTATAGACAAAGGCTCCTGAATTATATTATATATATCGCATCATTGAGTTCCTCGATAGTATAGTGGTTAGTATACCCGCCTGTTACGCGGGATACCGGGGTTCGTTTCCCCGTCGGGGAACCTCTCGCGCAAGACTAATGACCTTGCCCGGAAAAAAACAAATCATTATGGGAAATTTAACAATCCTCAGGACTTGGTAAATAAGGCCAAGACCGGTTCCCGGTTGTAGTGCCGATGATGATGATGATGATGATGATATCGCATCATTATTTGTCATCATTTTAATAAACAAGAAAGATCAATTGAATCTGGCATTGCACTTTAACAAAAAAAGGAAGGAAAGGCTCTTATCGCATCCGCGACAACATTGGCAGTGTGAGTGAGTGTGTGCACATCTACATCTTACCTGCAATCGATGGAGGCCGCTAGGAAGGGCAAAAATGCGAAGCAACTACCAGCACAGTTCTCACACTTCACATCGATATTCCTCAATAAGGTCACCTGAGTTTATGTTAAACGAAACTTGTATCGTGTGACAAATTTCGTATGGAACGCAGCTTGTCCACCGCGTTTTGATGCGTCGTAATGTATTTTTTGTTTACGCAATATTTCAGAAGAATGTTTACGTTCTTGCACACAAGGGATGAATGTTTACATTACTGACGGATTACTATGACTTTTTTATGATTCGAAATGTATGTACAAATGAATGAATGAATGAATGAATGAAGTGATGGCGGAACCCTAATTTATTTCGGTTGGTACAAGTGGTTATAAAAATAAAGTTACGAACTAACTTAAAAAAACTAGAGCATGGGGGGTTAGGGGGCTTGTGGGGATTATCTCCGCTCATACTGTGGTCTGACATTTAAGGGTATTTGGGGTACGAAGTTTATGTGCCAACGTATGGCATGCGGTTCACTCGAATCCCCATCAAGTTGTTCCACTGCGCGAAATGATCACCAGGTAATCCGAGAGAAGAGACGAAAGGCTCTGGTGTTGATTTGATGATGTTTTCTTTTATTTTCTTAAGTATTCACATTTATTTAGATAAAACAAACGTATAAATTTGATTTACTAAAGTTCACTTCACCTGCGACTTATATAGTACTTGAGTTTTTCGTGTATCTATAAGTAACGAATTTACATAGCAAATTTCCCGTTTCGATTTAACTAGTGCACTAAGAAGTTCTTGATTATTAAGTATTAACTGACGATAGATTTCACGAATCGCGTCGGCGTGACCTCCGGCGGTGATGAATGACAAGCGACTGCAATTAAATCCGCGAAATTGATTTTTGGGCCCGAGCGGCGGCGTAACCTACCGCTATGATGACTGTATAACGACTGCTCTAATTAGGGATGAAATTCTGTGTTTTATTTTTGCACACAGAACAACCAAAACGCCTCTGCTCTCTCATTGTCACGCCCGTCAAAGTGTGGTAGAAAATAGGTTGATAATCGACGAACATGGGATAATGAAAGAACAGAGACCCGATGTACGATGATCTCGGGGTGGGTTGGGTTGTGTCTGCTGGTATCAAATGCAGTTTCTGAGTATGACCTACTGCCCTAGTGTTACGACTGTGGTGATCTCAGGGTGCATTGAACCGTATGTAATAGTGCCGTCTGCTTCGACTTGTTGTTGCTAACTGACATTATGTGATTTGCTATAGATATCTTATGAGCTAGCAAAAATGGAGTTGCCGTATGGCAGAAAGGGTAGCTAAACTCAATTATGCATTACCTGCATAGGATAATTGTGGTTGAATTGTGGGTTGGTTCTCCATGTAATATAGAGAACCCCACAGGTACTCCAAAATCCCTTTTTGTGCGAGCGTTGGTATAAAATAAGAAATCTTAAGATTAACTTAAAACCAAGGAAGGGGATCTAACAAAAGTGGGGAGACGGTGGTATGACTGGTTGGACAGAGAGCAACAATAGGTCGGAAGCCTAGATGTGAGTATGACACTGAATGCGGGTTGTGCGAGTGTAAGTGTTAAGGGGGGGGGGGGGGGGGGGGGGGGGGGGGGGAGTTAAGCGGGAAAGGTTACGTTGAAATCGAAAGAGGTGGGGTAAGAATTTGCTTATCGTAACATTCGCGAAATGGTTCCATTAGAGCCGTAAGAAGTGTGATGGGCAAAACGGCACGGACTCCGCAGATTCCGAGGATTAGTGTAAAATGTAATCGAGGAGAACATGCTTGAGGAATTGGTTGAACCTGCGAGAAGACGGTGGCCGAAGAGCATGTTGGCATGTTCTGCGCTCTTCAAGTGTGTTAAGGTTTATTAGTTGGAAACGGCTTTTGTGTGGGGGTAGAATCAGAAGATTTTCCCAATTCAATCTTTGGAGGCCAAAAGGCAAAACACAACGTTTCAACCTTTCGATTTTGCGAATGTGGGACGAATAATAAGGGGAGCAGACGAGTATGTTCAAGAATAGGACGGACGAAAGCCATGTGGAGCGATCGGATAACGTAGGGACTAGAGATTTCTTTCGATTAGCTTTTCACAAAAGCAAGGGCAGAGTTGATCTTGAGGATTATATCGTCAATATGGGGGATGAAGTTAAGCTCCCTATCACATAAGATGATTGGGTCACGAATCGATTGTACAGGTGATATTTGTTGGTAGAGTAAGAAATAAGAACATAGGGGAAGGAGAGCGTTTATGAGAGGAGGTGATTGAGTGACATTCGACAATATTTATTTTTCGAGGCAATTGGCACCATGTTGAAAACCTATCGAAATCCGTTTGGGGCGGATCGTCTTGAAGAGTTTAGTATTATCAACGTATAGACAATTGGAGGAGTGTTTGATACTAGAGTATATGTCGTTGATAGTAATAATAAATAGGATGAGACCAAGATGACTGCCTTTAGAAACCCATGTGACGTTGGGAGGGGAGGATTGGAAAGTATGGATCTCAATCCGATACGGTAGGTTCGAGCTGATCGTTTTGTAGTTTAGAGATAGAGAAAATATTTTTTTTTGTACACAAAACTCACGCACAAAAGGGGATTTTGCAGTAGCCTTAAGTGTCAGAGCACAGTACGAGCGGAATGCTTGACACTGGAGTCTATATCATTAACGGATAGAATAAATGGGAGGGGACCAAGATACATGCTCTTGGGAACCCCTGATGAAGGGAGAAAAGAATTAGAAAGAACGGATATAAATCTTACTCGGTAAATTCGATTAGTTAGGTAGAAAGAAAACCACTTAATCTGTAGGGGATCGTAACCAGAGGGGGGAGGGGGTGCCTAAAAGAGGATAATGTTGTGGGGGATTTTGTCGAAGGTCTTGCTGAAATCGGTGATGATTACGTCGACTGCGCTGCCGTTCTTAAGAGCACGGAGGATGTGGGAAGACAATTCCACAAGATTGGTCGTAGTAGACATGGCGATGGGGAAATTATGCTGGTAGGGAAATATGAAGGATCTGCAGCGGAAACATAACGCTTCGTATAGAATGCCCTCGAAAAGTTCCGGGATGTGGGAAGTCTGGCGATGGGACGATGGTTAGATATTTCGTTTTTGGATCCCTTTTTATGCATGGGGGTTCTATAAGAGGACTTCCACATATCTGGAAATTTACCTTGTGAGAAGGATAGATTAAAGACCATTAAGATCGGGAGAGAAAGAGAAGAGGAACATTTTTTTAAATAGCAGCAGGGAGTCTGTGACGTTTCTAGCAGATACACACAACCAATAGTGAAGAACAACACCACCAAAAGCACATCCATTAAAGCCATATACCATAGCAATAATATAGCATTTCCGCATCAGTCGAATGTACTTAAGTTTTTGAAATCGAATTCGCATACGCGGCAGTGGCCTGATGCGTTGAGATTTCGTTCTATATTTTAGTGATTCAAACCGTGATAGCGTCGGTTCGAATCACGCGGTCTTCACTATCGTCGCAAACGCCATAACTAGTGATGTAGCGTTTCTGCAGATACACACGACCAATAGTAAAGAAACACACCAGCAAAAGCACACCCATTAAAGCCGTATACCATAGCAATAATATAGCATTTCCATATCAGTTTAATGTACTTGAGTTTATAAATCGAATTCGCACACGCGGCAGTGGCCTTATGCGTTGAGCTTTCGTTCTATATTTTAGTAATTCAAACCGTGATAGCGTCGGTTCGAATCACGCGCTCTTCACTATCGCCGCAAACGCCATAACTAGTGATGTGGCGTTTCTGCAGATACACACGACCAATAGTAAAGAACAATACCAGCAAAAGCACACCCAAAAAAGGCCATATACCATAGCAATAATATAGCCTTTCCACATCAGTTTAATGTACTTGAGTTTATAAATCAAATTCGTACACGCAGCAATGGCCTGATGCGTTGATCTTTGGTTATATCTTCGTAGGGTGGCGTTTCTAACAGATACACACATAATATACAAGCAAATCGTGGAGAACACCGAAAGGTAATTCGAATTAGCAAAAGCATCAGAGCCGTATACCATAGTGATAACATAACAATTCCACATCAGCTCAGTGTACTTGAGTTTAGAAATCGAATTCGTACACGCGGCCAGTAGCCTGCTGTTTCATTGCTTCGATTTTCACCCGCTTCATCGTATGTTCAAATCACCGTCTTCACTATCTTTCCTTCACGCAACAACGCCGACGTGATCTGTACATACACCGCACACACTTTCCCATACATAAACAGAACTTTACTACTACGATCACGACTTCCGCATAGAGCACCGGCACACTCGCTCGCTCGTTCCTCGCTGCGTCGTTCGCACACGAAGTTGATCGTAACGAAATTACTGAGGAGGGAGTAAGGTGGCGTGTCTAACAGTCACACACAATATACCAGCAAATAGTGAAGAACACCGAAAGGAAATTCGAATAAGCAAACGCATCAGAGCCGTATACCATAGTGATAACATAACAATTCCACATCAGCTGAGTGTATTTGGGTTTAGAACTCGAATTCGTACACGCGGCATGGGGCTTGATTTGTTGAGCATTGGTAACATTTTTAGTGATTCTAATCGGCATAGCCTCAGTTCGAATCACACGTTCTTAAATATTATTTCAAACGCTATAGAGTCGCTAGTTATTGAGGTGGCATCTATCCTGGACATGGGCTTATATGTTGCTAACACTCTCCTTCTCTCTTCTAGTCCTCGCCTCCTTTTTGTTTCTTTCTCTATATAATTTTCACCCTCACTTAGTTTCCTTGATTAACCCTGCTTTTACACTTAATTAAAAGCTATGACCATGTGCTCCTCAAATATATTGAAGAAACAGTTAAGTGGGATGCGGTCTGCCACATCTACATGCTGCCGTAGCTCCTTTCCAGCGAAACTATCATCCGGACAACTCAGTCAGTGTTAGTGTCAGCCACGAAGGAGAGTATTACCACATCCTTTATCGCTAGACGAAAGTCGACGACCACAATGCTGAGGGTGGAAAAGATGTTGGACATGATCCAATAGAAGGATAGTTGTTTCTTTTTATTCTTGCGGGTATGTTTTTTTAAGTATATTTTTCTCGGGAATGGCGAATCTATACCGTCTAGTCACCTCCTCAGAGTGGTATTAGCTGGCTGTGAGACTGATTCCTGTATGTAGCGTTTTGGAAAGACTCGTGCTGGGCGGACATTTCTACGATTTTCCCGTTTTACAACAAAATAAATGTTGGTTTAGAGATTTTGGTGCCACCGGGATGAATTTCAACGTTCTGGAATTTATTCGATTTCCTTGTGATGGGTCAATGAAGGACATGCTTATCTATATTACTAACAAATTTGTACTCCCAAAGAGGTTTATTTTAATAAATGTATGTACGCTACGCGGCGCAAGACTAATGACCTTGCCCAAAAAAAAAAACCAAATCATTATGGAAAATTTAAGAAGCCTCAGGACTTGCTAAATAAGGCCAAGACCGGTTCCCGGTTGTAATGCCGATGATGATGATGATATACGCTGCGTTATTTAAATATATGTTATGTGGTGAGTAGTCGATCCTGAGAAGGCAGAGGACGTTTACTTGAGCAACATTGAAAATAGATTCCAATAATTAGCATGCACGGATCGTACAAAAAGTGGTTGCAGGGAGTTTTGTGATGGTTGAAACAGACATGGGACACCACACGAACACACAAACCCCAGAACAAGAAACCAAAGAAGATTCAAAAAAATAAATTGTCAGATCCATCTACCATGGCATTAATAATCTCACAGCTTAAATAGGCGGGTAGGCTGAAAAGTAATACACACATGCTTGTAGACGCAACAAAAAAAAAAAAAATACCAAGGTTGGACAAGAAATATATTAAAGCACAATTCTTAAGGTCGAAAATCATATATTTATTTTTTAATGTAGTCATCATAGAGGCTTATACATTGCACCCAACGTGTAACAACTTTTTTTTATTCCGTCACTAAAAAATCCCTTAGACTTTTTTTCTAATCCTGGACTTGACAGTGGCCATAGTCTTATCGACCGAGGTCTAATTGTTGGAAAGGGAACGCTTACAGAGTGTTCTGGTAACAACCTTAGTAGTTCTAGCGCCGGATAGGTGGCGCTTAGGTCAACAAGCAGGGCATATATAAACAGTGGCACCGTGGGACTTTCTCTCTCTCTCCTTTCGCCGCTGGACCTGTCGTCAACACAATTTAATTCAACTTAAGACCAAATGTTAACTTCTGTTTTACAAATATCATTCTTACAAATAAAGTCTCATTTCCAACAGTAATGATTACCCTTGAGGTCTTTCTTGAGAATAGGAAAAACATCTAAAAATTCCAAGGGTGGAGACATCAGGGGAATAAGGAGAGTCTGGAATCGGGTCAAACTTCAGGTTTAGTAGTTGTTTGTAGGGTCCCAATCGACACCGTTTATATTCGTTTGTGGGACTGCGTGGAACCCATCGTGCACAGGTTTTATGATATCCCAACTGTTCAATAAATAAGTTGACACGTTCCTTGGATATTCCAATATGGTTTGCAATACGGCTTTGAGTGATTCCCGGTCATTTTCAATCAAATCGTTGATGACATGTTTATCTTCTGTGGCTGCATGTTCCAACAACAATTATAGATTTTTCAGGCTCTCAACTACGAAATTGTATTCCCCATAGATTTAGAGTAGATCTATCAACAACATCGTAACCATAAACAACCTTGTTGTTCATTTCAGTAGGAGTCACTTTTTCAGTAGTTACAATAGCAGGACGCTATTTAAGTCGCCTTGCCATTAGAACACGCCGCTATACTTCCGGCTCTCCAAAGCCACTACCTCGTAGGTAGACGAAAAAATACTTCGAGGGCTATACGCGATCTGAAGCTTGGATGCTTTGCATCGATGCTGGACGCTATACGTTACCCCTCAATTCACTAACTGGATGGTTTCTTCGCTAATTGCTTTTTTCGAAAATTATTCTTCTAGAATTTACTTCCATGAGTTTCGTGCAAATCCAATTAAGGTCTGACATTTTCACATTTCTTAATTGAAAATTTAATCAAACAAAAAAAAACCTAAAGATACAACAAAGCGGAAGAATTTCAATGATTATCAAATGGGATGAAATTAAATAAGGGTACGGTTCAGGTTCACATGAAAGAATCATATGGTCGGTGTTCATGAAAATCAAATGGAAATAATTTTGCAAACCCATGTGGAAAACGTAAGGGCATAAGTACCAGAAAAAATAAGAACTGATGCAAAAGGAATTCGAATGCCTAAATCAAGTGACTGAAAGGAAATCGTAAATAAATTCAGATCAATTGCAACCATTAAAGTTAAAACAAGGAATAATAGGTAGAACGATATACACATATGACTCTCACATAGAACTTTACCCCAAGTAATAGAATAAATAAAGAAAACCCTTGCTTTCCAATGTGAACAGGCTTATCTTGTCACTGCATGGAAATTGAGGTTGAAGTTGTACTAATTTTGTGACCAAACATATCCAATCCAGGTTTAATATCGAACGTATCAGAGGGAAAGTTTAAATAATGGATAATGAAATGAACAACTGTCACGGAATATGATTTCGTTCTATCACAATAAGAACGAATTGTATTTTGATGCCCATTGGCCACATGAGTGCAGAAAGCTGGGCTCATGGCCCCGCAACATATACCTATGGTGTCCTTGTATACTAATACAATATATTTTCTCCAATACTCAGCGCATTATTTTCATAAGGTCTGTTCTGACCTGGTTTAAAAATCCTCACAATTGATTCGTCCTTCAGTATATATATGTTGTGTTCTGTGTTCTGTCATTGTCATAAATTATTCGTTCAATACTTATTGGCCCTAGGTAATGTCATCGCAATACCTTAATGGTTCATCGTTTGCCTTCTACCTTTTGCGGGTGTCAGCATGTAGTGGGCTTACGAAATTTTCATTATTTGTAAATTATAAAGGAGTGGGGTTTTATAAATGTCTGTTTTTATTATGGTATCAATTTAATAACTGTATTTATTTTAATTATCAACATAGAAAATACAACAGTTGTTATTTTATTTATTAAACCAGGACACACAATTATTTTGTCTTATTTATATAGATATATTTATTATATTTGTGGTATTTCTATTTTGTAATAGAATACACGTTTACATATTATTTAAAAAGAAAAGAAAAAGATATTGAAATTGTTGCGCAAGATATATCCGAATCGAATTCATCACTCGTTTTCCTAATATCCATATAAACAACTCATAGGCATTTATATTTTTTCTATTACATAAAAGTGTGGTGTTAGATAGTTGCGCCAGCACGGGCACGTGTTTACTAATATTCCACCGATTCGTGTGGGGGTGTAGTTGATCGCCGAACGTCACAACTTTGTTAACTTCACAGGATCTAACGTCTTCAAAATGATATGTTTATTCGTCCAAGTCACATTTAAATTACATCAAATCCTTTTGTCAAAAAGAGAGGAAAGAATGAACACAAATCGTTGAAAGAAAAGGCGAGTTTGCTTTCCGGTGATGTCTCACTGATCACAAATTTATTGTTGCATATAAAGTGTTGAAGCGTGTCTATTTACAATTGTAGTTTCTTTAGTTAAATCCAACTCAGATACCATTCATTAATCTTAACACTTAATTAATCACAGCGGAACGTTGTGTATTATTCGACACTACCTTATTAGTACTTCGTTTAGGTTATGATTTCGGTTGATGTTTGGTACTTAATTGTTCCCAATGGATTAACCGACCGACTCACAAGACACACGGGTCAGACGACTATCCACTCGCTTGTACCGACTGTGCGAATCCCGACTCGTTGTTGACACTCTACTCCCCGGTGTACACTCTCGTAGGGTAAGAACTCGACTCCTTTGGGTTGAAGGGCGATGCGCGCTCAGCGGTGGTTGTGACTCGACTGACTCATGAATGGAAAGAATCTATTTGTCGCGTCGTGGCGGTTGAGTCATAGCTGAAATAAACTCACTGCCGCTTACTAGGGATTTCGAAAAGAGTTGCTATGCCTGTATAGGGGATTGGGTGAATCGTTGCCGTATAGGCTGAGTTAAATTCCTCTGGTGCTATGTATACCAGCAATTGGTATTGGGTAGGATGGGAGCCGAAATAATTTTCGGGGAACTCAATGTTCCTTGGTTGCAAGCGAGGAAATAGTTTAGGCAGGAAGTGAGCCGGAAAGATTTTCGGGGGAAATTAGAATTGCTTGGTTGCAAGCAAGGAATGTCATTTAGATAAGATATTAACTTGCAGGTTTTGAATGGTTGCAAATGTGTGTATTGCAGGTTTGGGATGGGAAGGTGGGTTGATGTGACGCGCTGTTAGCGGTCAAGGTTGGTTGGCATTGTGGGTTGGTTCTACATGTGGTATAGAGAACCCCCACAAAAGGATTCCACAGCAATCAGTCGCATCGTGTTCACTTTATGAGATAAATATAGTATTATAATTGTCTTCGTTAATTAAACTTATATCGACCGACATACTTTATAAAATAATACTTTCATTAACTTATTTATTAAACTAGAAAATACTACCGTTTTAACTATTACTATTACTATTACTATTACTATTACTATTTCTATTACTGTTACTATTACTATTACTATTACTATTACTATTACTATGACTATTACTATTACTATTACTATTACTATTACTATTACTATTACTATTACTATTACTATTACTATTACTATTACTATTACTATTACTATTACTATTACTATTACTATTACTATTACTATTACTATTACTATTACTATTACTATTACTATTACTATTACTATTACTATTACTATTACTATTACTATTACTATTACTATTACTATTACTATTACTATTACTATTACTATTACTATTACTATTACTATTACTATTACTATTACTATTACTACTACTATTACTAGTATTATCCTTATTAATATTACTATTACTCTTCATCATCATTGGCACTACAACCGGGGTTCGGTCTTGGCCTTATTTAACAAATCTCTCCACCGATCCCGATTTCGATGTCATCCAGTTTGGCACTCTCTGGCTCTGGGCGTCCGGGTCTACGCCATTCCTCGATCGCAAACAAGGTCTGCCGCGCTGTCTCCTTCCATAGTCTACCGAGCTTAATTTTTCTTACAACATTAGCTTCAAGGTAGATTGCGTACAACTCATGGTTGTACTGTCTCCGGAATCATCCTCCCTCACATATGGGGTCCAAAATTCTCATTAAGACATTCCTCTCGAACGCAGCTAAGAGTTCAGAGTGCCTTTTATTGAGCACCCAGGTCTCGGATCCATACATGAGTACTGGTAAGACCATGGTCTTGTACACTAGCAGCTTGGATGTTCTGGATAAATTTCGGGATTTAAAGAGCCTTGATAGCCATAGTAGGCTTTGTTGGATTTGATCAACCGTTCGCGTATTTCTTCTTCCATATTGTTATCGGCTGATACTATTAACCCAAGGTAGTTAAAGGATTGCACTACTTTAAATTCGTGCTCCACTAGCCTGATAGTTTGACCAGGGTTAGGTCTTCTCTTCGCAGAAGTTGCCACCATGTACTTAGTTTTCCCCTCATTAATGTGCAGTCCCAGTTTTTGTGCCGCCTGCTCGATATGAGTGAAGGAGTCCTGTACAGCTGATTCGGTTCTACCGATGATGCCGATGTCATCTGCATAGGCAAGAATCTGGCTGAACTTGGTGATAACAGTCCCTCTACTTGTAACGCCAGAGTCACGGATTGCCTTCTCTAACGCCAGGTTGAAGAGGAGACAGACCGTTCACTTGCCGGAGTCCATTAACCCCTTAATGCACATTTAAACGGTAAACGGTAAACATTGCTCGTATATGTCACGGAGGTGTGCATTAAGCGGTTAAAGATGTTTATTGATTTGGACAGCAATCTCGCTATTTTTACTTGACTATTTACGTTGGTCATGGTCAACCTACAAAGTCGTATCAATTTGTTTGGAATGCCGAACTCTCTCATGGCATTATATAGTTCTACCCTGGCTATGCTGTTGTAGGCCGCCTTAAAGTCTATAAATAAATGATATAATGGAATCTTAAATACCTGACATTTTTCCATCGCCTGCCTAAGGGTGAATATCTGATCAAACGCTGATTTGGCTGGGATGAAGCCACACTGATATTGGCCAATGATGGCTTTAGCGTATGGGGCTATCCGATCTTGTAGGGTAGTGGAGAGATCTTATTGGCGGTACTCAGCAATGTTATACCCCTATAGTTGCTGCACAGTGTGATCTCTCCCTTCTTATGTATGGGGCAAATTATTCCACGACGTCAATCTTCCGGCATCTCCTCTTGCTCCCATACGTGCACCACGATCTCATTAATTGTGTGATGTAACGCTGTCCCTCCTTGTTTAATCACATCAGCAGGTATGCCATCAGCGCCGGGGGCTTCATTTGATTTGAGCTGCCTAATGGCTTTTAATGTTTCCTCAATGCTTGGTGGCGGCATCATTTGGTCTTGATCTTGCATTGGTGGAGCCTCCAATTCTTCTGTGAGCTGACCATTTAGCAATTCATTAAAATGAACTTCCCATCGCTCCAGAATACCTTCAGGATCGTTGATCAGATTGCCCTCTTTATCCTTGCAGTAAGTGCAGCGTGGTTTGTACCGCGTCGTACTGCCGATTATTTGATAGAACTTCAGCGCCTGGTGCGGACCTCGCCCTCTACTCTTCTCTATTTCACAGACAAGGTTTTCTTCCCAGGCACTTTTCTTTTGTCTGTGAAGCCTTTTTTCAGATCTTCTGATCTTTTTGTATTTCTCCTCGCGCACCCGCGTCCCATGAGACTGCTGCATTGCCCGGTATGCAGCATTCTTACGTTCAGTCGCTAGTTTGCAATCATCATCAAACCAGTCGCTCCGATTTCTACGACTCCTGCCTAAGATGGAGTGGGCAGTACTAAGGCATGTCTATTTCTTTTCTACGCCCGGCATTGTGACCATGACTTACTCTCCCTCCGTCGAGCTCTTCGTGGGCGGTTCTTAGCGCATGACCAAAGGTGTTACTGGCATTTTCATTGCATAAGGCAGCCGTGTTGATTCGAACCTGATCCGCGGATGCAATACGTCTCCGTAAGGCAATCCGCGCTCGGAAAACTGTACCAACAAGATAGTGATTCGAGTCAAAGTTCGCACCTCGGTACGTTCGTACCGTCATCAGGCTCGATGGTTGGCGGCGATCTATCAACACGTGGTCAATTCGGTTGCGAATGGCTCCACCAGGTGATACCCAGGTGACTTTGTAGACATCTTTACGCGGAAACCTGGTACTTGCAACGACCAAGTTTTTCGATGCTGCCAGTTCCATGACTCGTAGTCCATTGTTATTAGTGTTCTCATGCAAACTATGGGAACCTGTGTAGTGCCTGAAAACCGGCTCCCGACCTATTTTTGCATTCAAATCACCAAGGACGATTTTCACATCGGATTCTCGTAGAATTCTTCTTTTTCGTCGTCAGGGGACTGAACGTTTATGAGGCTTATAATCTGAAACTTGCCTCGCACGCGAAGAGCGCATAGCCTTTTGTTTATTGCATTAAAGCCGATGATGGTAGGCTTCAGTTTTTGGCTGACTAGAAAGCCTACCCCGAGCATATGATGTTTTGCATGACAGCTGTAATAAATGTCATACTCGTTTCTTTGAATAACACCACTCTTGTAAAGCTGTTATGGTAGCCTTATATTTGGCCAGGGCGTCGGCTAGCTGCTATGTAGCTCGAGCTTTGTATAGTGAGCGGACGTTCCATGAAAAAATTCTTAAATCGTTTAGCCATTTTCGTTTCCGTGGTAGTCGTCCTGTATCAGCAAGTTTGTTGAAATTAAATTTTCACACAAAAATTGGATATAATACAATGAAAGAGTATTCACAGTGTTACCCGGGGGTTGGGATCGGCAGGGTGTGGGCTTAGATTTGCAGATGTTGATGTGATGTTGATTGCGGGTTTCAGGTTACAGACGTGGGGAGACACAGAGGACAAATTGCATCTTGCATCGCGAATGTTACACAGATCGACGTGAAATTTCCGTTCCATTGAAATGGCCTGACACAGAAAACCAATACCGCCTCAGAAAAGGATGCAAGTCGGAACCGGCGATAGATAAGTGAAACCAACCACTACAGGTGTTATGCCCTTGTAGTAGGTACCCCACTAGATCCGTGCCGAAATCCAGATTACGTCCCTTTCGTGACGAATATTACGCCACTTAAAACACCAAAAACCCTCCAAAAATTATAAATCAATCGAGAGTATCGCTGCCTGAGAGACGCAACAGAGGTGCGAAAAAGAGGAAAACAGACACAAGGAAAGGAAGGGTATGAGTTTTCCTGCACTGTATACTTCCACACAATTTTCACACTATGGCGCGAATCCCCTAATATTACTGCACTACACTAGGACGTGATTGTGGTGATCCGTCTGTTTACTTCGGATCCCAGAGAATACTTGACGTGAGTTAATAATTAGTTATTTCACCGGATATTAAAAGAACGAACATTTTTATTTATCAAACACCTACCAGTCCTTTATTCGATAAATCAAACTTAACCTTTCTTTCCTAGATTATAAACTACACTGTTGACTGAATTACATTCATATTTATACTTAAGGCAAAGTTCGGCACATCTCGATACTCCCACGGTTGTTTGTGCGGCTTATCTTTGATGTTCCCATGGTTCGTGCTTGTGCGGCTTATCGCGATGTTCCCATGGTTATCTGCAAGTGTAGATATTTCCTTATCTTGGGGTTTGTGTGAATCGTTAACTCGCGCGAACCGATAGTGCAATTAGAGTATTTTGTATTTACTTAAGATACCCTTAACGGATTACACAATTGATCCGATGGTACGGATCACGAGGCAGAGACGCACGAGCTGACTCGTCGGCGGTTAGTTTCATACCCATTGATGCGAAGAGGTGATAGTCAGATGGCACCAAGTCTGGAGAGTACGGTTGGTGCAGAAGGATGTCGCATCCAGGCGATTTCAAGGTGTCTATCAATAGTTTGCTGTGTCCTGCGTACTTTTCGCTGCCGCCATCTCTTAGTTGAACCGGAAAAAAAAACGTATGCATGCATCTGGTATTGATTTTCCCCATTACTCGTAAATGTCTGCTGATTGTTTCTTGTGACACATGTAATGCCTCTGCTAATGGTTTACCAGACCAATCACTGTCTTTCACATTGAAATCGCCACTTTTAAATTGTCGAAACCATGTCTCACATGTTCTTATTGGTGGAGCGTGTTCACCATATATTTCTACCAGCAAACGATGATTTTCAACAGCCTTTCTCTGTTGATTAAGATGATGTTTTATTTCGTAATAATATTTTCAAAAAAAAAAGTCTGTGACCGCACATTTTACAATTCAGAGATTTGATAAGTTATATCTTACAACTGAAACATTATCTTGGATAAAGAAAAGAAAAATATGTATAATTAATAATTAAAAGAATAAATCGAAGGAAAATACGAAAAAGAAAAACCTTCATTAAAAAAAAAAAAAAAAAATATATATATATATATATATATATATATATATATATATATATATATAATAATAATAAAAAAAAAAACATAACAATAAATAATATAAAATGTAAATATTTACATGAAATTATGACAAATTAAGCAAGAAGCTGGGTTATAAGAGAATTTTCAGAACTTTCACAGCTGATGTTAAAGTTATATACTAGTTTACGAATTCTTTCAGAAATCAATTCAACATCCGCCCTTCCGTGGAGACTTAAGGTTGAATAGTGCCAAGGGAGGTCTAGCATCATTTTCAAAACTTTGTTTTGTGATACCTGTAACTTCTTTAAATGTCAACTTGCAGCGTTACCCCATACTGGACACCCATATAACAGTATAGCTTGGAAAATAACTTTATGAATAATAATCTTATTTTCATTTGTGAGTAAAGACTTGCGAATAATAAAAGGATAAAGCATCTTAATAGCAATACTCATTTTATTAAGAGTACTTTGAATATGTTGTTTAAATGTGATTTTTATATCGAGATGAACTCCGAGATACTTTACGGATTGCTCCCATGCAATCGTGGTACCATTTATTTGCAGCTGACTGCTGGGAAGATAGCAAGGTTTTCTCTTTCGTGTAAAAAAGATGGCTTGTGTCTTCCCAACATTCAGCTTGATTTTCCATTTCATATATATTTTTCAAGTATCTTGATCGCATGCTTTAGATTTATCTCAACGTTGAGAAAAAATTCAGCTATCTTCGCGACGTGTCGTCAGCGAAGATAGCTGATTCACACTGCGGTAGATTTGGAAAATCCGAAGTGTAGATATTGTACAAAGCTGGACCAAGTACAGAGCCTTGGGGGACGCCACAATCGAAAAATATCAATCTAGAAACATCACAATTGACATGAACCTGAAAACATCTATTGGATAAGAAACTCTGGACGACCTTACACAAACACAAAGGAAAGTCGAACTGTATCATTTTATATATTATCCCATTGTGCCACACGGAATCAAAAGCTTTTTCAATGTCTAACAATATCATGCCCGTTGATTGACCACGTGAACGATGGTCTAGAACATGGCTGCAAATTAGTTTGACCTCGTGCGAGGTGCTGTGAAAGCGTCGAAATCCAAATTGGATATCGGGGAAAATATCTTTATCTGAAACAACTTTTAAAATATGTTTCAGGATTTTTTCAAAAACCTTACTTATGTTGCTAAGTAAACTAATTGGCCTGTAACTTTAAGGTTTATCTGGGGCTTTGCCAGCCTTAAGGATAGGTACAACCATTGCTTTTTTCCAACATTGAGGAAAGTATTGACATTTAAGGCATGCATTGATTATAAATGTTAAGTAGTTAATTCCAATATGAGGCAATTGTTTTAGATAGGCATTCTTAACTTTGTCTAGTCCTCCTATTTTTCGTGTTTGCAAGCACTTGATTACATTTCTTACGTTTTCTTCTTCTACAAATGCATTTAGAAGAGTTAATTCGTTTGTGGTGTCGAATCTTTCGATTCTGTTACCGACAAGTTCATTAGTTTCAAATTCACCCAAATGCTGAGAAACCAAGTGATTTTTTGAAAAACTTGTTCCAAATAGGTTTGCTTGTTCAAAACCTGTAAAAAAAGTAGTAGAAGAATTCTTCAGAAATGGTATTTTACGGTTTTTATTCTTGATCAACTTCACTATATTCCAGAACGGCTTAGCATTTTTATCCATAACGCTCAGTTTTGTGTTCCATTCTCTATTACGATGGATTTGTATCTGGTCAGTAATGCCCTCAATAAAATGGGAAACCATTGATCGAGAAAAGGGCTGACGGTAGTTCTGCCAATTTCTTCGATGAATGTTTCTCACTTTAATAAGCTCTAAGATATGGATTGGAAGTTTTTTAAAAATATCTTTTTTTACTTTTTTGGGAATACTTTCATCAACCGAGGAAATTATAGCTTGTGTAAAGTTTTGTACAATAAGGTCAACATCATCTTTACAACACACTCTTTCAAGATTTGTAGTACTATTTTGAAGGCTCATTTTAATCTTTGATTTGAATGAATTCCAATTAGCATTCTTCATGTCCACGAAATATTGAATCTTTCTTTCACCCAACCAAGAAAGGTTACAAAAAACAGGATCATGATCTGTACTGAGAGCACTTAACGAAACGGGTTCTGTTATAAGACCAGGGACATTTGACACAAACAAATCAAGGACAGAGGGGATGCCACGAGAACCTGCGGGAAAATAAGTTGGACAAGGTGGATAAAAAATATTAATTGGTAGTGCCAATGGAAGGGCAGCCAATATATTGCCCCAAGCATTTGCTCTTACACACCCCCAATCTCTATGCCGGCAGTTAAAATCACCACCTAATAGAAATTCACCATTCATTGTGAATAACTTTTTTAAATCTTGCTAGAGCCATTTTCTTTTAATATCCGACGAAGATCCACCAGGGAAATAAACAGAATAGATTTTTACTGTCTTATGGTTTCTTAACTTAATCATTACACCTACATTCTCCACAAGCCTAGTTGGAATTACAGGTAAAAGCGAATGTTGAATTGACCCCCTGATAAGAATCGCCACTTCCCCACCCATTTGGTCTAGTCTATCAATGCGATAGCAGTTAAAGTCAGGTGATGGGAGTCTTATATCAAAATTAAGCCAAGTTTCTGTTACTAGAGCAACATCAACTTTATAGCTATTTAAAAAGTTTAAAAAGTCATGAAATTTATTACGTATGCCTTTAGCATTCCAAGTAATTATTTTTATATGTGTATCTGTCATTTTACTTAACATTCATCATCATCGGCACTACAACCGGGAATCGGTCTTGGCCTTATTTAGCAAGTCTTGAGGCTTGTTAAATTTTCCATGATAATTTGTTTTTCCGGGCAAGGTCATTAGTCTTGCGCCAGAGGCTCCCCGACGGGGAAACGAACCCCGGTCTCCTGTGTGACAGGCGGGGATACTAACCAGTATACTATCGAGGAGCTCTTACTTAAAATTATTAGTGTATAAAAACTTAGTGGCTAAATGCGCGATCACATTAAATTGTTCTATTTTCGTTTTACAAACTGATAAATTTGAGATCATTTCCTAGCACAAGGAATTTAGTTCCTCGATTGTGAAGAGTGGTGAATTGTTGTTGGGTAAATTATTGTTATTGTTTGATGAAGAAGCGCCGCGTGGGTCATTTTCCCATGCATTAATTGTTGGTGGTAAACTTTGAATTTGCGGGCTTGAATTTGGAAAGCTTTTGCTCGGAGCATTGGTCAGTCCCAGTCGTCGCTGTGGCTGTGGAAGCGTAGGAAAATCACTCATAGAGGCAAACGAAATCGGTTTTTGGCAAGTTTGATGATTAGAAATTTGAGTTGATGCAGCGAAATGAGTTCTTGGGTGGGGATGAGCTTTTCTTCCAGATAATCTTTATTTTATTTGTAAGTATTTAGATCTGGTTGGCTCCTCGATAGTATAGTGGTTAATATACCCGCCTGTCACTCGGGAGACCGGGGTTCGATTCCCCGTCGGGACTAATGACCTTGCCCGGAAAAAACTAATCATTAGGGAAAATTTAACAAGCCTCAGGACTTGCTAAATAAGGCCAAGGCCGGTTCCCGGTTGTAGTGCCGATTATGATGATGATTTAGATCTACTGGTGCATGTGACGTCAGTAGCTTTATGATTGCCGTCGCAGTTGGCACATTTACGAGGGTTGCCTTTTATATTTCGGGATTAGAGAACAAAAACAAATATTGATCATCGAAAATCACTTTATTGTTTTTCAAAATATTCCACATGAAGATCTATACACTTTTGTATGCGTTTGGACCAATTGCCGAAGCACTTTTGCCACTCTGATTGAGGTATCTCCAACACATGCATTCTGAATGCAGCAACCGCTTCTTCAGGTGTCGAAAAACGTTGACCTCCCAGTTTGTTTTTTACGTACGGGAATAAAAAGAAGTCATTCGGTGCCAAGTCAGGACTATACGGCGGGTGACCCATCAAATCGATGTTTTGGGTGCTCAAAAATGCAGTTGTCGCAGCCGATGTGTGAGAGCTCGCATTGTCGTGGTGAAGAGTGATCCGTCTTCGGCGGTTGGTTTTCCTGATATCTTGGAAGACAACTGGCAAACAAATGGTTGTGTACCACTCAGAATTGACTGTTCTGCGTTGTTCTAGTGGTACGGTTGCGACATGTCCAGTTTTTCCGAAAAAACAGGCGGCCATTTGCTTGGAAGTGCTTCGTGCGCGAACAACTTTTGTTGGATTTGGCTCATCTTGAAACACCCAGACAGTCGACTGCTGTTTACTTTCGGGCTCATACGCGTAAATCCACGATTCATCACCTGTCACGATGTCATAGACCTGTTTCGAAGCACCGCGACCGTATTTTTCGAGCATTTCTTTCGACCAATTGACACGAGCCTTTTTTTGGGCGATTGACAAATTGTGTGGGATCCAACGCGAACAAATTTTTTTGACAGTCAAATGTTTATGCAATATTGAATGTATGCTGGTCCCACTAACGCCTAAGGTTGTCTCAATCTCACGATAGGTCACATGACGATCTTCCAATATCAGTTCGCGCACAGCATCAATGGTTTTCGACGACCTTCACGAAATTCATCTTGGAGTGAACTACGACCACGATTGAATTCACCATACCATCGATAAACACTGGTCCTTGATGGAGCTTCATCGCCAAAAATTGAATTAAGCTCATCCATGCACATTAACTGAGTTAATCCACGCCTAAAGTTGTAAAAAATAATCGCACGAAAATGTTGACGATTTAATTCCATTTTTGGGCCGAGATGAATCTTTTAAGTTACTGTAAACAACACAAATAGCGCTCGTATGTCAAAACGTTCTGAGTGCGTATAACCTCAAAAATGTCCAACTTTATGACAGAGCTGTCAATTGCCGGATTGCAACACTAGGGTTGCCAAATCCCGAAACATAAGAGGCAACCCTCGTATTTACAGAAGCGTTATTACATTCGCTTGTTTTGTGTGAACCAGCGCAAGTAGCACAATATGTTTTTATGTGACAATTTCTCTCACCATGTCCAAACATTTGACAATTAAAGCATTGTGTCACCTTACCTTTGATTTTCCTTTGGAAGTTCCAATTCACTTGGGTATGAAAAATTGAGCGATCATCTTTTTTAAGTTCACTTAATTTAATTGTTCCATTTTCAGAGTGAATGAGATAAAAAAAAATCAGTAAATTGATCATTTTTTTTTTTCAATTTTTTTAACATCAGAACATTTTAAGCCAAGCGAAATGAGTTCGGCTTTGAGTTCATTAGTTTTTATATCATCCAGTCCATACAAAATAACTTTGAAAGATTTAGCACTTTTAATATCATGAGAAAAATATTGACAATAATCCTCTTTTAATTTTTCTAACACAATATTGAATGATTCAATAGTTCCGAACATTATTTTTATACCAATTGTTAATATTTTTATTGAATAACTGGATATATTAAGCTTTTTCATGAAGCTATGCACATATTCTGGTGATTTTTGCAGCACTTTGATTGGTGGCACATACACTTTTCTGATTATTGGCGAATCAGTTTCGTCCATTTCAGAATTATCTGTATCTGGATGGCATCGTAGGGGAGTGAATTTATTAAAGTAGGTGCTTTTACCAAGCCCACTTGTTGGATACATAGTGGAACGAAGTTTTTTATCCGAGGACAAGCAATTGTCCCCGGTATCAGGCGATCTATCGCGTTTGGGAATGATTGTAATGAGAACTCGCGACCGAGATGAACACGTCAAACGCAGTCGAAAGCTCCGGGTGAACTGTTCTTTTGATTAAATAAGAACAGGAATGCGTGCCGGCAAAGTTCTTTTTCAGACACAAAACTCGACATGATCACTTAACGATAAAACAAACACGCTAGCTTTTTGCGGACTCAACTTGTGTGTGTGTTTGTAGTTAAAACTGAAACGAACAAAATAACGTATGTATCAAATTAATACGCTGCGTACCTTTCGCTGGCGCCGTCTCTTAGTTAAAAAAAAAAAAAAAAAAAAAAAAAACGTTTACATACACCTGGTAAAGTTTGTATACTATAATCCGATTTGAATATAAACCAGTTACTACTCACATAAGGACGACGCCATAAATCTATTTATAATTTCTCCTTTGTATAAATTTCTTAATAAGAGTTTGACAGAGTAATTTTATGATATTAACGAAAACTTCAAAGTCAAATAACAATTTCGGTAATTTTTTTTTTTTTTTTAGGAGAACGTCCCTTAAATGGATACAAAGCCATTATTTGAATAAACTCTACCATTAATCAGTGGGTGGACTATAAAAACGTCATGGCAACGCTTGTTAAATAGATAATACTGCGATATAGCGTCGATTTTCCGGTATCTTGAGGATGAATTAAAACGAATGCCGTGGGCATTAACCTTTTTGCAAGGCAACCCACCACGTCTTGTGTGTGATTCCTAATTTCATGTTTTAATTTTCTTAAAATATTTTTATGGCCGAGCTTCTCGTTTCTCTTTTACTAGAATTATCCTTTTACGCTTTTGCAGGTGAAGGATCCATAAATTTTTGTAAAATTATGTTATATTCGCATGACATTTTCGTAAGCATAATATATAGGGCTGTTTAGAGTCCTTGACTATAGTCAAGGATTCTAAACCGAAAAAAAAGGCAAAATGGCTTTAAACTCAATTAAGCGTTCTTACGCTCGCTTTTAATTTAAATTGCGGACACATTCTCGAGTTGTTCCCTTCGAAAAATGCTAAACAATTTCCCCGGTGATTGTGTCAATCATTACAAGACCAAAATATTAAGCGTCCTTGCCAGGGAACACCCCTAATTAAGTAGGCTATTTGGTGGTAAATACCCTCGCGAAACATTCTCGTTTAGTTTGACGACCTCGTCATTATGGCTTCTATTTTCTTCCTGCTTTGTGGATAATTTGGAAAAAGAAAAATAAAAAACGTCGTTAAAGAAAAAAGAAAAAAAAAATGAAAGCTATACTGAGTTCTTATTAAAAAAGCAAGTGTAAATATGGTAAGGCGATGGAGGTTTGTAGAACTGAAGTTTTAGGAACATTGCAGAGTGAGGTCTACGTCAAATAGAAACGATGAGGACAATAATTGCAAGAGGACCGAAGTGTGAATGACAACAAAGGATACAGATTGCCAAAAGAATTCTAATGAAATTTGACAGGCGTTTTATATTTATAAACAAGGATTAGAGTAACATCTTTGATTGGTCTTCCATATTGAATATTGTAATGTATCCAGGGTGAAGGCAGTCATTTATTAGGAAATAGGTAAACCAAAACGTTATAAAACAATATTCAAATTTCTGCCTATTCAAATTTGCATTGGTTCGTGTGCTGAATGATGTTAGATCTTGTGCATTCGATAACGAGTGTTTGTAGTGACCATCAGTTGGTGTGGCGAGCGAGATATCGAACCCGTCAAATACATTTCGTTCTAAGCCGGTAAACCGGGGGTATTTACATCCCGGACGTTTTTAAATCTCCCACCAAAAGAGAACGATTTGCTTTTATAACACAGGACAAACAATTCAATTTTATTATTATAGAGTAGGGAGAGACACTTTTACCTCTAGTCGCTCACGCATGCTTGAGCAGTAAAGAGCGCGTGTGGTTTATTTGGGAGTTATTTGCCTGTTACTCGCAATTTGAAATTTTCAATAATCGTTTTAATTTTCCTTGCCAAAAATGCAACGGTAATGAATTGCGCAATTACTTAATTGCTTTTTATGCAGAGAACCAATTATAGGACATTGCCCGCATGTGGCAATCGTATCATACGATTTATTGCGCCTCACTGCTGTGTTCGCTACTTCGCCGAACTCAGCACTTTTCCGACGCTCGATTATTTCGTCGTCGGTAGCCTTTGATAATGTCGCTTGTGCTCACATATCACGTATCACACTTGTAAACATATGTATTTGTAAAATGAGACCGTGTAGGTCCGTGGACAGGCGCTTGCTTAATTTTTGTAATATGAAGCAGAATGCGGTGGCCTTGGGGAGTGGGTCTAGTGTATGACTGATATATGATAATTGGCTTTGGAAGGTGGGCATGGATGGGCAATTATCGCGACGTATGCGATATGAATTAATTGCCCGTGGGGAAGGCTTGGCGAATTTCAATTGTTTGCATTGTATGCAAAATACGAATTTCAATTGCTGGAAAGGCGAGTATTGCATTATATGCAGAATACTTTGATATAGATGAAATTATCGGAAGATGGAATATTAATTGTATTATGTATGTTGAGAGGGGGTGTAAAGCGAGGTGTAACAAACCTAACGACGGTTGAGATAAACAACGCTGCAAAACGACTTCACGAGATTCTAGTTGAAACTTCGGAGACTCATGCCCCGAAGTACAAACTTGAAAAGACTTATCAGATTCCCCATGACGACTTCACTCTTCGTCTCATCCGGGACCGTAAAAAGCTCTGAAGAATGAGATATCGTCACCGCTTTACGCAAAGGGAGCCATTATTGCGATCCATTATTCACAATATTGGTACATTGATAAAACAGAGAATCCAAAACAATCGTACCCGACAATTGGAAGACAAACTAAAGGGTGTTCAGATGGACCAGAACGTTTACAGAAATGTTAAAAGGATATGTGGCACTTCTCGTATAACTGGGCGAATCATACACAATGGTGTTGTTGTTAATAACGACACCAATAAAGCAAATATCATCGGAGAGACCTTTGAAAATAATCACAAACTTACTCTCCAAGATGGCGACCCGGATACTAATGCGATCATTAATTCAGAGGTCCACAGTAAATTGGACGTCTTCAACGAGCCAATTGTTATCTTTAACCCATACTTCGATGACACACGTGATAATGGTCACGGTTTCATCACACCAAATACCCTACAGAGCCTGGTTAAATCTCGAAACCCTAAGAAGTCACCCGGTATCGACAACATGTCACACCACTCGTTGCGAAGGCTTTCTGCTTTATTCTTTATAAAGCTCTCCATTCTGTTCAACCATGCTTACAACATGGGATACTTTCCCCAAGCTTGGAAGCACGCTATTATTTGTCCAATAACAAAAGTTGGGAAACCAACGTACGAGGGTTGCCTTTTATATTTCGGGATTAGAGAACAAAAACAAATATTGATCATCGAAAATCACTTTATTGTTTTTCAAAATATTCCCCATGAACATCTATACACTTTTGCATGCGTTTGAACCAATTGTCGAAGCACTTTTGCCACTCTGATTGAGGTATCTCCAACACATGCATTCTGAATGCAGCAACCGCTTCTTCAGGTGTCGAAAAACGTTGACCTCTCAGTTTGTTTTTTACCTACGGGAATAAAAAGAAGTCATTCGGTGCCAAATCAGGACTATACGGCGGATGACCCATCAAATCGATGTTTTGGGTGCTCAAAAATGCAGTTGTCGCAGCCGATGTGTGAGAGCTCGCATTGTCGCGGTGAAGAGTGATCCGTCTTTGGCGGTCGGTTTTCCTGATTTCTTGGAAGACAACTGGCAAACAAATGGTTGTGTACCACTCAGAATTGACTGTTCTGCGTTGTTCTAGTGGTACGGTTGCGACATGTCCAGTTTTTCCGAAAAAACAGGCGACCATTTGCTTGGAAGTGCTTCGTGCGCGAACAACTTTTGTTGGATTTGGCTCATCTTGAAACACCCAGACAGTCGACTGCTGTTTACTTTCGGGCTCATACGCGTAAATCCACGATTCACCACCTGTCACGATGTCATAGACGTGTTTCGAAGCACCGCGACCGTATTTTTTGAGCATTTCTTTCGACCAATTGACACGAGCCTTTTTTTGGGCGATTGACAAATTGTGTGGGATCCTACGCGAACAAATTTTTTTGACAGTCAAATGTTTATGCAATATTGAATGTATGCTGGCCCCACTAACGCCTAAGGTTGTCTCAATCTCACGATAGGTCACATGACGATCTTCCAATATCAGTTCGCGCACAGCATCAATGGTTTTCGGAACAACAACTGATTTTGGATGACCTTCACGAAATTCATCTTGGAGTGAACTACGACCACGATTGAATTCACCATACCATCGATAAACACTGGTCCTTGATGGAGCTTCATCGCCAAAAATTGAATTAAGTCCATCCATGCACTGTTGCTGAGTTAATCCACGCCGAAAGTTGTAAAAAATAATCGCACGAAAATGTTGACGATTTAATTCCATTTTTGGGCCGAGATGAATCTTTTAAGTTACTGTAAACAACACAAATAGCGCTCGTATGTCAAAACGTTCTGAGTGCGTATAACCTCAAAAATGCCCAAGATTACGACAGAGCTGTCAATTGCCGGATTGCAACACTAGGGTTGCCAAATCCCGAAACATAAGAGGCAACACTCGTATCACCCCCCAAGCTTTCAGCCTATCTCGCTTCTTACTTGCATCAGCAAACTATATGAAAAATTCATATACGAGAAACTAAATAACTTTATCAATGCCAGGAACCTAATACCTGATTTCCAATTTTGAATTCGAAGAGCGCACAGCACCACTATGGCTCTCAACATATTTCAAAACCACGTCTGCGCGCGGTACTTTAATAACTCAACCCACCATTGCGGTGAGCCTGGACATTGAAAAAGCTTTTGACACGGCTTGGATCGAAGGTCTCGTTTTTAAATTATTGAATAGTGCCCTCAGTAGAACGCTGTGTAGTATCATCTACCAGTTCGTTTTAAACAGAACCTTCTAAGTTCGAGTGAATGGAAAGCTTTCCCGAACTTTCAACACCGCTGCGGGCGTACCACATGGCTCCATTCTAGACCCCATCTTATTTAATATCTACACCTCCGATATTCCTCGCCCTGTGGACGGGAGAGTAAAGCAGATATGCTATGCGGATGACGTCCTAGTGTACACGTCATCCAAAAGCCTCTAAGCCGCAACAAACCGACTCAACCGTCACCTAGACGAACTGTACCAGTACTACAGTCGATGGGAAATTCGACTTAACCCATCCAAAGCAGTACCTATGATTCTGAGTAGTAAACACTCCCAACCTACTTCTCGGTATTCACAGAATATTCGAATAAAAATGGGAGATACTACGATTAGACCACATGACAGCATGAAATATCTTGGGGTCATTTATACCCCAAAAATGAATTTCATCAAACATGTGACCCACATTCTCCAAAGAGGCCTCGGTCGGTCTAAGCACCTTCACAACATCTTGAAGTGGAGCAACAAAGTTGGCACCAAAGTTAAGGTTCTCTGCTATAAGCAGCTAATCCGATCTGGAATATCGTACGCCTTTCCCACATGGTCCTATAGCGTTTAAAATAATAGTGAAGAAGATCGTGTGATTCGAACTGACGCTACGACAGCTTGAATGACAAAAAAAATTTTACCTAAGCATTACCCATCAGGTTACTGACCGTGTTTCGAATATTACTCCACTGATGTGAATTATTTTTGTTATCGCTTGGTATACGGTTCTGATGTATTTTTCTTATTCGATTTTTCGTTCGTGTTCTTCTCTATTTTGCTTGTGAATTGTATGTATCTGTTAGAGTCGCCACACCACTCCCTTCGCAGTAACTTCCTTACGATCAGATTCGTATGCGAACGACGGACGAACGAGAGAACGAGAAAACGTCGGAGGCTGGGCTCTATGCGGAAGTCGTGACAGTGTGTGAAGTTCTGCTTAGTATGGGAAAGTGTATGCTGTGTGTACAGATCACGTCGTAGTCACCAATTATGTAGCGTTAAGCAAGGATAGTGAAGAAGGTGAATTGAACACACGTTGAAAAGCGAAGCAGTGAAGCATCAGACTACTGGCCGTGTTTTGTATTTGATTTTTAAACTCGACTATACTCCACTGATGTGAATTATTTTTGTTATCGCTATGGTATAGGGTTCTGATGTATTTTCTTGTTCGATTTTTCGTTCGGTGCTCTTCACTATTTTGTTTGTGAATTGTGTGTGTATCTGAATCGCCACAGTCCTGCATATTTTCGGCTCAAACGGAAAGACTTCGGGTTTTCGAAAGAAAACTCCTCAGAAGATGCATCAACCACTTTATAAGGCCTGAGGGTCGCATTACCCGAACTCTCACCTATACGAAGGTGCCTCCATTACCCCTATCGACGAGTACTTGCTACAATTAGTATACAAGTACCTCGAAAACATTCAGAACAGCTAGAACCTACTTGTACGGGAGTCTTGCGTTTTTGACCCTTCTCTCTCTCGATCTCTTCGGATCAGACCACCACAATTTGTTCTTCAGTACAAAACTGAAGAAAGCACCCTCCCCAACAACATTCCTCTCTATAACAGAGGATTCCTGGTCCATCCCATAGGACCTTACTGTTAACAAACCACACACACACGGACACACAGAACAAGACGGCACAAACTTACACACACCGACCAAAGCGCAGATCATGAGACGCCAAAGACGTGATCTGCCTTTACTGTCGCACTCAAGACCTACTGGTCTTGCGTGATTTATTTCCCACCATCCCTCCATCCAAGCAGTTAGAGAACACCTAAACTAACACTGTCCACATTACCCTTGGATACCTCCTACCCTTTTTCTTTTTGAGATATATCGAGACCGAGCCCAACATCCTCACGGATGTGGGTGATTCTGGTTATCGCAAGATGACCAGAAGCCAAAGACAAGATGAAGGACACATCTGTCCTTGTCTCGCTAAAGTCGGCCCTCTCGCCAACCCATTATTTTTTTTTTTTTTTTAATATTGGAGAGTTAATTATTTTGTCACAGATAAAAGTTCGCAGCCACGTAGTAGACAGCGAGACTCTATATGCATTAAAAATAAAAGTAGAACATCAATGGATATATTGGCATCAACAATTGATAATTCATATCAACATTAGTTATTTTAATGTAACACTAAGGAATACGCAACTCAAGGGAAGCGTTAGGCTACGTATCCTGGCATCAGCATTAAGGGTTATTTTGGCACCTGCAGTATTCTGCCGTCCGGGCCAAATGTAATACCACCAAGGTATTACTTTTAATTATTTATCTGGCACCGGCAATAGGTATGCCGTCCGTGCAGGATGGAGTTATTCAAATTAAAACCTTACCTTACTGTTGTAGGGCGGTCCGCCCTTTCTGCTCCGGATCCCACTGGAGTGTCAAAGTGTGTAGACTTATGTTGTTTGCTTTATTTAATTTATTATATTTAATTAAATTAAACTATTACACTATTTTACTTTGATTAATAGGCCCGCTGTACCGTGGCAAGGCTGCAACCTGTTACCCTTGTTGTATATATTTTACAAATTTTAATATATTATTTTAATAAATAAGTGATATGAGTAAGGTAAGTGGATTGACTAGTGGAGCGGTCGCTGTAGCTGCTGCTGTCTCTGCTGCTGGCAGGTTGCAGGGGACGTTGAGCTTTGTGCTCCCCTGTTCAGCTTGTTGGATTATTCGTGGAGGCAGGCGTAACTGCTTCGTAATAAGTTATTTTAGGGCGATTAGCTGAGGTTGTCGTCTCGTTCTCTTCCAAGATACTTTGAATTGCGATGTTTAAGTCTTCATTTGATGGTTGCTCTTTCACGGGTTGTTTAATCTGCGGCTTAGCCACAATTGTGTCTGGCATAGACGAATTGAGTAAAGCTCTGATACGTGGTCGACCAACTTTTCGTCGTATTGTAAGGGAATCTTGGGAAGTTGTTGAATGTTTTTTTACTCTCTTGTGCAATATTTTAACGACAAATGATTATTTTTTTTTTTGTTTTCGCCGTTGACGTTTTGTTTTTATTCGGCGCCAACGCCGTTTTCTTATTGTTTTTTCCTGCAAAGTAGGATTTGCATAAAGTAGTTATGCAAATTAGCTACTTGACGATTTTTTTTTCCCTTTACAGGTAGATAGGGGAAATTTGCGGGAATTAGTGGGTGTTAGACGAGGACATGAACACGAGGTCCGTAAAATTGCTCGATTAGTTCCTTTGCAACCAATTGCTCTTCATATACCTCAAAATCGGATGTAACACAGTAAACGATGCATTTCCTTTAGCCTTGATCCAGAACGCATGACCTGCATTAACACCGATTTTCCCACACGAGCCGTCGATATGGCTCAATTATAATATAAACTTAATGGCTTTCGCCAGGCACATCTCCTTAAACGTTTGTTTAAATTATTTACCTTGTTCCCGTCTTTCGCATCATTCACACGTTAAGTGTGTCCGGCAAATTGAAATATGATAGACTGTATCCGCTCTGTGCAACGGGGTGACGTTTCCTTGGTACGCCTTGTGTCGGTTTTGTATTCACTTTTGTTGCTTCAGTTTGGCGGTAATGCTGCCGGTGTCAAGCTTACGGCATGGGTTTTAGACGTGAAGTCGCCGATGCAATTTGATGCTGTGGGGCGTGTGGCATTAGGCGCCAGCTAATCGTCCGACACGACGAGCGTGTAACACGAGTATTCATGATATGATGAGCGTGTAGCTCTGGGTATGGGGGCAATTACTGGGGTTGTGGTCCTTCTCTCAGGGAGCGTGTCTCGTTATCCTGAAAAGGATGAAGGAGACACACTCCTGAGGGGACCTGTTGCGGTCGCCACCGTGCTTCCGGGGCCTCCGGGAAGAGTGACAACCGATCGTTAACTGTGGCCCTGGGAATCAGCCAGGCCCAATAGAAACTACTTTTTATTTTATGATATTTGATGATATTTTATTTTATTATATTAAGATTAATTTATTGTAATTGATTGGCGACCTTAACCGTCGGACGCCAACCTAGCGACTGACCCTCGAATACAAAATTCATCACCCTTATAAATGAAACCATATCGAGACTTTGTATCTAGAAGAGATCGAATTCAAAGCAAAATCTCGATTAAGATACTTTGGCTGGAGTTGTGTGTTTGTTTTTGGAGATAAGAATCCGGTTAGGCGAATTCTCCGACACATGAGCGCGAGTATGCAAATTGAACATCTGGTTCAATTTACCATATTTGCTTTTGTTTGCGGATCTGGGGAAATTGATGTATATGGATTATAAACGAATATTTGATTCGTCTACCACGAATTTTGCTCGATTGGGATAACGTATTTCTGGATTAGTTGGATGATTATGGGGAGTTGGGTGCCAGGGCGATAAACGAACATTTGATTCGTTTTTCGCGAATTTTCAATTTATATGATTGTTTTTTGAATTTTAGTTAAGGATTATAGGATTTGGATGGGTGTGTGGGGGAAGGAGATGGTAGGGCTTTTCAGAACACTACACTGGGGTATTCGAATGAATATCGCAACGTATGCGTTATGAACATTAATTGCCTGTGGGAAGAAGTGCCAATTGGTTAATGAGTGGGAAGAAACATTAATTGCTTGAGGGTTGATTCTTGTGCAATATGAGTTATGGGGTTGGTTGATGAGTGATGGGGTTATGTAGCCAGGTGCAGCACCAGGTGTATGCATAAAGCCTCCGGTATGAATTAGTCATCCTGTTTCACTAAGAGATGCCGCCAGCAAAAAGTACCCAGAGTATTAATTTGACACATTCGTCATTTTGTTCGTCTGAGATTTAACTACAAACACCCACAAGTTGAGTCCGCCAAAAACTAGCGTCATTGTTTTATCGTTCAGTGATCTTGTCGAATTTTGTACCTGAAAAAGAACATTTGTGGCACGCATTGCTTTTCTTATGTAATTAAAAGAAAAAGGCTGTTGGAAGTCATCGTTTGCTGGTGGAAACATATTGTGAACACGCTCCATCAATTAGAACATGTGAGAGTTTCGACAATTTAAAAGTGGTGACTTCAATGTGAAAGACAGTGATCGTTCTGGTACACCACAAAAATGTGAAGATGACCAATTGCAAGAGTTATTGGATGATGACCCAACTCAACCTCAACGGTAATTAGCAGAAGCATTACATGTGTAACAAGAAACAATCAGCAGACGATTACGAACAATGGGGAAGATCAATACCAGGTGTGTGCATACGTTTTTTTCGGTTTAACTAGGAGATGGCGCCAGCACCCAGCAAAACTAGAGAAAGACACTTTGAAATCGCTTGGATGGGACATCCCTCTGCATCGGCTATACACCCCAGACTTGGCGCCATCTGAATATCACCTCTTCGCATCAATGGGAACTTCAGCGATTTTGAGCAAGTTGGAAAATAGCTCGACGAATGGTTTGCCGCGAAAGGCAAGCAGTTTCTTAGGCATGCAAGATGGGCGTAATGTGTAGAAGCCGATGGCCAATATTTTGAATAAAAAAAAAATGAATTTCTCTTAAAATTACGTTTGTTTTTGTTACCAAAAAAAAAAAAACCGGAAAAACTTATGCATACACCTAGTAAAGACATTAAATTAGTATTTACTTTATGCAGTAAAAAGTACAATAAAGATCATTTTAAATTAAAATTTATAAAAGAAATAATTTTAAAACCTTTGAATGATGCTAATTGATAAATCATGTTTTTTTGTTTTTTTGTTTTTATTAGACTTCTCTCGGGAGAGGCGAACCTATAGCGCCGAGTGGGCGCCCCGAGATGCCATCAAATAACTATTGCAGTTCTTTTTGAACAGTTTGCAGGTTGTAACGCAAATATTAGTTTGTTGTTTTATAATATGCGTCCATATAAAAGATTGTTAGATATATTTAAGCGCCATCGCGTACACGGAGGTAGAAAAGGTTGTATCTCAAAACAATTCTTTCCTGAGTGGTGAAAGGAAATCCAAATGCCAACTATGAGTGCCTAACTGAAAAGATCTTGCTCACTTTTCTACAATATTATATCTGTAATGTAAAAAAAACCTTAAACCTTAAGCGTTTATGCCACGAGGAAGATTACCTAAAGTGACGCCAAGTGCATTACGAAGAACCAAAAAAAGGCAAAACAAAAGACATAAAACGACATCTTCGCTAATGCAGAGGAGCATTAATTTTCAACTTCTTCTAATGTATCCAAGACTTCGGGGAAGGCGAATGATTCAGAAAACCTGTCACCAGCAAGAAATTCTACTTGACTCAACAAAAAAAAAAAAAAAATGAAAAGAACAGCAACCTAAGATGCAAAGACAGCACATTAAGTCCCACTAGTTCCTAATGTGCGGAATACTTTTTGATCAAGTCATTGTTATGGTTCAAGTTTTTTCCCTTTACATTCTCGCATTCCCAATTTTAAACATCATTCCCGAACAGCTACATCATAACTCAATGTTCACACGTAAATCGCTCCTTTCACAGTTTGTCAATAATCTTCACCCAATAAATACTAAGGAGACTTTAGAATATGAATTATTATCATCCTTCACTGGGGGATGACGTGACAGCTGTTGTCATCAGAAAAAGGACGAATGAAAGCTTCCTTCTTCATTTTTATTTTATAAACATCCTCGAAAGAGTTCCAATTTTCAATTCGACCATTGTGTGCCTTTTTCTGTTAACTTGATGATGCTTGGACGGTTGTTTCGGGAGACGGAAGATTGAGGATAAATTGAATTTTTCAAGGATATTCGCATTCAACTTGAGAGATGTTGTTGAAAGTTTTTCTTCAAATCTGTCTTTTTTCCTTTCTTATACTTCTGTATAATACACAGATTTTGTTTGTTAGCAGAGTATTTAAGGATGAGGATGTGTCAAACGGATAAAGCCATCAGGACCATAGAACTACAGGGCATTCTATACGTATATATCTGTGCGGTTTTAAGAAATTGAATTTGTTAGGAGCAATAGTAATGATGGTAGTTCTTTACGTTTAGTTGGAAATTCGATATACGCGTAGAATACTATCTGTGATATGTAAAGAAACAGAAGGTACTGCTTATTCAAAAATAAAGTTTTATTCCTATTTAATGTGTAGTAAGCAGATAGCTACTTATTATCTGTGTTAACTGAGGATATATGCTTATACAGGTTCATCTGTCAAGACCATTACCCCTTAAATGGCAGCCTCGGGTCACTCGTGCCTTTTCGAAGTGTAGGGGAGGTATTTACTTATTTACTTATATTGTTCAAATTATATAAATTAAAAAATCACTAATTTAGCGATTGGTTCTTATACAAGGATGGTTAATGAGGCAACACGAATGTTTTCATTTTTTTAGCACTTTAAGATACTTTTTTAAGCGTCGGACGACCCTACCATTTAAGAATGCCAAAAACGAGCCTACCTTGGAAAGGTTACAATCTGCGACTTGGACATTATATTTAGCCTTTACTCCTGCAAAGTTGTGGCGGCTTGGAGAACCTGAAACCTGTAGTTTATTGTTTAGTGCGGCAACCGTCCGATTTATGAGGTTAGGGCACATTTACAAAGAGTCTAATGAACTAACATAACTAAACTTAGACTGAATACACAACGTAATTGTGATGACGAGAGGCAGGAGAGGAAACAAGGTGGAAGAAACGACGATGTTTTAAAATAGGAATGAGTTAGAGTTGAAACTTTGCATTCGAGACATAGGTTCGTTGAGACCGTAAGAGTTGGGACAAGAGAGAATGTAGAGAAGACGAGTATTTCGTATGTTACGAGGGTTTGTGTTGAATAGGATGGAGTTAAGAAGATTAGCGCAGTCAACCGAGCTGGAGGAAGTCAGTAAGTACTTAGGCCAGAATTCTGCGTTCGTTTAAGGTTTTCAAATTGATTAATTTGAGACGGGCAGTATAACGGAACGGGAGCAAATGATAAAAAAACAACGTTGGATGCTTTCGTTTCTGCAGTTATGAATCTTTTGATGATCATAACATATCTAACATAACTTGCTTATTCAAGCAATGAGGGGCCGAAGGAAAAGTAGGCGGATGGGGTCACGTAGGGAGTGGAGAACTCTTTTGACCAACTTTTTAAAAATCCGAGGATTGAGTTGGCTTTGGAGATAAAGGTATAAGAGGAAAATTAGTTCTCACATAAAGTAGCAAGTTTATGGATCAATTGGACTATGTTGATGAAAGGAATGTGGATGCGGAGAGGAAAGGTTGCACGTTCGTTATTTACTGCCATTTAGCGATATTAAGCTCCAAGTAATTTTTACGAGTGTGCACTGCAGACTCAAGCGGTGACATGACAGTTTTATTGAATTTTACATTATCAGCATAACTAGACACACGGGAATCCGTGATGACCTTATTATATAAAAAGCAAATGGCCTTAGTGGTTGTTTTGGAGGACCCTTAGGATATCTGTGGCGGTTCCCTAGAACGCCACCAATCCTCTTCCCATTACCCCATGTAAAAACTCCCACCAGGGCATACAAACCTGGAAAGCAAGTACTCACTTGTTTATAGTTGATCCATAAAGCCTTGAAACGCATAAAATCACAATATTTGGTGATGCTAAATTCTTCAGCACCAAACAGGCATGTTTCTTATGGGCAATTTGGTTGCATCACCTCGCAACCAACATGAACCGAACCAATCTACTGAAGATGTCTCGGTTCGATTTCCATCATGTCACAGGTATCTTCCACACAATAAAGGCAATTTGGTTGCATCACCTAGCAACCAACATTGCCCGAACAATATCCATGAGATGTAACTTTACGCACCAGCCGCACACATGCAGGAAATGTTTTATCTTTCCCTTTGGCATATATGCCTACATCGATCGGTCATCCGACAGACAAATACATGAAGGTATATGGCTGATCGCCCAAGCAAGTCGAGTTCTCAAAATGGAAAAATTACCATCGAGAATTTGACTACGCAGAAATGCCACAAACATGTGCACGACCAGCATAAATGCTTTACGCAGTCGCTGATCGTGCAAACACTTCAACCCCTATGATGAGATACTTGTACCAGCTGCAACCTAGTAGATTTGATCGATTCAAGGTCCGCACACTTGTGGACACACACAATGAGCAACTTTCGGCAGTACTTGCACAAGTATAAGCATAATAATGCTCGTATTGAGAAGGCAAAATAAAAAATGTGGAACAAGTACTCACAGAGTGCGTGAGATTCGAGACCGCACGAACGATTTTGGAGAGGCATATGAGACGGACAGTTATTCCGGGAGGAGTAATAGAATACATGCTTAGTTAAAAACAGGCATGGTCCGTAACAAATGGTATTCTCTGTGAAATGATGCAGCAGTTGCGACGCGACGAGCGGAGTACCAGGTAAACTCCGTCGACGCCCCGCGATGGAATATCTAAAAGAAAGTTCCGCGGGGATCAACGGGAATATGAGCATGGCGGGGGGTGGTTTAAGTCGGTAAAAATCGGTCAAGAGGTATCTTTTGATTTCCGCTTTCTTACCGAAACCAAAAAAAAAAAAAAAAAAAACCAATGAGCAGCAGAGGCGCAATCATCGTGTGTGTATTTCACCCCTTTCTTGTTGGACCAAATGCTAAAGAGAATCTTACCTTATATGGCCATCGAAGCGACGAATGGAATTTTTAGTAATTCTGTCGCTTTGGATAAAATAATCAATCGCGTTCTGGATTCCGCGGAGGCAAGTCGGGGCCTCCACGTTAAATAAACATATAGTCTGTTGTCAACTTTTGGAGTGTGAATTTCAATGGTGTAGATCAGTGTCGGCTAATAACCTTGCCCAGAAAAACAAATTATTATGGAAAATTTAACAAGCCTCATACTTGTTAAATAAGGCCAAGACCGGATACCGGTTGGAGTGCCGATGATGATGATGATCGGTGTCGGGAGCCAGTTTATGAAGTGTGTCTTTATTTTTGGTGTAACGAAATGCAACCTTTTATTTAGTAATCGAACTTTTAATTTATGAAATAAATTGTATCGAAATTAAATCTTTTATTTAGTGATCGAACTTTTAATTTAAGAAATAAATTGTATCGAAACTAAATTTTTTAATTAGTGATGGAACTTTTAATTTAAGAAATAAATTGTATCGAAATTAGATGTATCCTTTAATGCTTTAACATTTAATGTGAAAAATAAAATTGTATTACCTCGGAACTGAATTCCTACGTTATTGAAATAAATTTGTAACACGAAGTGATCCTCGTTTTTTTTCTTTGGTAAAGTAAGCACCATAGACACTAGTTGAGAGATAACAGACAGCTGGGGTTAGCGTTTCACTGGAACAGCGTTCGGGTAATTTAGTGAATCTGTGTCCATGCGGCACATTAGTAAAAGACCCGACGACGAACCAGAACATTAAAAATTACCACATATCCACGAATGGATCGGATATCACGGATCGGAAACGTACATTGTAAAGTCTGTATTCTAGGTAGGAAGAAATCCATTTCAACGGAGTGGAGAGTTAAAAACCTTGCTAAGATAATTTGTAACCATGTCGACCTCCTATCGGCGCTCTCTAGTGCTAAACGTGTGAAAGACGTTTCGGCGGATTTTTAAATGTCGATTGCTGACGGCTGAGCTGTTCCGCCGACCAGCGTTCACAAAAAAAAAAGAAACGACACACGGAGCGAAATTCTGTTACAAATGAAACACTGAGCTGAGATTTTTTTTTTTGCTATTGTTTTTATTCTTTTGTCTTTTCAGCACAAAGAAAAAATTGTGAATTAAAATTGACAATATCAAACTGCAAACGTTAGGATACAACGAAAGTGTCACGACGAGGATAACCGTGTCAGTCTCCGTATTGACTGTCCGCACTTAGTTTACTTATTTTACAGAGCAGCGGAATTAACCATTAAATAAATATCTGATGTCCTTAGTGGGGATCACAGGCCTGCGCGCGTTGAATTGCTGTGCGTCGAACGCCGAGTATATACGTTTATGGTGTTTGCTTTTGGCGACAAGTCAGTGAATGTCCTCAAATTAACTCGCGTATTTAAAAAGTTTAAAACTTCTGGTCGAGCAGTTTCTTTCTCGTTTTATCGCGTCGCGCAGATCAACTTTCTCGTCGAGGTTCTCTATGTAGATTTGTGGCGGTTCCCTCGAACGCCACTACCTACCCCCCCATTATAGTTCGAGGGTTTCCACCTAGAGCGGCCGAAAACCTATAAAACAAGTACTGATTGCTTGCCTAGCAATTAAGCATGTACTTACCTTTTTGTCACCCACCTAAAGTATCTCCAAAACCATATTTTCGCTGCTTCAATAGCACGAACCACAGGAGACATTTTCCTCACGGGCATCATGTGCTAGAAAGTAATCCGTCGGGTGTATGTTGCATCATTCGATTTCCTAGTAAGAAAGTATAACATGCGGTATACACCAAGCAACCCACGCACAGGGGATATTCTTTCATTATTTTACTACAGCACATCGATCGGTAAACCGACCAGCAAGCTAAAGAATTAGCATCCATGGCAATGTTCCATAAAGGCAATTTGGTTTCACAACCAAGCAACCAACATGTCTCGACCACCGCGGTGCACATATCCCCCATCGAATTTGCGGCATACAAACAGGAGATACGCTACCTTACTTCCATGCTGCAAGCATATCGGTCGCTAAACCAATCGACATGAAATGGGTAACTCGCACCTGGCCACAAGGGAACCGAGTTCCGTTAGTGTACATACACACACGAGAGTTCGACCCTCCGATGACGCTAGCAACGTGCGCCCGATCAACATAGATGCCTTACGCAGTGCCGATCGGGTAAACATTTCCTTTTATGGAATAACAATATCCCCAGTCCGCAATGCTCATGGACACACGTCATGAGCGTGCGAGGTAAACACATCTGTGTGAGTGCACATCTTCACCGTGTCCAGGGCAATCTTCAATCGCTATACGGATTCCGTGGAGGTAAGTCGTGCCTCCACGTCAAATAATTCGAATCGAATATTATCAACGGTCGGTGGACGAGCTCCCGGAGTGTTTCGGTTCACTTAAAAATTAAATCGGTTTAGTTGTTGGAAATTAAATTCCTTAAAGTAAAGTCAGTTTATTTGGTTGCAATTAAACACTGTACATTTGTCGAAAGTAAATCCGTGTAAAATTAAACACTGTACGTTTGTCGAAAGTACATCCGTGTAAAATTAAATCCTGTACACGCAGTGTAAAACGAGTGCATCATTCTTAACTTCAATTTCGATTGACAGCAAAATTAAAGTTAAAACCTTGTGAAATTAAATCCTGAACTTTACAATAAAAATTAGTTTTATAATCAGTTTATTTGTGTAAAATTAAACTCTGTACATATTGTCAAAGTCAAAGCCTTGTGAAATTAAATCCTGAACTTTATGATAAAAATAAGTTTTATAATTAGTTTATTTGTTTCTATCGGCACTTGAAAGCAAGCCTTTAAGTTAGAGTAATGTAAGTTATGTCACGTGTTGAACAGACATACTACCAATAAAGAACCATTGACTTTGAATGACTATTGTATTTTAATTGATGAAAAAAACATCGCATTATTTGGAGACAAATACGAAGCGTGCCGGTGGATAACAACAGTGCGACGTAGTAGGCGTTGCAATCCAAACAATGCGTTGGGAAACTTGGTGAACCTGTGCCCTGGAGGCACCATACCCAAGAGATACGGAACCCACAGACTGATTACATTTTCCTTCTGGGGATGATTCTACTCACCCCATCGTTCTCTTTCCTTTTTATCCTTCCTGGTTATTCTCTCATAATCGAGAATCTCTCCACCAGGCATGATTGCACAATTTTTTTTTTGGTCCTGCGGTTTCCGCTTCGTCGCAGGCCAGATGTGTGGATGCACTCACACACACAGACGCAGAGTTTGCTGCCAGAATTCGCCAGAATTTTCACACCCTCTGTTGCGCTGCTTCTGTATACATTTGGGTATGTGGTTTATTCTTCTTGGCGTTCTTGAGATCGTGGTAATTATCGTTGGTTGTGATAATTTTATTTGTTAGCCCTATGAGAATCGCGTTTTAGTTTATTGCTGTTTCTCCGCAATGGCATTTGTTTAGGCGAAGTGCGGTGCGGTAGGGTCAAATGTTTAGCCGACGGATTGTTTTACGGCAATTTGCTTATCGCCGCGGATTTGATGTTTGTCGACATCTGGCGCAGCTGTGCCAACCACATGTGTTTATCCAGCTAATGGATCGGTACATAATTTCCATACTGGGTCGTGTCCTTCGATCGCCCTGCAGGCGTAGAGAAATTGTTCGGGACTTGGGGCCCACGTATCTGTGGATACGTGGGGTTGCTGCCACCAGTATGGATGTCACCTTTGGTCAGGTGAAAAGGTGGACATTGGCGCATGCGTCTGTGGGCACGTGAAGTTTAGTTATGGTGAGTATGTTCCTTGGTGGAACGAAGGTATCTCAGCCTATGGTGATTTGTGCGGTTCGTCGCACCGCCACAACGTAACTCCGACAGGGTTAGGCGTTGTTGACCTCCCAGCAAGAAATTCGTTTTGTCTAGAAGAAATGAGAGCTTAGAGTGTGGAGAGTTATCTCATCAAGCATTAACATGAACAATCTCATTACCTACTAATTGCAACTTACAACAGCTTGAGTATGGCAAATAGCTTTTTTCTTTATAATATAAAGGTGTGATGTAAAAATCAAAAGAATCGCTTTGGTCTGACTGAAGGCTGAAAGAGGATCATGAGCGTTTGGGAAAATTTCTGAGGATAGACCATTCCACATTGGTGTGGTTCGGGTAAAGAATGACTCTCTATGTTTATTTGTACACCTAAAGTTGACTTTCAACGTGAATTGGTGCGCATTTTCAATTTGACGTGTATGGCGGGAAAAAGTCTGAGGAAGCTGAACACATTGAGCTAGTTTAGTTGTGCAACACCGTGATAATACTTATAGAAAAGAGATATGGATGATACGCGCCTATGTTCTAACGACGGAATTGAACGACTTACAGCCGGGTCCCCAGTAAGTTTCACTGCCTGTTTTTGCATCCTATCGAGCACGTGTAGTGAAGATTTGGATGCGGCTGACCAAATATAGGAGTTGAACTTCATTTTGGGACGAATATACCCTTTGTAAGTAGTGGCTAGATTGGATGGAGTCAAGTACTTTTTTCCAGATCTTAAGGGGGTATTCTGGTCTAGAATTTTTAAAAATCAATTTTTTTATATATTCTTATAGTTTACACTTTTAAGAAGTTACAGCTGCTCTAGTGACGCGGCAACTATACCGGTCCTGCCGCAACGAATCGAACAATAGACGGTACATACTGCCCAACTACCTGCGCGCTCGAGGTCCTTCCATACAAACCCTTTGTCTCGGAAAAAATGACTTTGAAATGAATTATAACCGTATTCAGTGACTTTTTTTTTTTTATTATGTCACTTAAAGCTACAATACCCTGAAATTTTGAAACCCGTTTTTCTCGAAACCACTTTTTACAAGTCTATTGACACGATATCTCAAGTCCTACTGAACCGATTGACGACATTGGGTACACACCTTTTTGATATAACGCTCTAAAGTCCCTACCAAGCTTTAAAACAAAAAAATTTTTACTATTTAAAAAAAATTAATCATCATCATCATCGGCACTACAACCGGGATCCGATCTTTGCCTTATTTAGCAAGTCTCTCCTCCGGTATCCGGTCCATATCTGAGGCTTGTTAAATTGTCCATAATAATTTGTTTTTCCGGGCAAGGCCATTCGCCATCATTAAAAAAATTTAATAACCGCTAAAAAAATGAGAAAAGTCAAAAGTTTTTTTAAACACTTACTATTTTCGAAAAAAAAATGTTTTTTTATTTCTTCGAGGTAGGGACGATTACAGCACCTACATTGATTAAGAATCCATTTTTGTTTTTCCTTTTTTTTTAAATTAGAAGAGTCAAAACCATGTCAATCAAGACGCACGGTTTTGTTCAATCCCTCCCTGGTTTTTTTTTGTAATTTTTTTTGTAATTTTTTTTGTATTTTTTTTTGTAATTTTTTTTTATTTATTTTTGTTTTATTTTTTAAGTTTTTATTAGATTTTGTTTTGTTGTAAATAAATATTAGGCAAAAATCCAATAGTAAAAATGTTTTTAGTTTTTTTTTTAACACAATTTTAAAAAAACGCTCAAATTTGGCACTCTACAACAGAATACCCCCTTAAGGAACCCCATGCATTTGGCCACACTTTTCGCAGCTTGAAAAATGTGGTCGCTCCAATTAGGAGTGGAATTCATTCAAGTGCCGAGGATTGATAGTTCCTTGGCTTCGCCGATGCAAGTGCTGTTCATCAACAGTATATTTTCTTTGGGGTTCGCCTTTGACGACAATTGAAAATTATTTAATTTTCTGAAGACAGTATTTGTTCAACACTGCCAAGGTATAGTTTAACATTGTTATGCACTCTTGGTGGATTTTATTTTATATTAGAAATATTTACCATTGAGAAAATATGGAAGAAAGAGGTCATTGGGAAAACTTCGAGATCAGTGAAAGCGAAACTGAACTTGATATTGATTTTTTTAAGACGATTTAGTCGGAAATAATGTCCAACAAAGTGAAAATGTTCATACTGATAGCAACGGGGGGAGCCAACGCGAGTGCCGGATGCCCGAGGTGATTATGCGAACACCCTAGATCTGTTTTCGACATCCGAACCGAGTATTTATACTGTAGAGGTTTCTGCGCCACTGGGAAAGTCACATCACTGCTTGGTATCTGTCGCGCAAGCACTTGCATACCAAGCGAATAATCGGCCTAGGCAGCCTCGCAATGTATAGAAGTATGGGGCTGCTAACTGGGACGATATGCGAGATTTCTTCGCATCCTTTCCATGGTCCGAGGTGTTCTTCGGAAACTCCGATGTTAACGCTTGCGCGGAGTCGGTATCAGAGATTATTCTCCTGGGGATGGAGATGTATATTCCACATTCCATCAAAACGAAGTTCGTCTGATAAACCTTGGTTTGACAAAAAATGCGAGCTGATTACAGCGGCAAAAAATAGAGCTTTTAAGCAATGGCGCTCCAACCCCACCGATGTTAACAGAACGAATTTTGTTAGAATCAGAAACGCGTGCAACCAGGCGATTGATACCGCGAAGAAGGCTCACAACGACAGGGTGATCAATAAGCTCCTTCGGTGCCCAACTGGTTCGCGCTCCTTCTGGTCAATGGCAAAGGCTATCAGCAGTAACTTTGCTTCCTCCCCCTTCCCCCCGTTGGTGACAGATAGCGGGACGTTAGTCACGAATCCAAAGGATAAAGCTAATGTTTTCGCGAATTTATTTTCCGCGAATTCAAACCTCGATCCCGGCCTTTTGGAGCCACCTGTGATCTCGCCGCTACAGTCTTCCATGTGGGATGTGAGATTTCGTCCGCGCACTATCCAAGGCATTCTACGTGAACTGGATTGTAGGAAGGCAACCGGCCCGGACGGAATACCAGCAATAGTCCTTAAGAACTGTGCTCCAGAACTATCGCCGGTTCTTGGCAGAGTTTTCCGCTTATCATATGCACGGAGGACCTTTCCTGCCTGCTGGAAAATCGCTCGAGTTCAGCCAATCCCAAAGACGGGAAAAAAGTGTCTCCCACAAAATAACCGTCCGATAGCATTACTGTCTATTTTATCTAAGGTAATGGAAAAAGTCATCAATACTGAGTTGGTTAAGTATTTGGAGTGCAACGGTCTTCTGAATGATCGTCAATACGGATTCCGTGGCAGGCGGTCCACAGAAGACCTTTTGACACTTATAACCGATATATGGACATCTGCCATTGAACGGCATGGTGAGTCAAGGGCGGTCGCATTAGATATCTCCAAGGCTTTTGACCGCGTCTGGCACGGGGCATTGCTGAGCAAACTTCGTTCATATGGACTTTCCCAACAGCTTTGCGACTGGACAAGGAGCTTCCTGGAGAATCGATCGATCCGGGTTGTTGTGGACGGCGAGTGTTCGGATCTGTATCCTGTTAATTCGGGGGTGCCCCAGGGTTCTATTTTGGCTCCAACCTTGTTCTTGCTTCACATAAATGATTTGTTGGAGACAACGGATAACAAAGTGTTCAGTTTTGCGGATGATAGTACGCTTGTTTCCTCCTTTTCGAGTGATCGGCCGATTGGTGCATCAATGTCGCACCAGCTGAGATGTAGACAGATTGACTCTCTGAACCAGAATCTAGATAAAATCCAGCAGTGGGGAAATGCCAATCTTGTCGACTTCAACGCAACGAAGACCCAGTATACAACATTCACAAAGAAAACTGGATCATCGGTTTCACAGCTGATGATGAGTGGCCGGGCCCTCGAGGCTGGGGAAAGTCTGAAATTGCTCGGCGTCACGGTCTGTGGGAATGTATCATGGCATAAACACGTATCGGGTATCGCCAGATCAGCCTCAGGAAAACTGAGTTATCTTTTTAGAGCCAAGAAATACTTTACTCCGGCCCAACTTCTTCTCCTATATAAATCTCAAATTAGACCCGCGCTCGAATATTGCTCTCATGTTTGGAGCTCGGCTCCTAAACATACCCTCGACCTACTTGAAAGCGTACAGAGACGAGCGATCCGCCTGATCGGGGACTCGGCCCTGACGTCGGGACTACAGTCGCTATCACATCGAAGGCGCGTGGCCGACCTCTGTCTGTTTTACAGATATTATCACGGGTGCTGTTCTTCGGAGATTCTTGGCATTGTTCCACGCAATTCGGTCTATATGCGCTCCACAAGACAATCCGACGGATCGCACCCGTTTGTGGTTCATCTCCCGACAGCGCGAACATCCCTGTATCAAAACTCGTTCCGTTACAGAGCGGGGAAGCTGTGGAACTCCCTTCCCACGCGAGTGTTCCCGGAGCGTTACAACCTGCAACTGTTCAAAAAGAACTGCAACAGTTATTTGATGGCATCTCGGGGCGCCCACTCGACGCTATAGGTTCGCCTCTCCCGAGAGAAGTCTAATAACAAAAAAAAAAAAAAAAATTGTGATAGTGGCGGAATAGTGAAAAAAAAAACTGAAAACAGGTGTTATTGAGAGTGATACTGATGACATTGGTAAATCTTCTAAAGAAATAGATGAAGCTGATGATAATTGGAAAGATATTACAAAAAGCGTGATGAAGTTCCAACACGAAGAATAGATTTTACAATATTACCGGATGTTGAGGGACCACAAGTTTCTACAAATATTGTAAAACCTTTATATTTTGTCAAATTATATACACTGATGGTGAAATTAGTTGGTGAAATCGTAAAAGAAACTAACAGCTATGCCAAAGAAAAAAAAAACAAATTCGAAAACCAGGATAAAAACTTTTTTTTGGAAAACCTGGAAGGATGTCGAACGAGATGAACTCTGGGCTTTCATTGGGGTTATTATCAATATGGGAACAATGCTGATTTCAAACATACAAGAATATTGGTCTTCAAATCAAAACAGTAGAATTCCTTTCTTCCAAGCTATTTTTACAAGACATAGATTCAACCAAATATTTTGGATGATGCACTTCAAAACACCAGATCCAGCGAACAACGACCTAGGAACTCGAATACAAAAAGTAAACAATTTTATTGATTTCATTTATCTTATCACACACTAAATTATTTAAAAAAATGAATTAATAATAACATTAAGCCTTTTTTTTTTTTTTTGTATTAGTAAAACAGATGTCTATTTTTCAGACGTTCCAAAGAAAAAATGTCTCCGAGTTGTTTCACTCTTAAGTTTTTTTTTTATTACACTTCTCTCGGGAGAGGTGAACCTATAGCACCGGATTAGCATCCTGAGGTCTGACTAAATAACTGCTGCACTCCTTCTTGAACAGTTGCAGATTGTAAGGAACGAGTTCTGTTCGCACCGTCGGGAAATTAACCACAAATTGGTGTGATCCGTCGTATTGTCTTGTAGAGCGCATATAAAGCGAATAGCACGAAACAGTACCACGAATCTCCAGAGAACAGTACCCGTAATAATATCTGTAAAACAGTCAGAGGTCAGCTACGTACCTTCGATGTGATTGCGACTGTAGTTCCGACATCAGCGCTGTGTGTCCCCGATCAGTCGGATCGTTCGTGTTTGAATTCTCTCAAGTTGACCAGGGGTATGTTTAAGACCAGAGCTCTAAACAACTCGGCGTCACGGTCTCTGGGAATGTATCGTGGCCTAACACGTACGAATATCGCCAGGTCCGCCTTTGGAAAACTGAGTTAATAGTTTTAGAGCCAAGAAATATTTTACTCCGGCCCAACTTCGTGCGAGTAATTTCGTGCTTTCCAAGATTCGAGGCCCTGTCCATTCATCATCAACTGTGGAACCGATGATCCACTTTTCTTTGTCAATGTTCTATACTGTGTCTTCGTTGCATTGAAATCCATGGGATTGGCCTTTCTCCACCGCAGGAGCTTATCCAGATTCCGATTCAGAGAATTGATCTGGCTACATCTCAACTGGTGCGACGTTGATGCACTAATCGGCCGGTCACTCGAAAAAGAGGACACAAGCGTACTATCATCCGCAAAACTGAACACTTTGTTATTCGTTGTCTCCAACAAATCATTTATGTGAAGCAAATATAAGGTTGGGGCCAAAATAGAACTGTAGCGTCTCTAACAGATGCACACACAATACACAAGTAAATAGTGAAGAACACCGAACGAAAATATACCATAGCGATAACAAAACAATTCACACCAGTGGAATATACTTGCGTTTAAAAATTGACTTCTAAGCACGGCCAGTAGTCTGATGTGTTACGCTTAGGTTCAATTTTTGGTGATTCTAACTGTCACAGCGACAGTTCGAATCACACGTTCTTCACTATCAATCCCAAACGCTATAGAACCTTGAGGCACGACCGAATTAACAGGATACAAATCCGAACACTCCGCGAAACAACCATCGCAACGACTAAGACCCATGTTCCGTTGTCTAGCCGATAACTCATGCCCATACTTGGTCATGCCCCCGAAACCGATTTCTCAGTATACACAGCAACCGAGGAATCTAGCTCAGCATGTACGACAGTAATTCGCCGAACCAATTCCTTATGCACGCGTAGCAACCCTCCTTCACATTTCTAGTAAGTGGCAGTGAGTCTACTTTGCGATGACTCCACTGCCACGACACCATGAATGGATTCTTGTCCATTTTCAGTCAGTTGAAGTTCATTAACCGCTGGGGACGGGCACACCGCGCCACGAGTCGAGTCACAACCACCGTCGAGCGCTCACCCCGCTTTTATTACCCCGAGTCGGGCTTCAGGAAGTCCATGTGAAGCAGGCCGAAAGTAAAGTCGCGAGTCGGCGTGGTAATAATTTGCATTGCCTTTTCAACTTAATGGTAACTTGAAAGATTCCCGTCGAAAATAATGAAAAGCGCTAGTGGACGAAGATTTCTAATGTGCGATGAATCTCGATGTCGCACGAGAAATGTCGTCGGCCGAGATCGTAGCTGATGGTGTTCCGCCGAACGATGAATGCCGTTGGGGAATAGCGAACGAAATTGCTGATGGGTTGACGCAATGGCGTCTGAACCAACGTTGCCTGAAACAAGGTTTGGATTAAAAAACGAACAGCAATACCTTTGTGGTCGAGAAATCCGGTCCAGGATCTTTGATGTAATCTGGTTGAAGTTCCCGCGCTGATGTATTTGTTGGAATTTGTGTTTAAGTAGGAAAGTTAAAACTTCATTCACTAAATTTGAAGTAAAGCCGATGCGACTGGCGAATGCCTTTAAATGAATAGAGATAATGTTCGACTGAGTTTTCGATGGAGACAACTATTTATTTATTTAACTGGTGGCGTGCGAAACTTCAATATAAATGTCTTATAAAATGTACATAATTAAATTGAGCACCAAAACAGTATTCATGTATTAACAGTTGCCGAAAAATCCTATCAAAACACCAAAAACTAAACTGTTCACCGAAGATTTGTATTGACTCGAACTGAAGAAAGATTTCCAATAAAGTGTTGATAACTAAATAAACGGTTCACCGATGATTTTTTATTGATTCGAATTGACGCCTTTTACTTATCGTCACCGCCCGTGATGCTATTTGGTGCACCTATTATGGAATTCGTGTCTCGTAGTAAAGGTGTATGACAGTCCGGTGGAATATTGGTGAACCCGTGCCCGTGCTGGCACCACAGCACGATAAACCCCTACAAAACCTTCGCTCCCGAAGGAGCAATTTCAATCAGAAGATTCCCCTGCCCTAACTTATACAATGCGAGAAAAAGACGGTTAACCCTGCTTTGTATTGAAGAAGGTATTTTCATAGTTAGTTATTCAAAGGGAACGAAGTACAAGTAGGTTTACGCTTTCTGGGTTTTTGACAAAGAAGAATATAATTGATATAATACCTTATTGGTTAAACTTTGATATAATACCTTATTGGTTAAACAAATAAAGTTAAGTCGGGCTTAAAGTCACCAAGCACAAGAAAGCTGTCGTTCGAAGAGCAGATCCATTGCATCAACAGGCTGTTATGAAACAGATTGGGGGACAGAAAACCGAAAATGGTAATCTATGATGTGAAAGGAACTGGTGATTAGACCAATTTTAAAACTTACTTTACATGCACCTATACGAGGAATTTTTATTGTTAGAACACTTCTAATTCAAATTGGTGAGAATAGAGTATTCCTAATTCGGTTATATAAACAGATTTTATTGCATACAACCAAACGATGATTTTCATATTCAAAAAGGAAATAATAGTAACAGATTTGGGTTATCACACATGGCAAACTGTAAAATATTTATGTTAACCTTGAATACGGGACAAACCTATGACATTTCATGGCTCACGAAGATTGTCTTTCTGTAATATAATAGTATTACCCTCTCCTTAAGTTATATTCTTAAGTAACTATAAAATCAGTTTAATGTATTCAACCACGAAGAATATGAAATCAGGCTTCAGTACTCTCGTATATATGCAGTTAAGTCAAGAGGTGCTAAAACAGTGAGTCGTAAACCCTATCTAAAACATCATATCATTACTATGACCATAACCCATAAAGATGGCCATCACATGTAAAGGCGAATAAGTAATCTGATGAAGTACATCTTCGGCTCATCTCCAACTAAAACCATCTTGAGAGCACATAAAAGAAAACCGCGTTCGTTAAAAAGCTGTATGAAGTGCGTTTCGTCCTTTTATTTTAGGGCACGTTGTTTCGTTATCAACCAATTTACGGATCTTTTGATAGCCTCCTTGTGCATGTTTTCATGATAACATCAAATAAAGAAAAAACCTGATAATCCTGGCACCAAACTTTAGTCCTGAATCCTCATATTTAAAATAAATGATTATGTTCTTTCGAGTATGTTAATAACTATTGTGAAATAACAAGGCATAACATAGAAGATTATAAAGGATATCCGACAAAGAGAAAGAAACAACGAGATAAACATCTTTCCAAAGACATGGAGAGCTTTGTTTAGATTTTCTATCGTTTGTCGGCCACAAAATCATATTGTTTAAGAAAGACTTTAAAAAAATTAAAAATAAAACTAAAAAAGTTATGTTTAGGAAAATAAAGAAGTAGAAAACCCAAACAAAGGAACAACAACAAAAAAATGAGAGAATAAAATAAATAAAAATGAAACGAAGAAATTGCTTGACCTGATTTCCAAGATATCTAGAGATGGTGCTGTGCTCGAAAACGAAAATGGGATTTTAACAATTCCATTTTGCCGCTTTATAGATACGAATTCTAGATAAGTTAAATAGCTGCGTACATACTACCCCACTTCCCATCAGCTCAACCACGTTTCCAAGCAGGGCGGCATATTCCCTCACATCTACACATGCACTCAAGCGCACCGTCAAACGAAATTCTTCCTCATTATTCACTCACAAGAGGCAGCCTCCAGGCCGGTATTCGTCCTCTTCAGCACAATGGTATTGTCACGTCAGACAAAAAGTAAAAAACCAGAGCCAAGCAAAAATGGAAGGCAAGCAGAAAAAGAAAACTATTGAGATTGGGAAGATGTCCAGGATAATGTTGTATAGTAAAAGGATAAAATGTCATTCCCGCCAGGATATCGTCAGATGCTTTCAAGTATTGTGCCCGGAAAATTTTTCTTAAAAGGTTTTACGTATTCGCTGCTGTCCTGTGTGCAGTTAGCACGAATACCTTCAGATCATTTGTAGTCTATAACAAATACCATCAAAAGTGCCAAAAGAAGAAAGGTGTTCGCCGGGTGCGGGGTACTCAGAGGACAAAAAAGTATTCGATTTTCAGCGGAGAATTTATACACGTGTGTGCGACATTTTCCCGTGGGGTTTACCCACCCTGTTATGCATGCCAAGGTATTTCTCTTTGTCATTCACATGTTTAATCCGCAGCTTATTTGTTACCATAATTCGGTTGGTTGATTATGGGTTAAGTAGAATTGTGGCAGACTATAGATATGACCGCGCCAGAAAGGGTAGAGCGACCTTAATCTGTTCCCTTGGTCTGTTTTGTGAATGAATGAAATTTAGCTTGATAAAGGGTGAAATCCTATTAGACCCATGCCAAGGGTTTTATTTGGATAACTAGTGGCTATCGACATTTTTAGAGCCTGCATTTTCTGCAACTAATTTATAAATACATCCATTAAGCTGTGTGAGGTTACGCACTACCAACATATAACATAAATGTCTTAAAGTTAGTAGAGCAAGGTGTTGAGGTGACACTTACTTATAACCAGTGGTGAATTAAGCAGGTTATAACACACAAGTGTCTGGGTTCGATATATGGTAGGGTTGATGACTAATATTAAAAGAGATATTTAATACGTGTCAAATGATACAAATTTGTTTTATCAATGGCTAACGTATGCTGTTGTTTCGCTGCCGGCCAATTCTTTGAATTGGTTTCCAACTCCTGAATACTGAATATCAGCATGTATATATTATATATACGAGGGTTGCCTCTTATGTTTCGGGATTTGGCAACCCTGGTGTTGCAATCCGGCAATTGACAGCTCTGTCGTAAAGTTGGACATTTTTGAGGTTATACGCACTCAGAACATTTTGACATACGAGCGCTATTTGTGTTGTTTACAGTAACTTAAAAGATTCATCTCGGCCCAAAAATGGAATTAAATCGTCAACATTTTCGTGCGATTATTTTTTACAACTTTCGGCGTGGATTAACTCAGCAACAGTGCATGGATGAACTTAATTCAATTTTTGGCGATGAAGCTCCATCAAGGACCAGTGTTTATCGATGGTATGGTGAATTCAATCGTGGTCGTAGTTCACTCCAAGATGAATTTCGTGAAGGTCGTCGAAAACCATTGATGCTGTGCGCGAACTGATATTGGAAGATCGTCATGTGACCTATCGTGAGATTGAGACAACCTTAGGCGTTAGTGGGACCAGCATACATTCAATATTTCATAAACATTTGACTGTCAAAAAAATTTGTTCGCGTTGGATCCCACACAATTTGTCAATCGCCAAAAAAAAGGCTCGTGTCAATTGGTCGAAAGAAATGCTCAAAAACTACGGTCGCGGTGCTTCGAAACACGTCTATGACATCGTGACAGGTGATGAATCGTGGATTTACGCCTATGAGCCCGAAAGTAAACAGCAGTCGACTGTCTGGGTGTTTCAAGATGAGCCAAATCCAACAAAAGTTGTTCGCGCACGAAGCACTTCCAAGCAAATGGTCGCCTGTTTTTTCGGAAAAACTGGACATGTCGCAACCGTACCACTAGAACAACGCAGAACAGTCAATTCTGAGTGGTACACAACCATTTGTTTGCCAGTTGTCTTCCAAGAAATCAAGAAAACCGACCGCCGAAGACGGAACACTCTTCACCACGACAATGCGAGCTCTCACACATCGGCTGCGACAACTGCATTTTTGAGCACCCAAAACATCGATTTGATGGGTCATCCGCCGTATAGTCCTGACTTGGCACCGAATGACTTCTTTTTATTCCCGTACGTAAAAAACAAACTGAGAGGTCAACGTTTTTCGACACCTGAAGAAGCGGTTGCTGCATTCAGAATGCATGTGTTGGAGATACCTCAATCAGAGTGGCAAAAGTGCTTCGACAATTGGTTCAAACGCATGCAAAAGTGTATAGATGTTCATGGGGAATATTTTGAAAAACAATAAAGTGATTTTCGATGATCAATATTTGTTTTTGTTCTTTAATCCCGAAATATAAAAGGCAACCCTCGTATGGTAGGGTTGGTGACAAATATTAAAAGAGACATTTAATACGTGTCAAATGATACAAATTTGTTTTATCATGGCTAACGTATGCTGTTGTTTCGTTGCCGGCCAATTCTTTGAATTGGTTTCCAACTCCTGAATACTGAATATCAGCATGTATATATTATATATATTAGCGTGGTCTTCGCCGTCATTATTCTCACTCATAGTGTCTATGCCATTGATTGATTGGCGGCGCTAATTTTGGGGATTCACCCGTGGATGGCATTTCTACGTAGACCATTTTGAAATTAGATTGTTTTTTATGGATCACTTGTGTTCGCTTTGTATATAGTTATTTATGTCTGTATGTGTATTTATCTTAATCATTGTACTTCGTCCATATTACGGATTACTAATGTAACTCCGTAACACTACATACGTTAGTACTATTTACTACTATTTATTGACCTGTAGGAACCCGGAAGCTCATGACTTTGTGGCGGTTCCGCCAAACCCCACTGCCTACTTACCTGAAGAACCCCCATCCCTACAACCGAATCTGCATAAGTTTTTGCTAATTCAATCGCATTAAACACCTGTAAATACTTCACGCCTCAAATAGATCAAATTTATAATCTAAAAGTCCCTGTAAAAGAATCCTTACCTTTTATGCATCTCTTCGCATCCAAATTACCTATAAGAATAGTTTCCTAACTAATCATGAATCCCTAAACCATCCGGCACTCTGGTATGCCATGCAATTCCGCTGTCCACGTGCACACCGCATGTCCCTGGCAGTTCCACGGTCTCGGCAGCCTTTTGTCCAAGGGACAAAAGCAAACACTAGCGTCTAGTGTCATAAACCGTATTTCTTCGCATGTAAACATGCATAAAAATTCGATCCCATTTCGTTCAGCAAGATACGGTACACGACCACCCATCGTATACTTAAATTACTTTAGCATCACCAGCATAATAGCAACACGGCTATTTACCCAGCTGCAATAGATTCACCCATGATTTGTTTTCCAACGAACAAACAATCACAACTTCGTGCTTAGCCACCAAACGAATTATCCAGCATATACGAATGCAAGGAAATTCGTTTCGGCCACCGACCCAAGATACGATATACAATTTTCATTGTATAAAGTATCGCAACCGTTAGCACCTTTTCCAATGTCTATTCGTATATTTACACAAGGGCATCACGCATCTAAGACTTTTATGATGCCCGCGCCTCATCTTTTCTTTTACCACATTTCTTCGATGCATCGTCGTCTATTTATTGAGCCGCAACGCACTTCATAGACAACGATCTTCTCGATCCCTTTGTCCTTGCCGCCTGCCTGCTTTGTTTTGCCATTGCCTTCGCGCATGGGTAAACAACAGAGATCTGAACGATCACACACATACCACCATGACCTTCATTTTGAGATCTGGTTTTCTATTCCACCAAGACAGACTTTACGTTTTTCTGGTGGTAAGTAAAAACATATCCTTAGTGGAGAGGATATCTACCAACATACCACAAACTCTCCCCAAACTCTCCCCAAACTCGAGTCGAGTCGAGTAAGTGCGCGAGTCATATAAATAATTCAAATACGTGTTCTGCCATCTAATGTTGTCTTGCGTCATATAAATAATCCGAATCTGTGTTCTTATATCTAATTTAGTGTGGCCGCATATAAATAAGACTTATGGATTAATTAAAATAATAAAATTAAAGAACTAACTCCGGATAACTAAACCAGTGTTTCATCGTTACTTTTGTCCACGTTTTGTTTCGGAGTTTCGTTTGTGCTTTTCTCCCAGTGCGTCCGTTTTATCCTTGGTGTGATTGCTTTTCTGGTGGACAAAATTGCTGCGGCTGAACTGTTGATCTATGGAGGAAGGAATTGAATCAGCGCCGTATGCCGGTGCAACATACTCTCCTTCCCCACAACTTCACCGACTCGACTGCGCCATCGTCCCTTGTCCTGTGCACTCTCCTCCCACGCTTGACTACCTGATCGGATTTCCTCAAGGTTATCGTTTCACCATAGATACATAACACCCCCCAAAAAAGAGCATAACCCAGGTAACGGTGTATTTTCCAAATTAATCGGACATACAGACAATGCACCGTGGAGCATAGTTTCCATGCCTTCGCCATGGTAACAAAGCAATCAGGAACCCGACAGTCGCATAACACCATATTCCTATAGGACATGAACAAAAATGTTCCTATAAGGAAGAACCGTTTGTCTGTGCGATGCATAACGTTAATTCTCGAGAGAGATATTCCAACATGCAACGCACACCAGGGAGTCTCAATCGGCGCCAATGGCCAACGAGAGTATCCCAACCATTTGTTCCCACCAACATACACCATCTTCTCGTGTAGGAAAAAACTGTCACATCTTTACACAAACGATATATCAACACCTGCACCAATTACTCAACGAGGGATATGCGATCAGCGGAGATGCTGTGCGCAGTTGCCGATCGTATAAACATCCAACGTTCCGTACACAAGTATTATACAGCTGCAGCCAGTTCGCTTGCTATTCCTTCTTTTGATTTCACCCATACCCGCGTACACGTTGACCGATCATGTAACCCCAAGGAGTACCTGGTGTCGCAACTGGCTTCCGAGGGAAATATAATGCTCAATAGCATAAACATCCATACGAGAATCCGACCCATCGGCTCGTCATGGATATATGCATGATCAGCACGAATGTTGTGCGCAGCTTCCAAGTATAAACACACAAAAACCCTCGTTCATGGTGGCTTCCCCCGGCTGCAAGCGTTACTCTCGGTTCATGCAGAATGTATCTGTATGACCACGGTTCGCATGCTGATGGAAGCTCAGCAATGGCGACCGGGGTGATCATGGTGTGTGTGCGCATCTGCGCTGGGGCCGATCGTCGGTGATCGTTTCCAATGGATCTAACGAACCCAAGGATGCGGAGCGAAGTTTTCGTTTTGCTTGTTTTTTCTTTGTATCTAACGAATATCGAATTACACAGTCAAGTTAGTTTGTCTGAATCAACCACTGTCGGTGGACGAACGTCCCAACAAGTCATTTATTGTTTTTACTGTCACGGATCGTTACTAGTAGTATTGTTCGAGAGCTTTTCTGACTGTTCTGGTCGAGCGCACTACCGATTTAAACAAACAAATTGTGGATACTCTGCACATTTGACAGTTGATTAAGTATATTTCGGTATTGGATCCTAATTTTAATAAACTTTCATTTAATCTATAACGTTAAATAAAGAAATAAAAGTAGTGGAGAGAAAAACTTAGTGTTTTTTGTAACCTGCCCGATGGGAAGACTCCTCAGAGACTTAAAGGACCATCAAAACATACCACACGTCCACCCGCTTGCGTACGATGCTGACGGCGTTTACACTGGGACTGGACGATTTGATATTCTCCTGGTCCATGTGGATGCTCGCAATTGACGCGCTTGGCACAGTTTTTGGCTATATGTCCGAATGATTGTCACCCTTGGCATTGATTCGGGTCAGAGTTTGCCTTTGGCCGGTCCCAAGACAACGGCATGTGCTAAATTTTTAATTCTTATGAAAGTTTCAGCCAGTTTCAGGACAAGAACATGTGGTAACTGTTTAATTCTTATGATAGTGTCAGGCAGTTTCTTGGAGAATAATCAACTACAAATAAATCGAAGAGAATATTCAGCCACTTAGACTTAAGCGTTTCCAGTCTTGTGACTTTCTCGACTGTATTCTCCTCGGGAATGTATCATGGCATAAACACGTGGCGAGCATCGCCAGGTCAGCCTCTGGAAAACTGAGTTATGTTTTTAGAGCCAAGAAACATTTTACTCCGGCCCATCTTCTTCTCCTGTATAGACCCGCGCTTGAATATTGCTCTCATGTTTGGAGCTCGACCCCTAAACATATCCTCGACCTACTTGAGAGCATACCGAGATGAGCGATCCGGCTGATCGGGGACTCGGCGCTGACGTCGGGAATACTGCCGCTATCACATCGAAGGTGCGTAACCGACCTCTGTTTGTTTTACAGATATTATCACGGGTACTGTTCTTCGGAGATTCGTGGTATTGTTCCCCGAAATTCAGTTTGCGGCTCATCTACCGACGGCGCGATCATCCCTGCATTAGAACTCGTTCCGTTACAGAGCGGGGAAGCTGTGGAATTCCTTTCCCACACGAGTGTTTCCGGAGCGTTACAACCTGCAACTGTTCAAAAAGAACTGCAATAGTTATTTGGTGACATCTCGGGGAGCCGTGTCGGTGCTATAGGTTCGCCACTCCCGAGAGAAGTGTAATTAAAAAAAGAAAAAAAAAAAAAACGAACTGTAAATTATAAAACAAGTATAAAAATCTTTAATTAAGTTTGTTCGCGGGTATTTGGCCTAAATATTTGTATTTACTGAATAATATTTTCGTCCATTGCTGTTTACCTTGGACGGCATTACTTATTGTGGTCGTCGTGTACCTTAAATTTGACAGTAATAGGTGTTCATCGTGACTTGTTCATATTTCTGCGGAAAGTGGAATATATAAATATACAGCCCGGTCGGAGCTTATAATTATTGAAATGTAGCACGTTTCCGCAGTTGGTGCTGAAGTTATAATTTAAAAGTAACTGTCAAATTAATCAGGAACATATTGTCAAAGTACGAATGCTTCCGAAACTGATGCCGTATGTAAGAACGAAATAGAGAAGTGAGCGCAGGTCTGTTGAAATCCCTTACTCCTGCCTTCTTAATTTGTCCTGGTTACCTTAGGTTAAGCCCAGTTAAGATAGTACTTAAGCTCTCTAGTTTGTAGCTTATGTATACTTTAGTTGTAGGTATTTATGTTGCTCGAATTAAGCCAATAAATGAGGATGTAGGGTTATATTTTTTGGTGATTATTATTTCTTACCTCCTTCGCGGAGCTTCCCTCCAAGTCTCCTGGCAGCGGGTTCAAAATTAAGAGAAGCTTTCTTAGTTGGTATTTGGTTAATATATTTGATAATATTGATTAAATTCATTTAGTAATATGTTGTGACCGTTGCCTTGGGTGGGTCTTTCCAATTGGTCCAATAATGAGATGAGTGGTTTTATTTAGTTCATTTTTAATTTAATTTAATTTATTTCACTTGTATACTTGTGGCCTCTGGATCCCGACTGATCTCGAAATAAAAAAAAAAAAAAAATAGGCGGTGGCGAGAGGCCTACTTGAGGGAGACAAGGACAATTGTGTCCTTCATCTTGTCTCTGGCTTCTGGTCATCTTGCGATAATCAGAATCACCCAAATCCGTGAAGAAGTTGGGCCCGGTCTCAAGATATCCGAAAGGAAAGGGGAAAGACGTATCTAAGGATAGTGTGGACAGGGTTAGTTCAATTGTTCTCTAACTACTTGGATGGGGGGATGGTGGAAAAGAAATCGTACAAGACCGGTAGGCCTTGAGTGCGGTAGTAAACGCAGATCACGTCTTTGGCGTCTGATAATCTACGCTTTGGTCGGTGTGTATGTGTGCGTGTTTGTGCTGTCTTGTAGTGTGCGCGCGTGTTTGTAGTGTGTCAGCAGTAGACCCCATGGGATGGGTCCAGGAATCCTCTATTATAAAGGAGAATGTTGTTGGGAAGGGAGCTTTCTTCAGTTTTGTACTGAAGAAGAAATTGTGGTGGTGTGATTCGAAGAGATCGAAAGAGAGAAGGGTCAAGAACGCAAGACTCCCACACAAGTGGGTTCTCGCTGTTCTGAATGCTTTCGAGGTACTTATATACTAATTGTAGCAAGTACTCGTCGATAGGGATAATGGAGGCACCTTCGTATAGGCGAGAGTTCGGGTAATGGTGGCCGTCAGGCCTTCTAGAGTGGTTGCTGCATCTTCTGAGGAGTTTTCTTTCGAAAACTCGAGTTTTTCCATTTGGGCCGAAGATATGGAGGACCATATAGGAAAGCGTATGATATTCCAGATCGGATTAGCTGCTTATAGCAGAGAAGCTTAACTTTGGTGTCAACTCTGTTGCTCCACTTCAAGATGTTGTGCAGTTGCTTAGACCGACCGAGGCCCCTTTGAAGAATGTGGGTCACATGTTTGATGAAATTCATTTTTGGGGTATAGATGACCCCAAGATATGTCATCCTGTCCTGTGGTCTAATCGTAGTATCTCCCATTTTTATTCGAATATTCTGTGAATATCGAGAAGTAGGTTGGGAGTGTTTACTACTCAGAATTATAGCTATTGCTTTGGATGGGTTAAGTCGTATTTTCCATCGACTGTAGTATTGATACAGTTCGTCTAGGTGACGGTTGAGTCGGTTTGTTGCGAGTTTAGGGCTTTTAGATGACGTGCACACTAGGACGTCATCCGCATAGCAAATCTGGTTTACTCTCACTGAGGTGTAGATATTAAATAAGATGGGGCCTAGAATGGAGCCCTGTGGTACGCCTGCAGCGGCGTTGAAAGTTCGGGAAAGCCTTCCATTCACTCGAGCTTGGAAGGTTCTGTTTAAAACGAACTGGTAGATGATACTACACAGCGTTTTACTGAGGCCAGTATTCAGTAATTTAAGAATGAGACCTTCGATCCAGGTTGTGTCAAAAGCCTTTTCAATGTCTAGGCTCACCGCAATGGTGGGTTCCTTATTAAAGAGGCGCACGCAAACGTGGTTTTGAAATATGTTGAGAGCCATAGTGGTGCTGTGCGCTCTTCTAAATCCAAATTGGAAATCAGGGATTAGGTTCCTGACACTGATAAATTTATTTAGCTTCTCGTATATGAACTGTTCATATATTTTGCTGATGCAGGTGAGGAGCGATTGATCTCGAAATAAAAATGTGCCTCCCTTTTATACTCTGGGTCATCGGGATTTGTCAAATTTTATTTAAAAATTCCAAGAAGCAAAAACAAGATTTTTGTGCTTCAATTGGAATAGGATTCCGGGAAGTTGATAAGAATTTATTTGAATAAATTCCTGGAAGGGGAAATCATGAAATGCATTTAGAGTTAAGCATTTCATGATGTTAGGATTATTAGGGATTGAATCAATGCACGACCAATGGATTTTAGTTTAATTTTGTCGTGCATATGATTCAATGGGGGAAACATGATTTGCACTATGGGTAAGGGTGAGGTAATTATGAATTTTTTTTTTTTTTTTTTTATTAGACTTCTCTCGGTAGAGGCGAACCTATAGCGTCGAGTGGGCGCCCCGAGATGCCATCAAATAACTGTTGCAGTTCTTTTTAACAGTTGCAGGTTGTAACGCTCCGGGAACACTCGCGTGGGAAGGGAGTTCCACATCTTCCCCGCTCTGCAACGGAACGAGTTCTGATACAGGGATGTTCGCGCTGTCGGGAGATGAACCACAAACGGGTGCGATCCGTCGGATTGTCTTGTGGAGCGCATATAGACCGACTTGCGTGGAACAATGCCAAGAATCTCCGAAGAACAGCACCCGTGATAATATCTGTAAAACAGACAGAGGTCGGCCACGCGCCTTCGATGTGATAGCGACTGTAGTCCCAACGTCAGCGCCGAGTCCCCGATCAGGCGGATCGCTCGTCTTTGTACGCTCTCAAGTAGGTCGAGGGTATGTTTAGGAGCCGAGCTCCAAACATGAGAGCAATATTCGAGCGCGGGTCTAATTTGAGATTTATATAGGAGAAGAAGTTGGGCCGGAGTAAAATATTTCTTGGCTCTAAAAAGATAACTCCGTTTTCCGGAGGCTGATCTGTCGATACCCGATACGTGTTTATGCCATGATACATTCCCACAGACCGTGACGCCGAGCAATTTCAAACTTTCCCCAGCCTCGAGGGCCCGGCCACTCATCATCAGCTGTGAAACCGATGATCCAGTTTTCTTTGTGAATGTTGTATACTGGGTCTTCGTTGCGTTGGAGTCGACAAGATTGGCCTTTCCCCACTGCAGGACTTTATCTAGATCCTGATTCAGGGAGTCAATCTGTCTACATCTCAGCTGGTGCGACGTTGATGCACTAATCGGCCGATCACTCGAAAAGGAGGAAACAAGCGTACTATCATCCGCAAAACTGAACACTTTGTTATCCGTTGTCTCCAACAAATCATTTATGTGAAGCAAGAACAAGGTTGGAGCCAAAATAGAACCTTGGGGCACCCCCGAATTAACAGGATACAGATCCGAACACTCGCCGTCCACAACAACCCGGATCGATCGATTCTCGAGGAACCTCCTCGTCCAGTCGCAAAGTTGTTGGGAAAGTCCATATAAACGAAGTTTGCTCAGCAATGCCCCGTGCCAGACGCGGTCAAAAGCCGTGGAGATATCTAATGCGACCGCCCTTGACTCACCATGCCGTTCAATCGCAGATGTCCATATATCGGTTATAAGTGTCAAAAGGTCTCCTGTGGGCCGCCTGCCACGGAATCCGTATTGACGATCATTCAGAAGTCCGTTGCACTCCAAATACTTAACCAACTCTGTATTGATGACTTTTTCCATTAACTTAGATAAAATAGACAGTAATGCTATCGGACGGTAATTTTGTGGGAGCCATTTTTTTTCCGTCTTTGGGATTGGCTGAACTCGATCGATTTGCCAGCAGGCAGGAAGGGTCCTCCGTGCATAAGATAAGCGGAAGAGTCTGCCAAGAACTCGCGATAGTTCTGGAGCACAGTTCTTAAGGACCATTGCTGGTATTCCGTCCGGGCCGGTTGCATTCCTACAATCCAGTTCACGTAGAATGCGTTGAATAGTGCGCGGACGAAATCTCACATCCCGCATGGAAGACTGTACCGGCGAGATCACAGGTGGCTCCAAAAGGCCGGGATCGAGGTTTGAATTCGCGGAAAATAAATTCGCGAACACATTAGCTTTATCCTTTGGATTCGTGACTAACGTCCCGCTGTCTGTCACCAACAGAGGGAAAGAGGAGGAAGCAAAGTTACCGCTGATAGCCTTTGCCATTGACCAGAGGGAGCGCGAGCCAGTTGGGCACCGATGGAGCTTATTGATCACCCTGTCGTTGTGAGCCTTCTTCGCGGTATCAATCGCCTGGTTGCACGCGTTTCTGATTCTAACAAAATTCGTTCTTTTAACATCGGTGGGATTGAAGCGCCATTGCTTAAAAGCTCTATTTTTTGCCGCTGTAATCAGCTCGCATTTATTGTCAAACCAAGGTTTATCACACGAACTTCGTTTGATGGAATGTAGAATATACATCTCCATCCCCAGGAGAATAATCTCTGATACCGACTCCGCGCAAGCGTTAACATCGGAGTTTCCGAAGCACACCTCCGACCATGGAAAGGATGCGAAGAAATCTTGCATATCGTCCCAGCCCCATACTTCCATACATGGCGAATCTGCCTAGGCCGGTTATTCGCTTGGTATGCAAGTGCTTGCGCGACAGATACTAAGCAGTGATGTGAGTTTCCCAGTGGCGCAAAAACCTTTACGGTATAAATACTCGGCTCGGATGTCAAAAACAGATCCAGGGTGTTCGCATAATCGCCTCGGGCATCCGGTACTCGCGTTGGCTCCCCCACGAGTTGAGTCAAGTTGTGGCTTACAGCAAACATCTCCGCCAGCCTCCCAGCTGCGTCGATTCTGTTAGAATGTAACAACCAGTCGGAATTGTGCACATTAAAATCGCCAAGGACAATAATTTCAGAAGCTGGGTGGTGGTTCTGTATCCAGTCGACGGTATATGAAAGATGTTCGAAAAATGTTGCCGGTCGATCGTCATTCGGGGAGCGGTAAAGACAACAAAGAAATTTAACGGAATTCCTCAGCACGACCCTCAACCATATGATTTCCATATTATTGGGCTCCAACGCCTCCATCCTCTGGCAAGCCAGATCGGACTGTGCGAAGACGCAGACTCCGCCTTTAAAACGGAATCTCGAATGTAAATCGTATCCTGAGCAACGAAGATATGTCGAATCAGTTGACGAATCGACCTGGGTCCCAGTTAGGGCAAGGATATCAAGTTTCGTTGTTTGCAAATATTGCTGGACGGCGATTACATTAGTATTGGTGAAACCGATGCCCCCGATGTTACAAAATGCCGTCACCAGTCGAGCGTGGGCCGACCCTCGAGAGCTAGCCCGGTTATGCGATGACGAACCTCTCAAAGTTCCATTATTTATCATGATATCTGCATGATGTTCCCCCTGACATAGTCCCCCCCCGGAGATCCGAATGGGAGACTAGTTTACCTCCGGAATTCTTTATGTCAGAAGGCACCATCATGACTTATCCCCGTGTCAGTCCGGGCCATCAGCCTCACATCCGAAACACCGGCGAAGATTTCTCTCGGCGATATCGCGGAATGTACAGCGTGACGGGGTGGTATCTCACCTTGGGACCGACTACCACCTAACCAACCTTTTCTCGAACCGGTCCATCAGCCAAGCTCCGAAAGATGGCCAGGGATTTCTCCAGACCATTTCACGGAGCCTAAAGCTTGATGGGGTGGTATTTCACCGGGCGCACAGGGCGTTGGGACTCCGGCTACCACTCGGCCTTTAGTCGCCTCTTACGACAAGCTGGCCTAGCTGTGAGTATATTCTAACGCCCTACTCACAGGCTGGATCAATGTGCGACAAACTAACTTTTGATTTAATCTGTCGCTCAATGATTCACTATGGGATATGATTAAGGTTATAGGAGATAATGGGAGTAGTGGTTTAGGATTACCACAGGGAGGTAGCCACACCAAACTAAACTAATTAAGTAGAGTTCAGTTTAGAAGTTTTAAATTTTATCAAAACTGAAGAATGAGATCTTTGGAAAAAAGGCGTTAGATCAAGAGTCTGTGGTGGAGCCGAGTGAAGACTTGTTCGAAACATCGACAATGTACTATTTACTACTAACAGAGGCGCAGAGGATCCCGAAAGTCCATGGCCTCACTGACCCGGAAACGTCATCGTTCTCTGTCTTGTACACTTTCGTTCCAAGCTTCGACCTTGGCTCCGACCTCCTGAAAATCACGCCTTATATTGCCACTAGTGGTCAGTTTCCCGTTTGTCTCCCGTCAAGAATTATATTTCCGGTTCTGTCGGTGCCCATACTCGCTCATACCCCCTTCCATCTTAACCTTCACCACCTGATTATTTGACATTGAAACTTCAATTAATTACAATGTGCTACATAGAGTTTGTGAAGTCGCCACGATTGTGCTGCCTATTAGCTTACTATGTAACCAGTTAAACTTATATTCTGTCGTGGAGTTTGGAATTAAGTGTGTGGCGTTGTGGTTCCGATGCGTATTTCTGTTTAGTTCATTTAGCTTGTTAGAGTTCTATAGCGTTTGGGATGGTAGTGAAGAACGTGTGATTCGAACTGACGCTATGACAGTTAGAATCACCAAAAATGGAACCAATGCGTAACACATCAGGCTCCTGGCCGTGTTTTCAATCCGATCTTTTTTAAACTTAAGTATATTCAACTGATGTGAATTGTTATGTTATCGCTATGGTATACGGCTCTGATGCTATTTCTTATTCGATTTTCGTTCGGTGTTCTTCACTATTTGCTTGTGTATTGTGTGTGTATCTGTTAGAAACGCCAAGGTTCATTCTAGAGAAGAGAGGAGTATTTTTTTTTTACACTCACGCGTGCAAAAAAAGGATTTTGAAGTAACCTTAAATGTCAGAAGTAAGTTCACAATATACATTAAGTGTACAAGAACATAATATTTTGAATGTTGCAAAAATTAAAAGGAGACCCGTTTTAAGAACGATAGAATATAATATAATTTCCGTTTTATATTGATGCCACATTTTTGTTAACCTTTTTTTTTAACAATATATGTTTTCAGAGATCTTTATTGAGATTCCATGTAATTGCGGAAGACTAAATTGTTTTGGAAATAAAAACAAAATTTCTACTCCGCACTTGCCAGTTCGTATTTGTATCCTGTATGCTTCTTTATTTTCGAAGATACCAAATGTAAGAAAATGTATCAAACTGTTGCACCAACTGTGGCCAAAGTATAACTTGGTGGCGCCAAATGGCCTTCGAGCAATAAAATACGTTTCCACAGAGCTATTAAGTTCAGAAACCAGACAAAATGAGTACGATCCAAACCATTCCTTCCTCAATGAGAAACAACATCCTTAAGAGGTGCAACAACAGTGAACGCGTTTGAGTGGCAATAAAACTGTTATGAAAATCCACTAGGGGATTAAAAGCTTCTAGACCAATTTTACATCCTTCGACAAAATGTCTCCGATATGTTGCACACGGATAATGGAAGTAATATCATTGCAACGATCGTTAAGAGCTACTAAACTTGATAGCAGATGGTTCGTTAAAACAAAAATACAAAAACAAGAAAAGAAAAGGAATCATACACAAACTGGCAGCATCCTTAGGATCCCTCTAGTTCAGTGCGTTGATATTTACACAAATAAAAATGTACACAATTGTTCAGTGTGCTACAAGTTCTCGTGAAAATACAAAACTCCATGTTGAGTGTCGACTATACTTGTGTGAGCATATCCTTGTCATGATGTTTACAAAGTTCAGCTCCATAATTAAGCAAACGGCTACGTGAACTGACAAAGTGAAGGGTCGCTATGAGAGTACAGTCATTTTTAACGCCCCAAGGATTTGGATAATTATCCTTTCTCATTCGTACTATTTGTTCGACTGTGTTATCTTTATTACTACAACGACCAAAGCTGGCTACATTGCCGTTGGCTTTTCTGGATGAACCACTGACATACTTTTTCACTGGCTCAAACATTTACGTACAAGGTATCCAACTGTCGCTTGAGACGAGACGGCACCTTGTACAAAAATAATATTTCCGCCGGTAGCACAAGAAAAAACGAAAAAAAAGCAGAACAAAATTTAATAGTAATGATTTCATTGAAGTTTTCTGTTTAGTATTTTCGATGAGGCAGCCTTCCAGGTTGTCTATTATGCTACTTGTGAAATGACCTCGAGACAAGCAATTCTCGACTGTAAGACACCACTTGGAATTTACGTTATGATGGGGAGGAAATGGTTTCAGGAGGACGTATCCTTAAGACCTAAATATTGAACTTATAACTGAAAATACACGCATATATGTACGCCATAGGCCAGACGCTGTTCTTAATTGAAGCATTCTTTCAGCTATAGAGTACAGTGATGCTTAGTTGATCTTGTGTTTAATAACTCGGTCTGACTAGCTAAGAGCGTCTGCTTCCATTATTTGAATATTAAATCGGATGATGGAGTTTTATGCCGAACATTTTTTTCAAAGAATATTTCTCTGTCGGTTCATACTCACATATGATTTGGGATTATTCTTCAGCCAGCACAGAATTAACGGACAAGTTTGCTTTCCTGAGTTGCCGGTATAAAATAGTTTGATCTGTTGGATTCCGTTTTTAGATCCTTTTTCGGCTTTTGTCAGCCCAAACCAATGGCTCTGCAGACCGTTATGTCTACATCCGAACAATTGATGAGATCTCTAGTGATTATTACCCAGTTTGTTTGTTTCTTGGAAAACCTCATTCAGGAATTTCCAATCATATATTAAATGATAAATTTTGTATTATACTTTTTACTGAATTGTTTAGAAAGTGGTTTGGATTTGTGTGGCGAAAAGAGAAGACAATTTTCACATATTATACAATATTATTATTGTACAATATTATTATTGTACAATATTATTATTATTTACTGGCCTGTAGGAACCCGGAAGTTCATGACCTCACCGACTCGGCTCCGCCCTTGTTCCCTGTCCTGTCCCTGAGATTATCACCCAGAACGGCGATGTCATCCGCATACGCGAGCACTTGTGTGACCCCGTTCAGGGATGATCCGGCCGTGTTGTCGTCTTGTACCTTTCTGATGACATACTCGAGGACAAGGTTAAAAAGACTTGGTGATAGGCCATCTCCCTGTTTTAGTCCGTCCCGGATTCCAAATGGTTCTGAGGGGTGGTTTTCTATTCTAACTCGCCCTTTGTTTTCGTTCATGCAAATTTGAATGAGGGCGGCGTATTTTTTCGGGATCCCCAGCTCAACCACAATATGGTAGAGTCTTTGCCTTGCGACTGAGTCGTAGGCTTTTTTGAAGTCCACGAACAGTTGGTGAACCGTCTCTCCGTATTCCCACTTCTCTTCTAGCAGTTGCCTTATTGTGAACATCTGGTCGCTTGTTGATCGGTTCCGACGGGATCCGCATTGGTAGTCCCCCAATATTTCTAACAAGTCGCTTGTTGTCGTCAGAATGAAGCAAACATTATTTTATTGCTTATGATTTAACTTGAAAAATGAAGGTTCGCAAAACCAATATTAGAAAACGTTACCGTTACAATGTAAACAGAAAACGGTTGAACAAATCCCCTGTGAATACGGAGAAAATCAAATGTCCCGGAGTCAAACAATATTGGGCGGATAAGAAGTTACCAAGTAAAAATTACTACGACATGGGCCTCTCGACAAATCCCAATAGAACGACAAAAACAATAATTTTTCTTTTTTATTGTAGATCAACTATAAAGGAGAAACCTCCACACAATTCACAATTCATATATATGTATATATATATATATATATATATATATATATATATATATATATGTATATATATATATGTATATATATATATATATATATATATATATATATATTTCTTTTTAGTTTTCACTTAACTTTATTAACCTCATACTACGAGAACAACTGTTTACACAAACTACAATTACAATCTCTTAATTTAAAATGGTTATACAAACTTACAATGACAGTTTTAATTTTAAATGGTTATGCAGTTTACAATTACAATCTCCTAATTTAAAATGGTTATACAAATTTACTATGACAGTCCCTTAAGTTAAAATTGTTATACAATTTACAATTGCAATCTCTTAATTTAAAATGGTAATTACAATCTCTTAATTTAAAATGCTTATACAAATTTACTATGACAATCTCTTAATTTAAAATTGTTATACAATTTATTTGCAATCTCTTAATTTAAAATGGCAATTATCATCATCATCATCACCGACACTACAACCGGGAACCGGTCTTGGCCTTATTTAGCAAGTCCTGAGGCTTGTTAAATTTTCCATAATGATTTGTTTTTACGGGCTAGGTCATTAGTCTTGCGCTAGAGGCTCCCCGACGGGGAATTGAACCCTGGTCTCCCGCGTGACAGGCGGGTATACTAACCACTATACTAGCGAGGAGCCGGTAATTACAATCTCTTAATTTAAAATTATAAATTTGCTATGACAACCTCTTTATCTAAAGTTGTTATACAATTTACAATTGCAATCTCTTAATTTAAAATGGTAATTACAATATCTAATTTAAAATAGTAATTACATTCTCTTAATTTAAAATGGTTATACAAACGTACAATGACAGTCTCTTAATTTTAAATGGTTATGCAGTTTACAATTACAATCTCTTAATTTAAAATTGTTATACAATTTACAATTGCAATCTCTTAATTTCAAATTATACAAATTTACTATGACAATCTCTTAATTTAAAATTGTTATACAATTTACAATTGGATCAAATATTCTTTAGATCATCTAGATGTTTAGCTACGGCCACTATCGCCAATTCATCTGCATTGACTCTGAGCAAACCATTATACATGACATTCTATAACAGCGGACCTAATACAAACCCCTGCGGTACACCCGCTGTTATTTTATAATCATGTAGTACCACATCGGTGTCATAGAGCTTTTTTCTGTTTTGTTTTTTTTTTTTACTAACCCGTGCACACAGGGGGATTTTGGAGTACCCTGAAATGTCAGAGCACAGTGCGAGCGGAAGGAGAGGAAGTGGATAGGGAAAGGAGGTGTGGGCGTTCTCTACACCACATGGAGAACCAACCCACAATTCCAACAAACCTTGACCGCTAGCAGCGCGTCACCTCAACCCAACTCCTCATTCAAAACCTGCAATACACACATTCGCAACCATGCAAAACCTGCAAGCGCACCCATCCCAATATGCAACAGCATCCGTCCCCAATAAAACGCATATTCAAACGTAACATTAACCATCTCCACCAACTATACCGAGCAGCATATATTTCCCCGAAATTGCTTCGGTTAATATCTTATCTAAACGATATTCCTTACTCGCACCCAAGCTATTCCAATTTCCCCCGAAAACCATTTCGGTTCATTTCTTCCCTAACCTACACTTCTCGCCTGCAAACAAACAAATAGCTAATTTTCCACAAAACAACCACAACGATCAAAACCCTTGATCACACTTGGCCATGCTGCCGAAACAACCATATACAACCAACGAATCCAACTCAGCTTATACGACGAGGATTCGCTGGGACTTCCAAGTTCCGAGTAAGTGGCAGTGAGATTATTTACCTATGACTCCACTGCCACGACGCGATTAACTTTTTCTTGCCTTTAACTAGTCAGTCGAGTAATAACCACCCCAGAGGACAGACGTCCCTTCATACCCTCCAGTGCGCATCCGTGAGTAGTCGGGTCGTCGAGCTCAACGAATTGCCGTCGCAAATCGATGGGCGTGTATTTAAGATAGCGTGTACGAGTGCAGTCTTTACACTATTTACCGGCGTCATTGATTCAAACGGTTGTGCTGTTCCCATGTCACCTGGTTCAGAGTCCCTGCGCCCGACGTGTGTACGCAATATTTAAACGGCTAGGTGTTCAACTAACTACGCTAACGATCATGTGAGATTGTGACATTTTAGTTTTGAATTAATAATAATAGGTGTACAACTTTGCTCCCGCCGTTTTTTTCCAAAATTCGAGGCTTTATTGTAAAAAACTGGTTATACATTTATGATTCAAAGTCTTGTCCATCGCTGGTCACTACTTTCTCCCATCTTTCGGGCAGCATACGAATCCATTTCTTCATATTAAACCAGAAAATGAAAACCTCCCGCAAATGACGAGAATTTGGCTCGTAAGCTGACATGTTTAATCGAGAATTACTTTCTGACGCAGACACAAATCGACTAATATTTCGATGGCGTTGTGTTTACAAATACCTAAGCTTATTGTATGACATCGTCGATCTATTTATTTCAACTACCACTTACCGCTACAGCCATCTATTGCAAAATGGCGAACTTAACCGAATTAAGGTTTGTCCCGAGTGCGAGGAATTCACATGTGAGATTGTGACATTTTAGTTTTGAATTGATAATTACTTAAGGTTCGCGAACTTGAATGGATTTTCTAAAGCTACACCACAATAAATAAATAAGCGTTATTTCAAACAACACACCAGTGCTTATTTTTTTTTTAGTTTTCTAAAGCCTGCGGGTGAACTTGATGCCTTTAGCTCTCGGTGGAACAAGTAGGTGGGAATATATATGAACCTGTGTCCTTGCCGACACACATATCCTCACCCCTACAGAGGTATCGATGTATATTGGTCTTAAATGCCTGGCCATTACAACGACGAGAAAACACATGATTAGGCAGAACATTCCACATTCGTGTGTTTCGGCTAAAGAATGAGTCTCTATGTTTATTTGTGGGCCTGAAGTTGACTTTTAACGTGATTTTTTCTCTTTGAGAGATAGCATGCTATTATACGCACCAAGTAGGTTGAGATTTCGAAAGCGAACCGAAAGGATCGGAAGTGTGCAATGTAGTTTTTCGCGTTTTGCCCTCGGAGGATTGAATCGGGAAAATCCTTCGATTCTATCCCTTATACACAAGCAGTCCCCACTTAATTAACCTTAACACACTTGAAGAGCGGAGAATTCATGCCGACATCCTTTTCATCCTTTTCATTCCCTCAGATTCAATCAACTACCCAAGCTTAATCACCTCCATCACATTTTACTCTAACCCCCGAAACCTGCGAAACCCTCGTCTCTTCCATTTGCCCGTCCAACGCAGTTCTTACTGCTCTAATGAACACATTTCGCGAATGCTGCGGTAGGCAAATTCTTACCCCACCTTCTTTGACTTCACCCCCCCCCCCCCCCCCCCCCCGTGCCTGTTCGGCCTAGCCCTCTCACCAACTACACTCGCCCGCACTCATATCCACACCCTAGGCGCGGGTTTATCCTAGGCCTTCCCTGTCCGACCACTTAATGCTATTGTCTATCGATCTTGTTTAGTTCCCCATTCCCCTGTTTTTAAGTTACTTTAAAGTTCGTGCACTACATGAAAATCCACTCTTGCCACGTACAGATAACTTAACGTATTCCCATAAGAGAGCTTTCGCTTCGCATCACCACAAAATCATCACATGGTACGTATAATGAATTTTACTGTTGTTAATTACTGACTGCACGTAAATGCAAATATAACTATTTGCATAATATTCAAGGCACACAACAGTTTCCATTGTACGTTAAAGTTAATGATGCTGTGCGTCAATCAAGCGTCAATTGGTGATTAAGTCTCTAAGCCTTTCTCCTTCATCAACAAGGGCTGTTTTCGCGACAGGAATACGACTCCAGAAAACTCGAGTTTCTGCTTTTCTCATTATAACCCTGTCATACCACCTCCTCGACACTTTGTATGCTCGCACATCCAGATCACTGAATAACAACTATAAATTGTTGGCTCACTCCGGAGAAATTCAATCTCTAATGACAAATAAAATGTTCATTAAAACGAATAGCTTGTCAGTCGTGGTGGCAAAATACTGTTATCCCAATTCTTTACTTCCGAAGACGAGCGACACGAATTTTGTCACTGCAGAAGGATTACTAGGACATTGTAACATGGCACAATGTGGAACGTAAATTTCTTCCTTTTTGTGGTTTTTAAGAAATATTAAGACCACTGGTGAATATTTAATGTTGGTAATATGCTGTGGGAATTCTTTGGAGAGACTAATTGCAGGAATCCGCAACAAGGATAATGGAATATGAATGTATTCATGGGTATGAAAGGGAAGTACAAGAAAAATGAACAGATCGCAGTGGGAAATCTGCGGTTCACTAATTTGTTAGAAGAGCTCTTGAATTTTTCATTTTTACTGTGTTGGATACTTAAGCGGTTTCCCTGCTCTGCTTCCGTATACATAATATGATTATAGCTTTTGTTTCTAGGATTAGTTAGTCGGTAGCTAGACTTATCTCATTATTAACATTGTTCTTATGTTTCCTTGAGATAAATATAGTAGAACGATTCGTGCCCATATTCAAAACGGTAAACAAATAGAATCATATATTACATCATTCCAAGGGAATGTTTAAAATACATGGAAAGAAAAAAAAGCAAATTCTAAAAACAAACCGTATACGGCTGCGAAACAGAAAGGACATAATTCAGTTTAAATGTGAAACAGAAAATAGACAGATAACCGTCATAAAATTGTTACATTGATTAAGGGGACATTCCGGTTTGTCGGGTGAAAAAATAGGTTATTTTCATGATTTTTTTTAAGAGAAAGTATTAAAGATATAACAACAATTTTTTTTTAAACATTTTATTCATCTTTCGACTACGCTTGTAAATTTTGTCCAGTCACTCCGGAACCGGAAACCCGCATCTCCAGGTGTTCAAAGTTAGCCATCCATTCTTTTCGTTATTTTCGTCCCCGGTGAAAAAATATAAAAAATGCAAAAAGTTTATTGAACTTAAATATATTTAGCCCAATGTTAGTGAAAAAAATTTTAAAATTGATAAAAAACAACAAAATGGTGGACTATTGAAAAAAATTGATATTTCGGCCCTTTTTTACTCTATTTTTTAGTTATAACTAAAAAAATAAATAAATAAATAAAAACGTAATTCACTCACAATTTGCGTGTGCCTGTTAAAAATATGTGTGCGAACCTTGATAAGAATCGCATGTACCGTTTTCATATTATCACTTACACCGCACTCGAAAGTCGTTTCGAGAAAAACGTATTCAAAGTTTGGAGATAATTTAGACAAAAGATAAAAGTGATTTTTTTCATGAAATCATCGGGATTTTTATACTAACAGCTAGACATCTATTCCTGGACCATAAACAATTCCTTCCACGACTTCGAAGTGGTCCTCCAGTTGCATTTTCGCCTTTTTCCGCGCTGTTCGTGCCCCGTGCGAGTTGTATACTAGGCTGCGGTCAGCGTCTTGCAACCGATCTCTGTCCCTCTCGTTCGCAAACGCTCTCGCAGCGTACCCAATTTTGATGCCCATGACTTGGATTGTTAGTAATACGGGTAAAAACCCCTCATTAAACATACAAGCTGCGGTAAGAGCCGCAACTTCAATGATTTTCTTACCACTGTATGTGTGTTTTGGCGCCATTTGCCAGATAGTAGTGTGGCGATTCCGCCAGATCCCACGGCTCGCCTTCCTGAAAAAACCCCCATAACCATAACCCGGGTCTGCACCAGCTTTCGCTAATGCAATTCGCATTAGCATCTTAGATGCTTCACGCATCAAACAGACCTAATTATTATAACCCTAAATTCCCTATAAAGAAAACTTACCTTCATGCATCCCTTCGCATACAATTTTTCATAAGATTTCTTTGTTTTCCTATTTGGTATTCTGAACCAATTCGGCACCAGACAAATTCCTGTAACCAAAATAATTCGGATTGCAATCAATGTAACCGTCATGACAGGGACCATAAATATCGCGCCGTCTATTTTCCCAGCCGCGTCATATACCATACATACACATTGCATGGCAACCTTTTTTGTTTGTCTTACCAACAAACAACCCAAGCAGCTGCATATAATTAGCGCAATAGACGCTGAAACCAAATTCTCCAGCATTTCCTAATGCAAATATGAACCCGGTTTCTATTGCAGCCAGAGATGCCATAAACATCCAATTTGCTTTTAGCACCTTTTTCTCCTAACGTCGAAAATAGCGACGAGGCATCGTATAAACATGACCCTCATTAAAGAGCGAACCATTTGGTCGCCTTTTCTTTTGTCCTTGCCGCCTGCCTGTTTCGCTGTTCCACTGCACGTGTGAATAGCATTGATCTCAACGATCCCACACATACCACCATGACCTGTATTACAAGATCTGGTTTCCTATACCACCAAGAGAGACTTTACGTTTCCCTGGTGGTAGGTAAAAACGATATCCTTATTGGTGAGGATATCGTTTGAGTCTCATTCCATCACCAGACCAAGTCGGTCGGGTCTCCACTACGCGACCTTTGCGTTCGGTACGCGTAGATACGATGGGACACCCTTTTACCATAGAGGGGTGCGTGGGAGTTCGCACCCCCGTGAGTCGTGTGTGTTTTATTTTTCAACTCTAGGAAGTTTTAGTTTATTTTTCCACGTAAATTTATCCGTGAATCTATGAAATAACGTAAATTTATTGATCCCAAATTGTTTATTATCGAAAACATATAGTGCAGCAAAAATCGGTATACAATAGTCTCTTTGATAAAACTATATCCTTAAGTTCATACGAAGTGTTCAATAGTTTTTGTGAAAACGTATAAATCATACAAAAATGTAAAAGACAAACAATAAACAATTTATAAATTTCATTTAACTGTCTTGTGGCGGAATTTTACTTCTTGTGTGTGACAATTTTTCGATTTGTTAACTGGTGGACTTTGTTTCGGTGAGGATGGGGAGTGAAGTGAACCGTGTGCCCGTGTCCGGCATCAATACTTCTCCTCCCCACAGTAGCATTGAAACTTTCGTTGTTATTTTCCGTGAAACCTCCTTCGCATTTTTTTAACAAATCGGGAGCTGTCAGTTTTACGTTGTTGTATCCAACAAACGTTGAATACAACGCGGTCAAGAACACGATGGTGTCTCCTGGCCAAAGAGATTTGTATGTCAGGCAAGCGCTGATCACACTAGGTTGGAACACGATGGTGTCTCCTGGTATTTAAATTATCTTGATTGTGTACGGTAACACAGCAATGGCGGCAGCAATTTGATTCCTGAAACCAACTTGATATTAAATGAAAAAGTGATTCCGGTCACCTGATCAATTCCAGTAAAGACTCTTAATCCATCACCCAACAGTGAAACGCGGTGAAGTGATTGTTTTAATAAATTGATTTATTCAGAGGATGGACTCTATTTATTTGGATTACAAAATCGTCGCTGATAGTTGATTGACATCCGTTCGTCACGAGAAATTAACGAAGAAGAAAACAAAAACATAAAAATGGTTGTCAAGTGACAACCAACAGAATTCATAAATGTCATCTGATTGCTGACATTGTTAAAGGTGATGCCACATCTAGTTATTGCGAATTCGCTGGTTGTTTCGAATGCGAATCCGCAACATACGTAAACGGGGTAAATAGCTGTTCGTACCTTGGGATCCAAGGGAGGTTTTTTCGTGGTGGAACTTTGACAGCTCATTCGCAGCTTCCGCGCGTTTCCATTTGCACCATGATTCCAAGTCCTCTGGACAATTTTGATGTTGCGGATTTTCATCGGTTGATATTTTGTGGTAGTATGTTGCCCAAATTTTTTTCGCCATTTCTTCAGCAGAATGAGAATTGCGTCTAATCGCAAGTTCGTAATAAGTCGTCAGTTCTGTTATCATGTTTCCCGTAAGTTTGCTAGGACCAGCTCCTCCTAGTTGGTCTGTTTTTTTGCTTTTTTTATGACACCGCGTAATTGCGAACCGATTCGCTTTCCCACGTGATTGATATACTCTGCCTTTACAACATTTGGAAATGATTTCTGCAACGCATTCATTATTTTTACATCCCCGTCTTCAACGTACCTTTCGTAAATGCGGCCGTGCAGATCAAAAGCGCGCTCGAACATCTCTAACATCCCGCCAGGCTCCATTTTACCCGAACTTCCACTGTGATCCAATGTGCAAACTGGTTCGTGCTCATCCCGCCAAGTATCATATTCAGGGGTGCCTTTCTTTGTTTTCATAAGGTTGCAGCCTTGGCAATAACGCGGTTTCACAGTAAGATCGAGAACTTTGTTTGTTTTGTTGCCGATCAATGTCATAACGCCATAATTAGCAGTATGGCCCCTTTTGCTTCAACTACCATCTCCAGAAGCAGTACATTTTTTATCTTCACTTTCATCAGTTTTTTCTTTTTCTTCTTTGCTAGCCTTTTTTATCACGGAAGAAAACAGGCCGATACAATCAGTGTGCATTATCGAGAGCAGCGTAGTAGATGTGTTTCGTAAATTCGCCAATATCCATCAGTGAAGTGAAACAATGTAATCCATTTAACCCGACACCCAAGATGCGCATTACGAATACTATTCTACGATTAATTTCGTAAGCTTTGTTGGCGATTCGTGGACAGGACTCGATGACCCTCTCACCACAGTTGCATTCGACGATCAGTTTGAATCCTTGGCCTTTCTCAAATTTTTTTGAAAAGTTTATCGAACCGTCACAGTTTTTACACTTTATAATGTTTGAAAGTTCGGAAAAAACCGAAAAAAATGTAAACATATGGGCGATGTAGTCAATTTTTGTGCCGATGTAGTCGCATACTCCGTTTCCAGTTCATTTACAGTTCCCATAAATCCTTTTCGTTTTTTATATCGACTCTCTGGACGCACCCCTGACTTACGCGAACCTTTAACGTTTTTAAACATTGTTAGAAAAATTTACCGTTGAAAAACGTATGAAACGGACGCTTAAACGCGAGCACTGCACGCTCTGAGACCACGTTTACTTTTTCCTCCTCATGAAAAAGAAACATCAAAAATACCTACCCCCCGACGTCACCGGTAGGAACATCTCCATAGTCACCAAACAAGAAAAAACCACCAGCACCGTGCAACGGGCAAGTTAGTTTCATATATATGACACTAACTCCAACTCAGGCAATCGCAGGTCACCCGCAGTACTCCCGAATGTAAAAACAACATACACAGGAGTGACTATCCATTACCGCTTATGAACATGTTGTTCAGTCGCACAAGATTGCGACATATTCAAAGAAGTGGCAGTTGGCCCAAGCCAACAGCGAAGCAAATTAATGCCCATAAATGGATAGTCTGCATCTTTCTAAATACACGGTAGTTGCCACCTATGATACGAATTTGTGTCCGAGACCTGACCCTCTAATCACCTATAACTTTGGAGCCGCCTAAGATTTCGTTTCCAAATTTTAACATATTATTTTTGAAGGATAAAGCTATTGATTAAGCAAAAAAAAAAATTATTTTTTGAACCGAACAAACCGGAATGTCCCCTTAAATGCTATTGCAATCATTGGACTCTAGACCACGGAAAAAATATACTTCATATCAGTTATTCTACACCTGCGAACTTGTATAAGGTACATCCAGTACAATAAGATTGGTTTCCTTTTTATTGAAAGCACATTTCGATAGAATACATTATGCAGCATCCAACTCTTCTCCAAGAATACGGTTCGCGAGTTAGGTAATCTATATCCACGCTCCTTTGCTTTCAATTTCGTGCGCTGATGTGTACATCGTGGGAAAAATTTATAACCATTTGCTTACTTTTATGTCCCGTCTGAGCCACTCAAGTACCATTGTCAACGCATTTTCCTATCTTCTCCATTTTTTTCTACTTATAATATGTTGTACACCGACCTTTAGGGGTATTGAACAATCCCTTTTGCGGGCGCTTATTATTAAAAAACACCACCCATTTTAAACAAATATTTTAGCGATAAGGTTTGTTGTGTGCGAGTGGCGAAATTGTGTACGATTGGGGAATTGAGACGAAGAAATTGTTGAGAATCGAATCACTAACTAATCGGATCAACAGAAGCGTGTAGGAGATGGATTGTTGTTCTTGACTTTACTGTTGTGAAAATGCTATTGTAGAGAGCTTAGGGTTCGCTGGATTAATTATTTCAATAAATAAGTTCCGTTAAATCGATTTTGAATTAATGTAACACTTTATTAGTCCGTTAATAACAACCGTTACTTTTACTGTACACTTAACGATTTATTGACTTATCGCTTCCGTACCTATCGCGTCTTTGACTGCTTACTTCTTACTTCTTACTTATCTTCCCGATCTGCGTGCGACGTATTTATACCGTTTTTCCTCTTTCTGATTAGGTATTTCGTTTCCGTCCGTTCCATAGCCTCAAATTTTCTAGCTCATAGTCTCCAGTTTTCCAGTACTTTCTAGAATATTCTAGTACTTTGTTTCGGACTTTCTAGAATATTCTAGTACTGATTGTCATATGCGTCACACTACATTTCATTTTTACAACATTTTTTATTTCGTTTTATATTCCTATTTTCTAATTTATATGCTAGACAAAAAATGCTTAAATTCTAGCTTAATTATCTTATATTAAACTTACTGGTCCTTCGCAGACGCTTTAAGCTAAACATTACTTTGCCTTTCGGCGACAGAACTTTGTGGCAGTACTTAGGATTACTTGAAAGACAAAGAAAAATTTGAAAAAATTTGTGTCAATTTTTTTCTGTTTTTTTTTTCTTAAAATTTAACTTATTTATTTATTTTTTTTTTAATTTTATTTAAAAGCACTTAACTTAACTTAACTTAAACCTTATACTACCCGAATTCTAGAAAAGCTAAGTCTATGTAAGCTGGCTGATGATAGTGTGATTCTATACCGACATTGGTATCCAGGTCTTTATATGCCATTCAACCACCAGAACTATTGACGCTGTCCAATACTATCGTCTCGGTCTCTGTGGAAGATAGCCCTACTGAAGCGCAAGAGCTCTTCTTCGGTGCGCGTTACTTCCCGGTCGTAACACAATCGCCCGTCTACGGATGATCTACTTACATGGTAGATCAGCGGAATTCCGGATCTATCCTGTATCCCCCTGCCTCTGGTGGAACAAAGCCGTTGTGACGCACGCTCTCATAGTACAGAGTGTTTGGATAATAGGCCCCGAAAATTAGGTCATTGGACGAGCTTATTGCTCTCGCAATATGTCCTCTGATTAATTTAATCATAAAATTATCCACCCTATTTATGTACGCTTCATTATATAAAGTCTCATTTGAATAATACTTTTTATGGTCCGATTCCGGTGTCCGATATAATCTGAGACAACTTCTGAGACACCTCCTTTCGAACACCCGAATCTTTTCCATCAAATTTGGACCTATGTTAAACCATACTGGACAACCATATATGAGCATTGGCCTGATTAGCGTCATGTAGCATATGACTTTTACCCTGCTGTCAAGTTGGCTACTGTGAAATAGCCTCCCTGTCATAGCAAAAGTTTTCCTCGCTTTGACAAGTTGCCTCTACATGTCTGTTGAAATACAGATATTGGTCTAGCCAGATGCCAAGGTATTTAACTAAACTCTTGGTTTCCAGTTTATCTCCATGCGGTCCCACGATAACCAACTTTCGCCAGTTTTTCCTTGTGTCGTTCGTGGCTTTATATAATGGAATTCTAAATAGGATGGCTTCACATTTCTGGAAGTTGATCTTAAGTTTCCAGTCGTCGCAATAGCGCTGCACGTTGTTGAAGTCTCGCTGTATTAAGCTATTTATGACCTGAACTTTCGAAGCTGTTCTGTAAATGGTGAGATCGTCTGCGTACGCAATAGCCTGCGGAAGTGCAATAAGTCGCTAACGTAAATGTACCGCGAGCTGTTGCAAGCCACTCTTGATATTATACGTTTTATTAGAGGTCACATTACCATTTTTGACCACGAACCTCCTGTCCTTTAACATATCTTAAAGTACATATAGTAAAGGCTCATGTATGTCTGACCAGTTTGTAATATAACGCTTCGATCCAGACGATATCAAAGGCTTTTCCCAAGTCGATCAGACAGGACCCTGAGCATTGGTTCCTACATTTATTCCATTGTATGTCAGAGACCAGTTTAGCTGCGGCATGTGTGGTTTCATGACCCGCCTTAAAGCTAAACTGGTTATTTGGAATAATGTTGTTGTCGTCTACCCATTTTAGCAGAGCTTTGTTAATAGTCTTTTCAAATGCTTTACTGATGCTTGGGAGTAAACTTATCGAACGCATGTTCATTGGGTTTGTACAGTCTTTGCCCTTTTTTGCGATGGGCTGAAAGATAGCCGTTTTCCAACGCGCGGGGTAATATGCATTATTCAACGCGTTGTTAAACAGGACCGTGTATATATCTATTGCCATTGGGGGTAGGTTCTTGAGTACGATGTTAGGTACTCCATCTATTCCCACCGACTTTTTGCTTCTTAATGAGTCGAAAATGCTCTGGATTCCTTCCCTCGTGATTAAAAGGCTATTAGCCTCACCATTGGCATTAATGTCAATTGACAGATTAACGTCACCGAATTCGGTAAAACCCGGATTCTCCCATTGCCAACGTAAAAATTAAAAAATAAACAACTTGTCGTGAACTTTAAACGGAGGAACACTGGACCTCTCTCTTTTTCATAATTTTTGATATTTTCCAGAACGGTTTGCTTGCTTTGTCAAGAGAGGAAAGGTGTTTATTCCAACACTTGTTCCTATATGTTGAGATTTCGTTTTTAATGATATTATTTAAGACTTTAACATTAACTAGAAAACATTCGATTCTATAACGCAGCCATTTTCTTCTTTCAGAGTTTCGTAGCCTAATCAGATATAAGATATTTTCAGGAAGCGGTGCCTTATCAACTGGAGCAGTGGAACATTTAGGTATCGCAAGATCGGCCGCTCTATTGATAACAGAAACAAAATTGTTGCATAGGATATCAATGTGCTCGCTGCAGGTTATAGAATTTAGGCTGGTATCACCTAGAACCAAGTTCGTGTTTATATATGATTTATAACAATTCCAGTTGGCGGCGGAATAGTTGTGGTATAAACTGGTACGATTTACAACTACTGTATGATTCACTGTGAGGCTGATCGGAAGGTGGTCTGAACTTAACGCATTTAGAGTTAATGGTACTGTGCAGTAATTTGGAATATTAGTGATATATAGATCAAGAGTTGAGGGGTTCTTGTTAGCACTGGCTGGGATATAGGTGGGGAGAAGTGGATAAAGTATAGAAAAACTTGGGCTGGATTCAGCAACATCTAACAAAGTGTTACCCCAGCAGTTTGCCCTAAGACAATTCCACGACTGATGTCTGCAGTTTAGATCACCGCCAATAATTACCTTGTTTCGAGTGTTGACTCTATACAATTTTTGCAGATCCCGCTTAAAGTAAGTAGATTTCTCTAGGTTTCTATTTCCTCCCGGGAAATAGACCGAAAAAAGACTCACCTTGGAGTTGTCACTTAATGTTACATCTATACTAATTTCCTCAATTAACTTAAGGCGCAATGAAGGACGCAAGGAATGTTCTATACATTTTTTCACAACAATGGCGACACCTCCACCACTAGCATGTACCCTGTCTAGGCGATAACATATGTAATTTTGATGTGAGAAAGAAATGTCTTGTTTGAGCCAGGTTTCTGAAACAAGTGCAATGTCAATATTAAATTTTATCAAGAAACTAAAAAATTCATGCTTTTTGTTTTTGATGCTTCTCGCATTCCAAGTTATGATGTTAAGAGAGTTTCTTAACATGTTTTTTCCGAGTATATGTACTTAATAGCTAATGAAGTAATGACGTTAAATTGGTCAGCTTTGGTTTGACAAGCACTAAGCTTGGTTACAACTTCATTAAGAAGAGAGTTTATCTCGCTAAATGAGAACAAGTTATCATTAGTTAATGTTTCTGACGGATTTTTCTTCGTGTGGGTCGTATCACTGTTGGAAGGTTGCTGGGTTTGATGGAGGCCAGAAGCCCAGGTGGATGAAGGAAGTGAAGGTTGACGCACAGATCGGGGTAGTGGAGGAAAATTATCAATGGATAATCGGTCGGGCACTGTCTGCTGTTTGTCACTCGGAGGCTGTAGGAAGGTTGTATTTCCTGTACCACGTCCGCGTGGGGTGTTACGTACGTCGGCCACCCCATCAATTAATAATTGTGTATTTAAGTAATAACATAATTTGTTTTAAGGTAATATGATGGTAAGGTGGTGGAGGAATTGCACGATCCAGAAGTGAGTTTTTGAACACGCCCCGATTCGGGTGTGGATCGTGCAGTTCTTCGAGTTCGAACTTGTTTTTCGAAGTGGATGCGAGTGGGGAGCGAGAGAGACGGTGGGTAAATGTTTTGGAATACGGTTTTAAATTCCGTTGTGCACGGTTTTTGACGAAAAAAGGAACGTTTTTTTTTGTGCAGTTGAAAAATGGAGGAAACAGTAGATTGTCCCGGTGGTTGTTGGCTGTTTTTTGAAGAACAAGGAATGTGTAAAATTTGAGTGTCAAAAAGAAAAAAAAAGTAAAAAGAAAAAATAAAATAAACGAATTAAGATTACATTCGAACAAGTGGAATTTGTGTTGTCTATCTCAAAGCTTCTGATACAATCCTAATCCTCGAACATCGGTTGTAAACCCGAGTGAGACGTTGATAATTATCAATCATATTATTCTTGATATGCAACTGAATTTTAAATAATTAAGTTGGTCAGTAACTATTTGCGGTGCTCAGCAGAATCTCGTGTGGTTAATATAAGATGCCTATTTTACGATTTTATTTGGGAAACGCCTTTGAGGAGCATCATTAAAAGCGTGTACTGCAACAGCTGCAAGCGTAAACCCTGGAATCTCGGAGACACAGCCACTTCTCAATTCGGAGCCACGGAAGCAGTCCTCCCCCAGAACCAGGTAATCAATTTTGACTTTAAATATATATTAAATTTCCTGTGGCTACATATTGCCACAGGGGATAATTTGCGGCGAATGTCTATGTACTGCTTTCGGCTTATGCATTCTGGATCGGTGGATTTATGTGGCCCACTACAATTTGCACACTTGATGACCTCATTCGTTTTGCAGTCGGATGTTTTATGGTTTCCCGAACATATTGCACAGAAGCTATTTATATGACAATGCATCGAGCCGTGACCATAAAGCTGGCAATTGTGACATTGTGTGACCTTACCTGGATTATGTTTTTTAAAGTCCCAGCGAACGATGGTTTTGAACAAGGAGGAGTAGTTCCGTTTTAGTTCGTTTAATTTAACAGTACCGCGTTGAATGTAGACGATGTACAAGTAGTCTTTGTACAGGGCTTTTGTTGACGGATTTAATGTGATGGTTTTAACATCTAGGCACTTAATCCCGAGTGCAATTAGCTCATTTTTCACTATATCGTTGCTAATTAAGTCTAGCCCGGAAAACACTACCTTTAATGGACGATTTTCCTTACGTGAGTGGGTGAAAAACTCACATTTTAACCGTAAGAGTTCGGTTCTGATTTTATTATATATGTTGGGGCACATATTTTTGGCCCAAGCGAAATGTTTTTGATTAAGTATTTGTCTATCTTAATGTTGCTCAAAATATCACGCACTTGAGCACTAGTTGTTTTTAATACCACAATTGGCGGAACAGTTTCTTTAGGAAGTTCTGCGCACTGTTCGTCATTGGTCGGATCCATTTCAGGAGAGTCTTCCATCAGACTTTGAAGTGGTTGAAAAAAGTTAGTGTTTGAACACATTTTAGATTTTTCTAGAACTTTATTGTTCACTTTTGAAAGTTTATCGGGAAGAGTTTGGCCTCCAATAACGGGGTCGTAACGCAACCGTTTGCGCTTGATTTTATTTAACACACGTGGCCCAGGGGCCATAACTTAACGGTTATAACACTTGTTCAAATTTTTGTATGCGGAAAACGAGGCAAAGAAAACAAGATAATGATAATTAAATTGTGAAAATTATTGTGAAAATAACGGTTGATTAAGATAAATAGCACGAGCAAAACTGTGAGACAAGTTGTCTGTTTGAAACTCAGCCAGGTACTGAGGTCAGTTCTATATTCAATATGAAACTGATCTAACCAACCAGCCAACTGATTTTCTCTGGCATTAGATATATAATTTCCCCAATTTCTATGCGTGGCGTTCATATCCCTAGGATAAAGTAGTTTTTGCCCAGGTGCAATTGTAAGCATCGAAAGAGTGTCTCGAGCTCTGCTATAAATTGGTTATTTTGGTGCTCCTCAGGTGCGTAGACCGCAATCGCACACAAACCCCTTCCTTGCTGAAGGGGTATGCATACGATACAGGTTTGCAGCACCCGGAACCTGCGCACTTCTCCACAATATATTACTTTATGATTGCTCCCTTTTCTAATAAAGATTGCGATGTGACGGGCGTTATTGTTGTACGAGCTGGCTCTGTGTTTTTTTGCCGAGTCACACTTCTTCCCATTATTTCTCGCAATTTAGGACATCTTCGATAATTAGCGGGATGACCCTCAATCCGACACACTGCGCACTTTAGAAGGGCTTTGTCTTCTACCTTTTCTTTTCCCAGAGGGCATTCTTCTGCCTTATGGTCCTTTCCGCATTTTACGCAACGGCGCTGCATTTCACAGTTAGCCGCCGCGTGGCCAAACCTTTGACAGCGGACACATTGCAGGATGTCTCTGCCCTCTTTTAATTTGTCCCATGTGACCATCTGATGATCCAAGACTGTAATTTTTCTTACACCACCATTTATACTGTTGGATGTTATTGGAATCAAAAAGAAGAGTAGCTTGCGGTTTTCTTTTCTTGTCTTGGTTGTGGTGAACGGTTTTACCGCGGTAAACTCGAGATCTTCGTGCTTCAGGTTTTGAAGCATTTCGAGCAGAGCCTCCGGTTCCATATCAGGGTCGACACCCTTTAATAGAACCGTTACGCTCTTCGTGTTTTTTCGGCGTGAACGAGTAAAATTCCGCGGTGGCTCTTTTTAAGACCTCTTTAATTTTGTCGTGGTCTACCACTGTATATGTTTGAATGGCATGCCTGTTACCTGTCAGTCGTTTAACTGCAAAATTGTTTCCTATAGCTAGCTTACAAAGACTAACCAATTCCTTACAGTCAACATCTATGGTGTTGATTGGTGGCATCTTTATTTTTCCGCTGTTATTGTTGCTTTGCTACTGCTGTGTTGCTTGCTGTTTCGTTGATCGATTTTGTGTTGGTAGTTCTGTTGATGTTGATGTTGCTGTTGATGTTTCTGTTGATGCTGCTGATGTTGAAGTTGATGTTGCTGTTGATGGTGAAATGGTTGCTATTGGCCGACTTTTGGCTCAGACTTTTGTTGTTGTTGAGGGTTTTTTTCTTGTTCGAGCGCGATATTTTTTCTTTGGGCGTCTCTCTTGTAATCGGGCTCTTGCCATCGCAAGTTTCGCCTCCAATTGACTCAGACTCTGAGGATGCAAGAGAAGCGAATGAATTGTTTGTCACATACATGTTAAAGTTGGAGGGGGCGGAGAGCTCACTTTCCTTCTCCATCTGCTGTTTTCTTTTCTGCGTTGTTAATTTCGTGGTTTTACTTCGCGTCACAATGGGATTTGCGGAACTGCTTTTCGTTTTTGTGTTGTCGAGTTTTTATCTTCCTCCTAGTTCATTCTGGTTCTTTCCAGTTTGTTTTCATTAAAAAAAAAACAAAGGCGACCTGCTATATGAACCACGACGCAACTCGACTTCTCCCGTAGGCTGAGTCGAACTCGGCTACCGTCGGCTAGGAGTCAGTAAGCTTGCACTCGCGCAATATATTGTTTGTTTTAATTTTCGCGTTTGCGACCGAAGTCTTATCTTTTTATTGTTTTTGTTTTTATTCCGTCGAACACTTTTTGCGCCTCACTGAACTGTTTTTGTATGCACTTCTTTTTGATTTTATTTAATGCACTGAGAGATAATGATTTGTCACGTTTAACTTTGGTTTTTGTTGTTTTATTGATTTACTGTACTCTATGTTTATTGTAATTTGTGTTTATATTTATCTTTAAAACTCAGTACAAACATTCAGTGAATACATAATTGTGCACGATACTGTTTCTTGATTTATTAATAACTTTTATTTAATGTGTTCTATTTGTTAACACTGGGTTGTACGTTTGACGGCATTTCTGCTGACACGTGAATTCTACCGAAGTTGTTACAAATTTCTGATGCGGCACACTACCCTCCGCCTAGATTAGTTCGTCCCAAACTAAGTTCACTGGTCTTCTGGGTTAACAAAAAGTCGTCAGTCGGTCACCGTGTACCACTTTCATCTTGGCGCTCGGTCTTCGCTGAATCCTATAGACAACGTCGTTAATTCTTGTGAGAATCGTATACGGTCCTTCCCAATGTTGCTGCAACTTCGGAGACCTATCTTTTTGTCGATGAGGGTTATAAAGCCACACATTATCGCCTGCTTTAAATCCGGATGCGTTGGTTCGAACGTCGTACCTTGTTTTCATCCTGTCACTTGATACCTTGATTTGCTTTCGAACCAAATGATGAATCTCATCGAGGCAATTTATCCATTCGGCTACGTAGTCTTCGGTCTTATCTATGGCGTCTGGAGGTATTCCGAATCGCAGATCGGCTGGTGTTCGTATCTCTCGTCCAAATATAATTCTTGCCGGAGAATGGCCTGTCGTATCGTGATTAGCCGATCTATAACTCATGAGAAAGGTTTGTACATATTTGTCCCAATCTCGTTGGTGATCACTAACGACCTTCGATAAATGCTCTTTTATTTTTCGGTTGAACCTTTCGACCATTCCGTCTGACCGCGGATGTAAGGGTGTGGTCCTGGTTTTCCTTACGCCCATGATTCGAAGATTCGGCCTTGATCGGAATGAAGCTCACAGGGAACTCCATATCTGCTGATCCAATTATTGATAACCTGGTCAATGATGGTTGTTGCTTCTTGGTTTGGAATTGGAAGGACTTCCTCCCACTTGCTGAAGTAATCCATGATGACCAACATGTATTTGTTGTTGTCGTTGGTTTTTGGGAATGGTCCTGAGATATCAATCGCAATTAGCACCCACGTTGCACTGCTTCATAGCGCTCCTTGGTTTTGCTGTTGGTCCTTTGGCGGCAGTGCAAGTCCACTTCCTACACCAAGACTCGACGTCATCTCTCATTTGAAGACAGTAGAATCCAGATCGTAATTTTGAAAGTGTCTTATTAACTCCCAGATGTCCACCGGAGGCCCCGTCGTGCATTTCTGTTAGTACATCCTTTACTTTTGATGGTGGGACTAGAATCTGCATTCGATGGGATTTTCTGTCCGGGGCTTCCCATTTCCGCCTTAGAATTCCATCTTCCACCAGCAAAGAATTCCATTGTGCCCAATATGCTTTAAATGTTCCACTCTTGTCGGAAATAATGTTCCAAGTTGGCCGCTCGTTCTTTTCTTTGTGTTCCAGGATTAGCGACATATCTTCATCCTGAAGTTGGCAGATTACCATTTATTTCGATTTTTGCAAAACTCTTCAATGATCATCACGCTGTGAAATCGCACTTGAGTCTGTTTTTTGCCGATAAAGATCGGAAGTTCTACGAACATGGAATTATGACATTGACAAAAAGATGGCAAAAGGTCGAACAAAATGGAAAATATATCATTGATTAAAGTTTATTCGTTGTATTTAAAAAAATTGAGTTTTATATCTGAAAAAATTGGCAATTACTGAGTTGCCAACCTTATACATGCCATCATCGTCGTGGGCACTACAACCGCAATCCGGCCTTGGCCTTATATAGCAAGCCTCTCCACTGGTATCCGGTCCTTATAGAAGACTTGTTAAATTGTCCATAATGATTTGTTTTTCCGAGCAAGGTTATAGCCTTGCGCCAACCTTATACATGTACATGTAGGTGAATAATCAATGAAGTGAGTTGGAGTGCATGTTGTGAATAGACTATAGTACACAACTCCATCCGCGATGTGATTAATAAGGCACCCATTGTTTTACAACCAGGTAACACATGTCAGTGTCTGTTTACCTTTCACTGTTTGATGAATATAGATAAATTTAATATGAATTCAATTGTATTTACCATTCCATTTCAGTCCGAGTGGCTCGCCAATAGATAGCGTCAATTTCGTATGAAATTTCATGAAAAAAAAAATTGATTACCTCCATCGTTAGAAGAGATAGAGATATCACACAATGTTATCACCGTGAAAGAAAATAATTTATATCGCGAGAACATCACTAATCGTGTCGTTTGTTTTTTCATATAAAGACGGTTTTAAAATACCTGCAATTTATGTGACAATTTCAATGATATCCTTGACAAGCTAACTCGTTAAGTAATTCCAAGTAATTTAGTTATTCATTTAAATTACAGCTAATGCACTCGTACGATAGGGCGTTGCAACACAGCTAGATACACTAGAGACACCCAACAAGGTATACAAAGATGGAGTCATCAGCTCGGCTGTACCTCCCAATAAGCTCGCCATGTGCTGAAACACAAATTAGAAAAAACAAATATGGGAACGAATCCTTCGTCCTTTTAGCGTCTAATTTCGTGGCACAGCAAACTAAAATATGCACACATAATACTAACCAAGCAGAAAACATACATCCACTTGTACAGATTGCACGGTGCAAATTGTGGGTAAACTTTCACAACGACCCTTGTAATGGGTGAAGACCATGATTCGTGCGAAAACTTTTCAATTAGGACGTCGTCCTCGACATTAAAGTCCCGAAGATACTGTTGCGAGACAAAAAGAAAAGACACACAGATCCTAGACATTTCAACTAATGAAATCCTTGTGTAAACTATTTCACGTGCATTTATTTCATAGTATGTTATGTGCACTACATGTATATATAGTCGAGCTTTGCAAATACGAGACAGTGTTAAATGGCAAGGATGTGAATATCAATCTTTTAGCCAGATGATAGTATCGTTTTTTTTTTCGTTTGCTTAATGAATTAGAATACATGTCACAGCTAAAAGGACATTCAACGTAATATTTTAGACAGATTGTAGGACCATGGATTCGAGCTCAGATGTGGCGATAAATCACTGGGAGAAGTATATTTTTTTAGACTTTTAGTTTATTCGAATGTAACCATTTTAAGACGACATACACTTGAGAAATCCCGATTTTTTAGTAGAATTTGAAAAAAAAGTGGAGCTTAAGGAGACCCCAGTTGAGTGAACACATGCCTTTCAATGATTGAGTCCTCTGCACGTGACTGCACTTTGCATGTTTACCGGTAGTCTGTTGAACGATAATTTGTTCGTGTCGGTAGAATAGTGTACTAAGTACCACTTTTGTTTGTTTTTATTTTTTGTTCTTTTTTTTAGACAAATACGCGCACAAAAGGGGGTTTTGATGTACCCTTAAATGTCAGAGCATAGTGCGAGCTGACGGAGAGGAAGTGGATTAGGAAAGGAAGTATCGATGTATATTGGTCTAATAACAAGAAGACGACTTGTGGGTAGGAAGTATTGTGCCAGGCATGGGCACTCGGTTCACCTTCCTCCTCCATAATAAATGTCCCTCCGAGAATTCTCAACACAAGGAGTAAAACTCCGCCACAAGACATACACCCGAAACGAAAGTAAATGAAATACACCCAGGAACTGGGGAAAATTAAACACACTGACTGAGTTTGTTATTATTAATGTTTTTTTTTTATTTCACGTTTGCGCGATTGATAATTCCACTTTACAATTAGAGAGGTCCTTGGGGGAAAATTCCCGGCGAGGGAGGGAAAGAACAATTACATTACAAGCTTAACAACACGTCAAAGTTACTTGGTATGAACAAAACCCCGATGGGAATATCAGCTTCGGTGGCTGTGACACTTTTTGGCCAACGTACTCAACACTACGACAACGACTACGGGGTATATTATATTCGCGTCCCCGTGCGCACCGGGGAGCGGGAGCGGCACGACCGTGGTGGTCGGCGGATGTAATTGGACTCCGCGATATTCGGCGCGTGCAGAGCCGACTCGCTAATGGGGTGAGTTCGGTGGTGTGGTGAAAAGGAAATGAAATTTCCTTTGACCAGAGACCAATGAAAGGCGATCTCAGGGACGCTGTGGTGTACGTGTGTGTTCGTACAGATCACCGTGTTTATCGATGCGTTTAGCCAACGATAAACGGAACCTACAACGAGGGAAACAGAACAAAGGGGAAACTGTGGGGTTCGTAGTTTGGTGCCAACGTATGGCACGGATTCACTACACTCCCACTGAATTGCGCCACCGAAGATTGTTCGCAGAAAGGTGTTCCGAAAGTAGAAGGTCCGCCACACACTGTGCACTTGTAGAAAAGGGAAATAAAATACACGACTTCCTGTTTAAATGTTCCTTTTTATTCTTTCTGTTTAAATGCTGTTTAAATGTTCTTTTAATTTCAAGTTTCGTTACTTATTTTTTTACAATCGACTTTTACACTATAAGACGAAACCTCCGTACAACAATGACGCTACACAAATGTGAAGAGGCCAAACACTACACAAACGCAGAAGAACAATTTCCCCTTCTTAAAACTCTGGTGTTTGGTTGCAATAAATATTCCTCTGCCGATGACGCGACCGATCTGCGTTTTGATCAGGTTTTGCAAAATGACCCGGTGGGCAATAACGGCCGGAGAGGGGCTACTTTCCGAAAGAATGCGAATTTTCGAGTATGGAGTTCACACAAGGGATGTATTAACGCGTGGATCTGACACGTATCTTGATGTGCTACCCCGGGTCTGACAAACTGACGACCCCGTCTCGGCCCCTGCAGCGGTTGAAATTCGGTTTTTTTGTTGTTTTTTTTGTTTAATATCATTTTTTATTTCTTCCTATTATTATAATTTACTTACTCGCTAGACAAAAATGATTAAACTCTAGCTTATGTTATCTTATTTCTTAACTTACTGGTCCTTTGCGGACTCTCTAATAGATTTTGTTGATGTGCTTCTGGTGCGTAGGCAGATATCACATACATCCCCCTACCTTGTCGGAGGGGTATGCGGATAATGCACGCTTCAAGCACCTGAAATCTGCGCATCTCACCACTATTATTTTTTAACAAAGTTTGCCACCCCTAGTTGAAATTCGATTCAAAGGTATGTGTGCACCTCGGCGGTTGCGACTCGACTGACTAATGAATGGAAAGAATACATTCATCGCGTCGTGGCGGTTGAGTCATAGCAGAAATAAAATCACTGCCAATTGCTAGGAATTTCGAGAAGAGTTGCTATGCTTGCATAGGGAGTTTGTTTCCGGGAATTCCTGCCATACTGGCTGGGCTAGATTCCACGGTTGCTATGTGTACCGAGAAATTGGTTTTGGGGACACGAGCGAGTATGGGCATGCGTTTTCGGGGGAAATTGGAATTTCTTGGGTGCAAGCAAGGAATATCATTTAGATAGGATATTAACCGAAGTAATTTCGGGGAAATGTATGCGGCTCGGTATAGTTGGTGGTGATGGTTGATATTCCGTTCTAGGTTTGAATATGTGTTTTATTACGGCATATGGATTTCCAGGGAAATTAAGATTGCTTGGTCGCAAGAAGGGAATGATGATATGAATTAAGTAGAGAATTGACCGAAGCAATTTTGGGAAAAATTATATGTGGGGTGATGTAATTGAGGGAGATGATTTAAAATGTATTCTATTGAATTGTATTCTGTTGGGAGTTTTGGGAAATGCCTTTCATTGCGGATTGGGGGATGGATTCTTGCAAGTTCGGGATGGATGCGTTTGCAGATTGGGTTTTGTTTTTCCATGTTTTGAAATGGGTTACAGATTAGGGTAGGGTGACGTGCTGTTAGCGGTCAAGATTGGTTCTCCATGTGGTATAGAGAACCCCCACAAAACGACCTAAGGCATCGTTGGGTAATGAGGGTCAGCTATCTAAATAGCAGCAACTCATTAGATGCTAGAAGGGATAGCGATAAAATATACAATAGAGATCGTATATCGTCTCTCTGCCGACTGGGAGAATCGGATTCTTTTGTTGGCATATATTTATGCTACTGAATCCAATCCGTCGGCTAAGAGGGCCGTTGGTGATTGTTTGAAGATTCAAATAAAGAAGTATTTCCGAGAGAAGTGCTTGCGGCTGAATCAATAGTTGCAAGTCTTCGGAAAGTAATTTAGATGGATACACAATGACGGTTGTGTATACCATCTGTGTCAATTATGCATGGCATCTATGGCGACGACAGGATCGACTTATAGTGTGAATATCTACACTAATTGGAAATTCGGATTTTGGTCGCTTATGCAGAGATGCATTGGTACACATATGAATGCCCTCGTAGGAAAAATTCTTTGCAGGCATTTCCAGGTAATGCATTGAAAGCATTAATCCTCCTTGGGAAGGAAATGTTTTTGCTACGGGGAGATTGCGGTGCAGGTGTGGGAAGGTTGGAATTTCCCTGGCAACCGAAGGTACCGAATAGGTTTTGGTTTAATGCTCCTGTATAATGGAAAGAATTCTTGTAGGGAATTTGTATGCGAAGAGATGCATGAAAGGTAAGGATTCTTTACAGGGACTTTTAGTTAAATAAATTTGATCTTTTTGATGCGTGAAGCATTTAAGGTGTTAATGCGATTGCATTAGCGAACTTATAAGATTGGGTCGATGTTATGGGGGTTCTTCAGGTAAGTAACAGTGGGGTTTGGCGGAACCGTCACGGACTGTACGCTGAGATACTTTCCCTTCGCTGGGGAAGGTGGTAATGAGGGTCAGCTGTTCTTCTGGTAAGTAACAGTGGGGTTTGGCGGAACCGCCACAGACTGTACCTTACGCTGAGATACTTTCCCTTCGCTGGGGTAGGTGGTTCTGGATCTATAGGCAACGCGTAGGGTGGCTGATGAAGCAGGCTATAGTATTCTGCTTCTTGTCGTTGTGTGCCATTATTAATGGTGTTTTCAATCGTGACTACGTCCAATGTGTTAACGTTGTTTAGTGCGACTTATTGATTTTTTTATATATTTTAAATAGATGCAGGTGTGGCGTATAGTGTGTGGCGACAATAGGGGTAATTATGATTAAATTGAGTTAATTCGAATTAATTCAATGATGTATTGCACATGGTAAAAGATATGGGGTCTTGGCTCCTTTGTGTGTATGGGTGGTAATTGAACATTGGCAGAAGGCAACGTTTGACTATTGGGCGCCAATGGTGTAGGTTTAAGTTTAAGTTTAGTGGGGCAACCACCCCATTTATTGGCTTAAAATAAGCAACATAATTACCTACACCAAAAGTACATCTATATTACAAACTAGAGAGCCTATTAACTACCTTAACTAGGTTTAACTTAAGGTAACCAGGACAAACCAAGAAGGTGGAGAGAGGGCGAAGGGTGGGGGCAAGTTATAGTAGAGTGTGGAAGCACCGCTTAAGATTGGTGGCGAGAATAGTTTAGGAAGCGGTGCTTGGGAGCATGGGTAGAGAAGTCGAAGTCGAACAAGGTGGAATTGGAGTTGACATTTCTCAGCATCCGCAAAAGGGGTTCGTTCAGATCATAAGAGGTCCGGTGGGGGAGAATGTGGAGAAGGCGGGGATTACGCGTATTTCGAGGGTTTGTGTTTAGAGGAACTAAGTTAAAGAGGTAGGCGCTGTCGACCGAGCCGGAGAGGACACGATGAATAAATATTATGTCAGCCACGACCCTGCGTTCCTCAAGGGCTCTGAGATTGATTAATTTGAGGCGGTTAATGTATGGGGGAAGGTTTAAGGGGTTTTTCCGTCCTAGGGAGATGGAGAGCGAACCGAAGGAAGCAACGTTGAATACTTTCGGTTCTACAGATATGGATCTTGTGATAAGGAGACCATACCTGTCTAGCATATTCAAGCAACGGTCGGACGAGGGTAAGGTAAAGGGATCGAGTAACATAAGGGTCTGAGAATTCCCTACACCATCGTTTCACGAATCCGAGGGTAGAATTGGCTTTCCGGATCGTCTCATTAATGTGAGAGAAAAAGTTAAGTTCCCTGTCACAAAGGATTTCAAGACCTCGAATACATTGGAAAATGGCCACGGGTTGGTTATGAAGGGTATAGGAACGTGGGGATGAGTGAATACGTTTATGGGAAAAGGTTATAGATTGGCATTTGGCGATGTTTAGTACAAAGCAATTTTTGTCACACCAAGTCGAGAAGCTGTCAAGGTCAGATTGCAGCAGTGCAGAATCAAGTGGTGACTCGATGATCTTGTATAACGTGGCATCATCAGCGTATAGGGGCAACCTGGAATTCTTAATGCCTTATCGATGTCTTTAGTGGCCAGTATAAATAGGAGAGGACCCAGGTGGCTACCTTGAGGGACCCCAGAGGTGGCATGGAAATGGTTGGATATCATGGAATCAAGTGGTGATTCAATGATCTTGTATAGCTTGGTCTCATCAGCGTATAGGGACAACGTAGAATTCTTAATGACCTTATCGATGTCATTAGTGGCCAGTATAAATAGGAGAGGACCCAGGTAGCTACCTTGAGGGTCCCCAGAGGTGGCAAGGAAGTGGTCGGATATCATGGATCCGAACCGAACGGAATAAATTTTATCTTTTAGATAAGAAGAAATCCATATAAGCAATCCAGGTTCGAAACTGAGGGCGGATAATTTGTAGAGGATTCGATTATGGGAGACTTTGTTGAATGCTGACCGGGGTCGGTTGATACCATATCGACCTCGTAACCGTGCTCTGGTGCTGAGAGTGTAAAGGAAGTGAACTCAACAAGGTGGGTTGTAGTTGATCGGCCATTAAGAAAACCATGTTGCAAGCAATCCTCCATTCCATTAGGGCCCGGTGTAAACTCGTCTTTGAGTTCTAGCTTGGATTCAATTAAGGTCGGATCAAAGGAGTTGTGGAGAAGCGACCCGAGGGCAAAGTTAGGTATGTAGTTTGACTATGACGGGTCAGGAATAAAGGGGTCAATAGTGAATGACTGCTTGAATTCGAGTGGCGAGGTTGGCAATATTAACAGAATTAGATGAGGTATGAGAGTTTAAGGTAAGCGATATGGGGTATCCGTCGGATCTACGTTTATGATTGTTGAACTGGAAGAATGTTTTGGGTTCATTTTTGAGATTGGTCTGAGCTTTGGTAAGGTAGCTGCGATAAAGCGTGTTGAAAAGTTCCGTGAATTGGAGGTAACAGCCATGAAAGTTGGGGTAGTCAGGTAAAGTTCGATTACAAGAGAACAGTATCCATAACCTATTCCTTTTATTGCACAGGGAGGGAAGCTTATGATAGTACCATGGATGGGAAGAGTTTGATGTTCTTTGTCTAGAGTAGGGAACGAACAGGGAAATATAGTAAAGGATTTCGGTATATAAATGGGTGATGGCATCTTCAACGGATAGGTGATCGTAGTTGAACGAAAGGCGGCCTAGGTAGTCGTTGATGAGGCGAAAGTTGCGGTCTTTGCTGTTGTCGAAATTCGTTGCGTATTTAGGTTGCTAGTAGGAAGAATAATCTGCTGACCGGTAGGAGCATCGGCTGCAGATTGCGCTGCTGGATGGGATAACGCCAAGATTGGGCGCATTGCATCTTTAAATGACAGCTGAACTATAGATTTACCGTCCGCTTGCCCCCGATGTGAGCTGATAAGTGCGTTTTGCACTGCTCTTCTTCTACTGACAGCGGTTTTTTATAGCCACTTCTTTGCGTTCCCAGAACTGACATAATCGAATTTGGTAGTCAAGCAACCAATAACAAACTCTTCTGCGTTAACCATTCGAGCGAAACAGTTCGCATCAATTTAATCCGGTGAAATCTAGTTAATCAATTGAATAAAGCTCATTTATAACAACAGTAAACAAACCACGTTTCATTGAGGAAATCTGGAAGAGACTTATTTCTGCAGGAATTCGAGGTATTCGGTTCCCTTTCTTCATCTTAATAGCAATTCGTTTCAGGCATCAGTGTTGCTGACGCCATTGCTGTGGCAAAGCACTTTCCCGTGTTGGTGGACAGCTACTCGACGTCAGGAATCATCGACCCTGCCCAGAACATTATTTATTGTTCGTGGAAGTTGCGTTCGAAGCTTGCTCAACCGCAAGCATTTCCCCGGCGACTTTCCTCGCTCGGCGGAACTTCCGAGATCTTCTCCGACGACATTCCTCGATCGGCAGAGATCACACAAAAATGGTTTGTGCTATTCACCTGTAAAAAGAGATCATTGATCCCCCATAGAGTGCCTGTGGAAGTCAATAGGACGCCGCTGATGCTTGGGAAATAATCAGCGTGAGAAACAGACTCAAAGACGCTGAAATAACCCCAGCGGTTTTTCTATGATGCAACAGCGTCGTTTGGTTAGATTCAGTTGTTGCTAACCAAATTGACGTTGAGATTTCCGGTAGAAATCTCATAGGGTTAATGAAATGGAGTTGCCGTATGGCAAAAGGGAGCTAAATTCAATTCTGCATAGAATAATGGATTCAGCTATGTTTTCTTTTACGGGTAAAATAGCTGAACGGTGGGATAGGGGTTGATGTGACGCGCTGTAGGCGGTCGAAATTAGGTTGAAATTGTGGGTTGATTCTCCATGTACTATAGGGAACCCTCACACTAGGATCGAGTAATGCTCGCAGCAGGAAAGGTTCCCCATCGGTTGGGAAGACCTTGACTAGCGCAGTAACCAGAAGAACCGTTTGCACCTTATGGTGTTCGGCTATTTTTTTCATTTTTATAACATTTTTTTAATATTATTTTTATCTTCTTAGTTTCTAAATTACATGCTACACAAAAAGTGCTTAAATTCTAGCTTAATTATCTTATATTATAACTTACTGGTCGTACGCAGACGCTCTAAACTAAACATTACATAACTATTGTATAATTTGCCTTTCGGCGACAGAACCTTGTTTGTGGCAGAACTTATAATTACTTAAATGACAAATGATGTTCGGCTATGTACGTGTTAAGTGCTGAAGCGTTCCTGGTGGGGGGCACGGGATTCTGAGACTGTTCCAATTGAACGTGTTGAGCAGAAGAGGAAGTGGATTGAATGGTGACTGGCTAGTCACCGTTGAACGTCATTCATGAACATGAATTTCATTAGTAGAGTCAGTTATGTGCAGTAACGAATGATGTTTATTTTTACATGCCAAACACGTGAACGTGCTTGTGCAATTGTGTGTAGTATGTACATTTGAAAGGCAGTTAAAACACAGTTTGTTTTTCCTAAAAACCTCTTGCCTCTTTTTTTTTTTTGATTTAATGCCTTGAATTGAAAAAATTCCTAATGGAATGCAACCCTTGACACATTGAACATTTGCAAATGGTGGAGTTGAATGAGTGGACTGTGCTCTTTGCCTTTGGTTGAGATAGACCTGAGGGGGATAGGCCCATAAACTCCAAGGTTCTTGCCGTCATAAACAAGAAATCTTCCAGGAGGCTGTAGGTCGGATAGCCAATATAGACGATATGTGAGATTCCCACTGCCCTCGAGTAGTACGCGGTAGTTTCTGTACGATGTGGACAATGAAAACGTCTTCCCAAGATTTAACCGGAACTCCTAGATGTTCTAGAGACAGCTTTGCCTCATTTGGGGTGTCTAAAAGGAGATTGATGCCATCGGACGATTCTTGGGCAAGCTTTGGTTGATCGAACAGCAATCTAAATTGGTTATCCTTTAACCATCTTACATTCGGATACCATTTTACTAGAGTTGCCTAAGCAGATTCAAAATTACCATTGATGGTAGCAATGTTTCTGAATATTCTCTTCACCTCTCCACTTAAATTATCCTTTAAATAGTAAAGCTTTTGGACACCAGGAATAGGTGAATTTTTTGGCACGAGACTTTCGGAAAGGCTTTTAAATTCAGGCCGTAATTGATACGAGGTTGGTTTATCGCGGGGAGTTTCAATTCAACCACTGGAGCCTTATATGACACTGCTGAACTGTTAAGTGTTTGGCTCATGCTTTCGGTGACCGCTAGCTGGAACTTTAACTCGGATGAGTATGTGGGGAGGAGAAATAGTGTGCCAGGCATGGGCACTCGGTACACTTCCTTCCACCAGCATCACAAAGACAAAGTTCCGCTGAAAAGTAAACTGGAAGTAATTATTCACCGATCAAAAGAGCGAAATGCCGCCACGTTTGTTGACATCCGTCACTAAAACATCGAACGAAAACTTCGCAACACACGGAGCAAGTCAAAGAAAATACACTCGCAACACCCGGGAACTGCAGCCGAAATATTAAGACACTCGTTTCAGATTTGTTTAGTTTTATACTATCAATAAAAACCACTGGTGATGTTGTTGATGTAAATGTTTTTTCATTTTATTTAACTTTCATTATTAACTTTGTTCTTAGCCATTTTTTAAATATGTTAATGCTTTGATACTTCACTTAAACTTATGATGACATTAACTTGATTTTTATTAATTTTATTTTACTACACACACGACTCCAGGTGTTTTCACGTCCTCACCGAGCGACGAGGAGCGGGAGCGGCAACGACCGTTGTGGTCGGCGGGTGGAATTAGACTCCAAGATTCAACCCTCGTTGGGGTGAGTTTGTGGTTTGGTGGTAGATATCCTCTTGGCGCAAGACTAATGACCTTGTCCGGAAAAAACAAATCATTATGGAAAATTTAACAAGCCTCAGGACTTGCTAAATAAGGCCAAGACCGGTCCCAGGTTGTAGTGCCGATGATGATGATGATGTGGTAGATATCCTCTCCACTAAGGATATGTATTTACTTACCATCAGAGAAACGTAAAGTCTCTCTTGGTGGAATAGAAAAACAGATCTCGTAATGGAGTTCATGGTGGTATGTCTGTGATCGTTCAGATCTCTGTTGTTTACCCATGCGCGAAGGCAATGGGAAAACAAAGCAGGCAGGCGGCAAGGACAAAGGGATCGAGAAGATCGTTGTCTACGAAGTGCGTTGCGGCTGAATAAATAGACGACGATGCATCGAAGAAATGTGGTAAAAGGAAAGATGAGACGAGGGCATCAAAAAAGTCTTAGATGGGTGATGCCCTTGTGTAAATATACGAGTAGACATTGGGAAAGGTGCTAATGGTTGCGATACTTTATACAATGAAAATTGTATGTCGTATCTTGGCTCGGTGGCCAAAACGAATTTGCTTGCATTTGTATATGCTGGATAATTCGTTTGCTGGCTAAGCACGAAGTTGTGATTGTTTGTTCGTTGGAAAACAAATCATGGGTGAATCTATTGCAGCTGGGTAAATAGCCGTGTTGCTATTATGCTGGTGATGCTAAAGCAATTTAGGTATACGATGGGTGGTCGTGTACCGTATCTTGCTGAACGAAAAGAGATCGAATTTTTATGCATGTTTACATGCGAAGGAATTCAGTTTATGGCACTAGGCGCTAGATGCGTGTACTTGCTTTTGTCCCTTGGACAAAGGGTCTGGAAGATATGTGCATGTGGGAAGATTAGGGTGCGTATGAGGGACAAAATTGCTTGGCAAACAATGGTGCCAGAATAGTTTTCCTATTTATAATACATGTATGCGGACGAATTATTTTCCAGCGAATTCCAATGATGCATTAGATGTGTAAACAGAATCTTTCAGGTATTTTCATGAAATGCGTTGAAAGCATTAATGTCCTTGAGAAAGGAAATGTTTTCAGGTGCCAATGCTATTGCATTGACGGGAAACAATGGGTTGGTTGAGTTGGGTTGTAGTTATGGGGGGTTTTCAGGTAAGTGGGCCGTGGGGTTTGGCGGAAGCGCCACAAGTATTTTTTTTTTTTTTTTATTTTAAAACGCATTTATTTACAACAATAATTACAGTTCGTTTTTACAGTTTTTTGATTAAATGCTAACTCAACTTCCACAATAATAATTTGTATTCTATTTTACTGGCTCTACGCGAGCACTCTAAATTATACTAATAACAAATTTTAAGACTACCTTTCGGTATACAATTATATATTAATTACTTATACTGCTTTCAAATAGTAAATTAATTTTCAAGTAAAAAGATTGAGAATAAAAAAAAACTTGAAACTATAATCATATAAATTTTTGATTTCGTTTTTTTTTTTTAACATATATATACACACACGCACACCCATATATAAATATATATACACATATGCATATATATATATATATATATATATATATATATATATATATATATATAAATGTGCACACACATACATATATTTTTTTGTTGGCTCATTATTTTTAAAATCAAAAGAATTTGGTTAATAAATGAGTAAAAATAGTGAGGAAGCGGAATGTGAAGGGGGATAACGGGGCGAGGGAGCTAAGGGGTAAGAGAAGACATTTAGCCTATACGGCCTTCTAAGTGTCAGGGCGTGCAGTCCTTTCTTCGGTATTTAACCACCACCAGGCTGTTTGAAGCTTAAGTGCGCCTTGTTTATCTCGGTCTTCAACGGCCATGTTGTAACATAGACGAATTGAGCTATTAGGGAGAGCATTATTATAATTAATTCTTTTATCCATAGTTCCCCGAAACACATGGTAGATAATGGGGATTCCTGAACTATTTTGTATTAGACCTCTACTGTCTAATAAGAGGAATGCTTCTGGGGGGATAAAGCCACTCTGCAGAGTGCTCTCCAGATACCTAAAGTTAGGATAGAAAGCTCCTGCGATTAAATTATTTCCATTCGCGGCAGCTCGTGCAACGTGGCTTCGAATTATTTTGATTATAAAATTATCTGTTCTGTTAAGACCTGCTTTATTATAGAGGTCCTCATTTCGATAGTATTTCGTATACTGAGACTCTGGCGTCCTGTACATTTGGAGACAAGAACGCAGACATTGTCTCTCAAATACCCGTAATTTCTCCATGTAGTAAGGGGCAATGTTAAACCATACTGGGCTACCGTACACGAGTATAGGTCGTATTAGTGCTGTATATGAGATGATTTTAACTTTCGAGTCCAAGGCTCGATTGCGAAATAATCTGCTAGCCATAGCATAGGAACTTCGAGCGCGGGAGAGCGATGGTGCTATATGTTTATCAAAATATAGAAACTGGTCTAGCACGACACCAAGGTATCTAACAACCATTTTGACTACCAGAGGTATTCCGCTTTGACCGATAACGGAAAATTGTTTCCAGTTCTTTTTTGTGTCACCCGAGGCCTTGCTTAAAGGTGTCCTAAAAAGAATAGTTTCAGTCTTGAGGAAGTTTATTTTTATCTTCCACTTATCACAGTAGTCTTTTATTCTATTGAGATCATCTTGTAAATGAATGTTGATGCTCTCAATTTTACTACCTGATCTGTAGATTACTATGTCATCGGCATATGCAATGGCATGCGTAAGCGAATTTACGAGATCGCTCGTATATATGTTAAATAGAACAGGCGAGTCGACTGCCCCCTGCTGCAAGCCGTTTTTTATATTGAAAGTCTTGTTGGAGAATGTGTCTCCGCATTTAACGATGAACTGTTTGTTCATTAGCATGTGATATACAATGTACAGCAAATTTGCGGGCATGCCAAGGGTGGTTAGCTTATAGAAAAGTCCTTCTAACCATACGGTATCAAAAGCCTTTTCAAAATCAACCAAACATGCGCCAGTGCACGGCCGTTTACTCTATTCCATTGAATATCGGAGACAAGTTTGGACGCCGCATGCACCGTGCTGTGTTCGGCTCTAAAACCAAATTGATTATCTGGAATCACTGTGTTGTCCTCAGTCCATTCTATTAGCACCTTGTTTATCACTTTTTCGAAAACCTTGCTGATGTTGGGGAGTATACTGATCGAGCGGAGATTATTTGGTATACTATTGTCTTTACCCGGCTTTGGCAAGGGATGGACTATTGCTGTTTTCCAACGCTGTGGATAATATGAATTATTCAACGCATTATTGAACAGAGTGGTGTAAATATTTACTGCCTCAGGTGGTAAGTGTTTGAGGGCAACGTTTGGAATTTGGTCAATTCCAGCAGACTTCTTATTTTTGAGTGAATTAAAAATACTCAGGAGTTCTTCTTTATTTACAAACAAGTTGTTGTCTGAATTTGTAACGGGATCGTTCGCGCTGTTATTTTCATTAAATACTGTTAAGTTTCTACCTTCGGAACGCCGACTACTAATCGTGTTGCGAAGTGAAATGTGGTTTTGAAGTACCCGTTCCTCCAGTATATCATTGGAGTAAGAGGGTTCGTTCACTTTGTGTATTGCCTCAAAACACGCACCAATAGCATTTGATTTCTCTTCAGTATCCTCTATAATATAACAGTCATCATCGGCAATAATGTTTTCGAGATTAAAACCTGCGTTTAGCAGTGTTCGGCCGTTATCTGGAGTTTGTGGTATTTTCAGACAGGGAATATCATTATAGTTTTTCCTTCGGAGCAGTTTGTTTATTTGTTGGAACATATTCGAGCCATTTGTTTTAATAGCTCAAATTTTCTTTTCCCAATCTGCGTTTATGTTTACTCTGTAATTTTCCCTTATCAATTTTTTTTATATTTCGAATCAGAGACTTTAGTGTTGTTATTTCTGCGTTTTGGCGGTCAGTGAATTGCCGGTACAAGGTTTTCAACCTGGATAGGAGAGAACTGTTCTGTCTATTCAGAGCGTCTATGGTTGAGTTTCTGTATTGACTTGTGTAACCCCCATCCTTATTTATTTTTGGAATAGAGAGATCCATTGATTTCCGAATAATATTTTCCATCGTTTGGAGATAGTGATCTATTTCTGTGTTTTGAAGGTTCCTATAAGTGGGTGGGTCTGCAGCATTTGAGTGAATTTCTCTTCTCATAGTGCGTTCAAAACGTGACCAGTGAGCTTTGTGAAAATTGTAGGAGTCTTTTTGTTCCCTCGTTTCGAGCAGCATTTCTTCATTTGGGACTTTAATAGTTGCGGCTAGTCCATAGTGATCACTGTCATAATCGACTGTTCGGAGGCAATTTCTGATATTTGTATTTGTAGTTAGAAGTTGTATACGGCTGTCTATTAGGAGGAGGTCCAAAAAGGAGTCCCCTCTTGGGTAAGATGGTGTAGCAGTGGCATAGATTTCTACATTGTATTCGATTATGTTTGTTTGCCACCAATCGAATAGGGTATTACCTCTGGTATTGGAGGTCGAGTTACCCCAACTAGAATGTTTTGCATTGATGTCTCCTGCCAAAAGGAAATAGTTGTTTCCTGACTGTAATCTGAGGCTCTCGAAGAGCGTGTTTAGTTCGCTTATAAAACGTGGGTTTTGGACTGTTTCAGGGGCATATCGGGATACGACGTATATACGTTTCTGACTTTGGAGAGGTATTTCTACAATACATGCTTCTAGCACTTGAAACCTGTACACATCTTTACTGTGCAAAGTTTTATATCGGAGACCTTTTTTAATTCGAAGTGCAACACCGTCTCCTTGTGTGGAGTTTGGTCTGTCTCTTCTTACGATATTGTATTTTTTGAAGCCTAATTTATGCTTTGGGTTTAGCTTAGTTTCGCTGATTAAAAGAATATCCGGGCATTCTGTTTCCAACAGTGTAGCTAAGTTGTCTCTTCTCTCTGTTCTGATGAGTGAATTAACATTGACGGCGATAATTTTAAGTGCTGATTCAATTTGGAGTTCCGTGGTTATGGCAAGGGTTCTCTTAACAGCGACGAATAGACGAAATCCATTCGAGCAGTTTTTTCATCTAATTTCTTTTCTAACTCAGTGATCCTTCCAAGTAAGACCTGTACTAAATTTTTTAGCTCTGCATTTTCTTCACTAGCAGATCCTTTCTGCTCCGTTTGAGCCCTAGGTGCTGCATTAGTTGGTTTGTTCGACCCAGAAGCCATTTGAGCGTATGATATAGTGGGCGCAACGAAGTTGTTATATGAGCGAACTTTCGCTCGTTTTTGCTCTTCAATTTGGTGTTTTCGTGCATCCATTTTTGCCTTCAGTGTTTGAGCTACTGGGCAACCCCTAAAATTGGCTGTATGTCCTGTATTTTTGCACAACACACAGGCTAACTTGCTTCTATCTTCAAGCTTTTCTGTTCCCAGATGGCATTCTCCGACCGGATGAATGTTTAGACACTTTACGCATCTATACTGCATATTGCAGTTTGATGCTACATGTCCAAAGCGTTGGCAACGCATGCACTGTAGTACGCGGTTAGACCTACGAATCTTTTCCCAACTAACAATGTGCTGGTGGAGGTATTTAATTTGTCTTAATCCATCAATTTTACTATCAGGACTTATTGAGACAATGAAAAACGGTAATCTGCGATTCGTGTTTCTAGAATACGAGGTCGAAAATGGTTTTACCCCTGTGAATTTCAAACTGTCTGTTTCAACCTTTTTGAGTTCCTCTAGAATTTCTTCGGGGGAAAATGATGGATCTACTCCTTTGAGTAACATGGCCATGTTTTTTTCTGTTTTCGGTGTGTACGTGAAGTACTGGCTTTCCGATACGAAGGCAATTTCTGATATTTGCCTTTCCGATTCCTCTAGAATTTCTTCGGGGGAAAATGATGGATCTACTCCTTTGAGTAACATGGCCATGTTTTTTTTCTGTTTTCGGTGTGTACGTGAAGTACTGGCTTTCCGATTCCCCTAATGCCGCTTTTAATTTTCGATAGTCTTCAATACTATCACATGTTACACTAGTTTTTACCTGGTTTATTCTTTTAATTTTTAAATGCAATTTTGCCAACTTACCTAATTTAATGATGTCCTTAGCTTCCGTACCGCTAATGACAATTGGTGGCACTTTTATTTTCTTTTCTTTTGTTTGATTTTCTTGTTGTGATTGCTGCTTCTCAGGTAGTCGTTGATCTTCCGTCGCCTCGTTTGCTGTTTTTTTTTTTGGTTTTTCTCTTTGCTGGTTCTTTTCGGGGTCCTCGTTTTTGGTATTTGTGTTTTTTTGCTTCAATGTACCAATAAAATTTTTATATTCACTGTCCTCGTGGCCTGTTATTAGGTCCTTAAATTTGTTTCCTAATCCGCTGTAGGAGCATTCACTATTTATGGCTTCAGTGTTTTGCACTTCACTTACATTTGACATTTTGTTTAGTTTAGCTCGTTTATTTTGTTTTTGTGTTTGGGAAAATTTTGTCTTTCCCATTATCTTTGATTGTTTTTTTTTTTTTTTGTATTCTGTCTTCTGAATTTTTATCGCGTTTGCATGATGTGCGGATAATGCACATTCGTAAATATCAGCACTCAACTTAGTTTCCAGTTTTTTTTTTTTTTTTTTTTTTTTTTTTGAATATTATTTTCGATTACCTCGTGCTCATAGGCACACACACTTTTACTTCCGTCGCGAAAAACTTGTTTTCCTCCAATTCAGCCGGTGTTGAGTCAAAAACCGTTCTTAGTAACGGCCACAAATTTATTGTTCACACGCCGGTACGTGTGTTTTTTTTTCCTTTCCTGCCCTCTTGTCTTCTTCTCTGAAGCGACGAGCGATTGCAAAACGCGTCCTTTCGCTTTGACGATAACAGTACGAATGCCGCCACAAGTACGTGTAGTACAATTCTTTTAAATTGTGGAACTTAGGGACTCCATATACTTCACACAAAAAACCACTCGATACCAGGCCACCCTCATAATTATAACTGTCTTTTATTTACATTAATTTTGCATGTTAAGTAAACAAAGAATGAAGTATGCAGATTACAAAACAGATCAATACCAAAAAAAAGCTTCCTTATTCTGCAAAATCAAATATCACTTGGATAATATTTTGGTGACGAAAGGGCTACTTTTTGGCAATAATATAATTTCGTTAACCCTTCCCCAAATTTTTCTATTCGCCAAATGTTGTCAGGATAGTCACTTAGTGGAATTTGTATAAATCATCTTCACTAATTCATTTCACATTTGAAAGTTCTTTACGTCACTATGGAATACATAACTTATTACTATCGAATATCGCAACGAACTATGTACACACTTAAATACCTCAGGAAATGTATCCGGCAAAATTAAACCACCATTTCCTCTCTGCCTACCGTCACACCATGCCAATTATATTGCAACATTATAGGAGAATAGAGTTTTTCACCTCACACGCTGCCTGCATCCAATTTCGCCAAGTTAACGAGATTATAACCACGTCGACCTAGATTTCAAGCTCAGTTCACGTCAGTATCAAACAAACACAGCAAGTACTTTCATTCAACCACTTGAAATTGTTTATTTTCATCATAGAACAGTTTAATACTAGACACAAATCTGTCAGACTTCCTATGGCAGTCCGTCGCATCATCGTGTTGCGTTGTGCAGCACGGCATGACTTTGTTGTACGACTGCTCCTGGGGAATATCTTCTGTTGTGATGTCCGTCTCGTATTTGGGATTCGCACGTAGTATACCCGGCAATTGACTTGTCATTGTTTCCTCATAGGATTTTCGAAAGGTAGACATTAGCCTTGAGTTTCGTTTAAACTGTGTCGTTGGAGAAGCTTGTTCCATCTCTTCTGTTTCTTTAACTGTCGCGTGATTATCCCTTTCAGACATCAGTGGTGTCTGGTCATGTTTCAACACCTCCTGTAGTGCATTGCTAGTATTCCCTTTGCACCCTGCCGCTGCAGATCCTTCCATCTTGAATTTTGTGAAGAGACACACAACTATACAGTTCAACATCATATATATAAGAAGGAGTCCTAAAATGGAGAACGCCATTCTATGCAGGTGGGTAATAGTAAACGAATGACGGAAGACAAAAAATATTATGGGAAAAAGGACGAACCAGTAAACGACGAATATGCAAAAAAGCATTTTATTCTGCTTAGATAGCACGGCCATTGGAATGAAATGAAGTTTAATACACGACAACCGATAACCGAATCAACTAAGTTAATACTATGAAAATAGCATACACTTGGTATGCTCGGTTTTCTATTCGGTGGTTTTGTGATAACACAAAAAGTTGGTGTGATATGAGGTCTTATAGTGACCATGACATTCCACATATATACAAGTGAGCGGAATATGTATGACGACATGGTTTTATCGGAATATGAAATGTTTGGATATGAACTAAGAAATAATGAAAACGTTTCACCGAGTGAATAGAGAACAGAAGTTGCCCTCTACCCGACTACTCGTTATGTTCTGTTGCATAAGTCATGAGTCCGATTACCCTGTTGATTGTTCCGGTTATATCCTTATTTTTTATTCAGTGTGTTCTACTCCCTAAGGATTCATCACAATCTAACTTGCTATTATTTACATTTGTGTGCCCCCTTCACCGACCTATTTGATCGGATTTCATAAATATTTGATATGGTAACAGCTATTTGTCCTAGAATAGTTACACACTGTGAAAACATTTTAGCATGAGATGCCTTAAACAGCTAGTAGAAAGAAGAAGGAGAATAACAAAGGAAAACTAGTTTTATTTGTGTTGTTTGGGTAAGCTTATTACTTGACTTCTTTAAGTCGATTCCCCTTAAGGGGGATGACGAAAGATTTAAAGGCAATTCGTCACTTTAATATAGGCCGAATCTTGAAAGTACATCTAACTAGATAAAAATGTAAAGAATAAAAGAGTAGTAGTAATAGCAACAACAACTTGCATATACGCCGTTGCATTGTTTAGATCTTTTTGCATAACTCATAGCAGCTTAGCTATTCTAGGTAGGTAGCACCCGAAATCAGATACCTCTTGTTCTTTTGCCCCTTTAAAAAGTGTTGGTAATCTGTACATGAGCCACCACGGGTCTCAAACACAGACAGTCGTTCCATGAATATACTGGACCTGTTCCCTATCTTCCATGCCAACAAATTTACCATGACAGTTCCTTTACACATATTCATTACAGTATCCTGCGTTGTATCAGGTAAATTAATCCAACCAACAACAGTGGTAACGGAAAAACTCACCTAAGGAACAGTATGGCTATTCGAAAAAGGTATTTGGAACTGTCTAAATGACTTTTTTGGAAGTTAAATGGGTCGATATTTTTCCTTAACCCCTTGACATACAAATAAAATGCACGTCGACACGGGCGTAGGAAACCATTTAATTTGGCTCAGTTGGGAACACTCATGTACAAGCTCAGACACAGGGCGTTTTATTTTAAATTTTGTATTGTTTTATAACATTCAATAAGGTTGATAATTAATCAAATAATACCATAAAATAATAATTTAATAGTTTTGTAACGTGTGATACCGCTCAAAGCATTTAGGAATATGCAGTGGAGTGAGGCATCTTTTACATTGCCAAGTCGTTTCACTTCTTATATTGTGTTTCATACACACATGGCATCTTTTTGCAGGATGTTCCTTTTTATTTGTCGCAGGTATATGTTCGGGAAAATGTGCCCAGTGTTTTGCTTGTAACCGAAGCGGGCATTCACTTTGTGCCGGTCTGCCGCGTGTCGGATAGTCCGGAAGTGACAAATTACAGAGCATATTTTCTGCAAGATCCAATCGAAAATTCACAATCGATTGCTTTTGTGAAGTAGGCAACTTGGAATATAACACATAAGTATTACAGATAGCAATATCAAACATATAAAAAAATATTTTTTTGTATCCTTTTACACACTTTCGCATGAGAGGGAAACATGCAAGACGTTGGTCTTGCTGGTCGACACCTCCCATTCCACGATTGTACTCCACAACACAGGTCGGTTTCAACACAGCTTCTTCTTCACCTCCCTTTTTCCTTCTTATTTTACCCGTATCAACCATTTCTGCTCTTGAGTGTTTCGTGCTTATTACTGGATACCACTCTTTCTTCATTTCCGAACCCTCTTCCATTCTCTTTTGTGCTGCATATCTATTCGTTTCTCTAACTATTGTTTCAAAAAAATCATCACATAATACTTCTTTGAAAACACACAGAGGTGTTCCATTTATACCCAATCTTCGTAGAACCGAAAAATTGATACCGGAAGTTACTGTAAATTGTTTTATATTGACAATATTTTCCTTTTCTTTCCAATTCCATTCATCCTCTGCGTCAGAATCTTCACTGTCCGAAATAAGTCTTGCACGTTTGCGCACTCTTTGTTGAATAGGGCTTGAATCTGAAGCATCACTTGAATGCCCAACAGTATGAACACTTTGATCACCATTTTCACTTTCATTAGCACCAGTAAAGGAGCCTAACAGACATTCATCGTCACTTTCATATAATCCATTGAACTCAAACATGTTGGGATAACTATTTCTGATTATTTTGTTATCGGTATTGTAGAGAGGGGGAATGTATGCTCAACAGTCTAAACAAAACAGCATCGACGCACGAACGAACAAGCTAATCTAATAATATACTGCCCGGTGTTAGCCAAAGACAGTTCTTGACGTCTCGGAGACGTCAAAGTCTACAATGGCACATGAAATGAATGACGTCTCGGAGACGTCATTGTATGTCAAGGGGTTAATAATGATGTTAAGATTATACGAAGCTCACATAACAATAGGCGATATTCTCCTTCACATGTGGGCCTTTATTTTACATTTACTATTTATTGGCCTGCAGGAATCCGGAAGTTCATGACCTCACCGACTCGACTCCGCCATCCTACCCTTTCCTGTGCACTCTTCTTCCACGTTTGACCGCCCGATCTGATCTTCTCAAGGTCAAACCTAACATTGTCCACCCATCTCCGTCGCGGCCGTCCTGCTAGTCTCTTTCCCGTTGGTTTACCGTCAAGAGTTCTACGTACGATCTGGTGGCGTTTCTAACAGATACACACACAATATGCAAGCAAATAGTGAAGAACACCGAAGGGAAATTCGAATAACCAAAAACCATCAGAGCCGTATACCATAGCGCTAACATAACAATTCCACATCAGTTGAGTGTACTTGAGTTTAGAAACCGAATTCGTACAAGCGGCAGTGGCCTGGCGTGTTGAGCATTGGTTAAATTTTTAGTGATTTTAGCTGTCATAGCGCCAGTTCGAATCAGCACACATTTTCCCATAGTAAACAGAACTTTACGACTACGATCACGACTTCCACCTAGAGCACCCGGCACACTCGCCTGCTCCGACGGGCTCTCGCTCGTTCGTTCCTCGCTACGTCGTTCGCACACGAAGTTGATCGTAATAAAGTTACTGCGAAGGGAGTAGTGTGGCGTTTCTAACAGATACACACACAATATGCAAGCAAATAGTGAAGAACACCGAAGGGAAATTCGAATAACCAAAACGCATCTGAGCCGTATACCATAGCGATAACATAACAATTCCACATCAGTTGAGTGTACTTGAGTTTAGAAACCGAATTCGTACAAGCGGCACTGGCCTGATGTGTTGAGCATTGGTTACATTTTTAGTGATTCTAACTGTTATATCGTCAATTCGAATCACACGTTCTTCAGTATCGTCGCAATACACTATAATTGGTGACCTGTATTTTTTTTTCTTAGACTTCTCTCGGGAGAGGCGAACCTATAGCGCCGAGTGGGCGCCCCGAGATGCCATCAAATAACTGTTGCAGTTCTTTTTGAACAGTTGCAGATTGTAACGCTCCGGGAACACTCGCGTGGGAAGGGAGTTCCACAGCTTCCCCGCTCTGTAACGAAACGAGTTCTGATGCAGGGATGGTCGCGCCGTCGGGAGATGAACCACAAAGAGGTGCGATCCGCCGAACTGTGGTCTGTGGCAAGACGCCAGGATTTTGACAAGTTATGCTTTGCGCCGTCGTTCAGGAATTTGCTACGCTATGGCATGTGACATATTCGAGGAGTTTGGACACTCTTGCTCGCAGTATCTTCCAGAAATATCTGAAAAGTTGTTACGTTGAGGTTTGTATCGTATCTCAAGAATTTGCTACGCCATGGCATCTTTCAGGAGATAACAAGAAATCTACACGCTGTAGGTTATGGTACTTTCCAGGACTCGGCACACTATGGCTTTTGAAATCTTGCATTGAATGTGGCGTCCTACGAAGAATTGAATTCTGCATCGCTACTAGTCGCCGTAACGCCTACGTGGCTTACTTTTATCATTTACTGTCAATTTCAACATACATCCCGATCGGAGTTGAACTTATGACCGGAGTCATTGCAGTGGCACTAGAGTTTCGCTACGACCGATGCAATATCCGTGGTTTAGTGCTGCCTGCACTACGAATGAATACGCCCCCCGCCCCTCGTCTGCTTTAACTTTGCTATTTCGCTTTGTGCTGAGTGTGGAGAAGATGTAGAATTCCGATTCACCACGGTTCCCCATGTGTAATATGTGATATCGCCACAAACCAACATTTTAAGATTTAATTTCTTTAATTTAATGCACTCGCTCACGGGGTGTGGAAATTTCAGGGTTTCAGAACGTCAAAGCTTCATCAATACATCCAATCATTCGTTCATAGTTGATAACAATTCAGTCATCAAGGCAAGGGAGAAAGCAAATCTGTCAGCCACACAGTTCAACACAACGTGACGTAGTATCACAGCAGATTCAACTAAACTTGAGCACCACGTGACGAATCCGCTTTTAAATTTACCCTGCTCTGCGAATATTCAGATAGCTAAACTTTAACAGTGTCGATGGCATATACGAGGGCAAATCAATAAGTCTTTAGAAATTGAGAAAGAATTTCTTTTATTATAATATATATAATATTGTTCAGTTATCGCCGATCCTTTTTCCAAATAGTCAAAGAAGATAATATCACGTGCATCCCAAAACTTAGTATCCATAACCTTTGTAGCTGATTTCGCCGCCTGTTTATTCACAGTGAACTGTCCTGATCGGTTGTGACACAAGCTAACTTCTCCAGTGTTGAGGGGGGAGAGTTATTTGAAACATGTTATCACACATAGCATCCTCGTCATTACTGGTTGCAACGTGCAGCATGCAGGCCGTTCGCCTTTAACAATCTACTGTTTTGACTGTTTTTTCGCCTCGGGAGTGTAGTGATGTATCCATGTTTCATCTACAGTTAGTAATCTTGGTAGAAACTCATTTGAGTTGCGACACATGCGCTCCAAAAGTTCGCAACTGGGGGCAGTTGCGGTACCCATCTCGCATCGGAGACGTTTCTAAAGACTTATTGACCTACCCTCGTACTATATTTATTTGAAGAAATTTTCCTTTCTGCCCACTAACCCACTGCGAAAGCTCTTCCAACAGTTCTATTTAACTGGGAATTTCCTATGAACTCACTCCCAAAACCAGCAGCCGATAATTCTCCCATCCTAGTGAACCATGGGATTAATTCATTGTTGAAGATTACTGAGTAATTGGTCGCCGATATTGGTTTCGTAGCAGAAGATTCTCAGGGGGTCCGGTTTATTTATTTATTTATCTTAATGCCATTTTAGTCCGATAGCACTAATTCTGAATAGATCACAGGTGATATACTTTGACGAAATGTGGAGCGCCAGTCCCTACGACATTGGTGAAAAAAAGGTTATCGTACTAGCTCTATCAAAAATACTCCACAGAATGTAGTACCCAGATCTGTTGTCGAAATTCCATACCTATGGAGTTGAAAATACAATTAATTCAGTGGATCAAAGACCGGAATTACGATGGTTCAGTCCAGGTAGTGTTATGACCGCGAACTCCTATAAAAATTCGGAAAACCTCCAGATGCTTTGTACAGCAAAAGGGTTTCGCATGGTTTTAGAACCAAAACTGTCTGGTGGCCTAATTGCTACCAAGCAAAGCATAGGCGCTAGACGGTGGCATCCTTTAAAATCCCAGACGATAAAAGCGCATGGTAGAGGCATCAAATATAAACGGATTTTACGAACCCCTTTGGGCCAGCACCGATTGGATTTTCCTTCACGGCAATCTTGCCAATAGTAAAAGCAGTAAAAAAAAAACTTCGGGGTAAGGTAATACTGTATAATGTGACAAACAGCTCGTGATCCGTTTTCCGGGTTTTCTAACGAGCTTACCATAAGATCACAAAAAGAAGCTAGTTTTCCTTTTATTAGTAATAAGTAGCTGTTTGTTTCCTTAATTTAGAATTGGTGTTAAGGGTTTTTTAACAATTATTATATATTCGGTTTTCACCAAACTTACCCGAATGAATGACCCGATTGTTGTCAATTCCGAGTTTTGGATTTCTTGCACCCACACCTTCTAACGAAGAACTTCCTTAAGTGCATTTTCACAATGTTCGCTTTGAATCACATTTGATTTATTTTCGTTTTTTAATCCTTCTATTCGTTTCTCTTAAATAAATTTTCATAATGTTCGATATTTGATTTATTTTCGTTTTTTAATCTTTCTTTTTCTATTTCGAATTTTTCTCACGAACCGCACACGCACACGACTTAACTGAAAAACTCTATCTCATTTAATCGTTGGAGCGACCGACCACACTCTTTCAACGCACGTTTAACAAGAAGGAAATTTCGCGTCCTTCGTTTTTATATCCTTTTGTGTTCCGCTTCCACGATTGTTATTTCTAGGAAGCGGAATTGGCTAATAGGGGGCTGGCCTATGGTTGGTAGGGAGACTATGGCTAATAGAGACAATATGGTCTGTCTGGTTGAAAATACGCCGATGGTTTAATTAGGGTTTTCACAATTGTTTTTAAAACAATTTTCCGCTTTTGTAGTTTAATGCCTTTTCTTGGCAATAATGTATTTATCTTGGCTTGACTTGTTGTCTTTAGACACAATATTTGTTTTGCTTGATCTGATTGGAAGCTAGATCTTGGGTTGTGCGATCAAAGTCTAGGAACAAATTTTTCTCTTCGTCGATTGTTTGTTTGCTGTTCGATTGAATTAATTTCCATAAAGAAAGACCCGCTCGGGGCTGACTCTAGAAAGAATCATCATCATTTTCTTGGCTGCGCTACTATTGGTTATGATTTTGGTGGCTGTCGGGGTCTGGCGAAGCTGCGCCTCTCCTCTTGCGTTTACTCAGGAAGTGGATCGCTAAAAAAATTAAGTTTTATGGCCCTGTGTCCTACAATAGCCAGACATGTGTCACATTATTAAAGAAGTAAGGCCCACGTATCGGAGGTAACGCGGAGCATGCGGTACTAAGGTGTGTGGCCTCTTTTTGTTCGACGTAGCTTTTTGGGAGTAGTTTCATAAAGTCGCCACATATCTTTTCTGTGTTAGAAGAAAACAGGCCCAAGAAAGAAAGCTCAACACGGGTTGTAATTCAAACAGCGGAAAATGATTCCTAAAATGGAATACCGAGAAAAGATATTGTACTTTCATAAGAATGTGTATGCATGCGAGATGGTTTTACTAAATATTCACGCAAAACCATAAGTGGTGATCCGGCAAATTTCTTGAGCGCTACACAGAATAGGAGTTTTTGGCTTCAATTACCACTGGTGACGAAACCAGAGTATAACACTACACAACACTCGAAACTAAGGGGAAGTCAGTGGGGCATTTGAATTCACCGAAGCTGCGAAAATTCGATCAAGCCTTTGCAATCCGGCGGAGGAGTTCTGTGACAAGGGCATGTGAGCAATCCCCACCTCCTACAAATCTGCATAGAACACAGCGATTATTACGTCGAAAAACTGAGAGTTCAGACCTTCCACCGATGTGCAATTCATTGCCTGTAAACGTGTTATGTGGACATTTTTGTTGTTGTCTTTCTTTTATATTTAACTTACCTGCTAAACAGAAAATGCTTAAATTAATTTTTAACCAACCAACTAGCTCAGAAGGATTAAACACAATATATTGTTTGTTGGCGATGCTACTCGAATCACAAACGGATACTAGGAGTAAGATCTTCTTGTACAATTTCTAGGCGCTAACTTGCTTCGGAGTTGAAGTACTGGGATAATACTTCCCCTTAGCGTGTTGTTTTAATTCAGGGTCGGGATGGTAGACCGAAATCTCATTATTAAAACTCTCCAAATGTTGCTTCCAGCTTATCTATATTACATCCTAACTTGCTGGTCCCCTGCGGACACTCTAAATTTGAGGTGCCTATTCTTATTGGTTTTTACCTTCCGGATTTATTTCTTTTCGATTTGTTGGGAGACCTAATTATACTATTAGGTTTCTTATTAATATTACGAACACACCTCGTAAGATAAACCAATGGGGACGATGTGGAATGCAATGCTTTTAAAACGCGATGCTTCCTCAAACAACACTTGAGAATGTCGCCGTCAAGGAATTATTAATTTTTGACACTCGAATGACTTGAGCTCTGAATAGGAATTAACACGTATTTGAAGCTGTAAGAAGTGCAGCCAAATGAGCGAGGTTTCCTAAGAGAAGCAAGAAATCCTTAAAGCCATCCATTAATATTTAACTGATATAAGCCGAACTTTCTTTAGCCGATCGACACAAATGTGGAATGCTCTATCCGATCGTTTGTTTCCTCATCATTAAAGTTTCTCATCATAAAGTTTCTCATCATAAAGTTTCTCATCATTAAAGTTTCTTAAATCGGTACGGTATTTTTTAAGACTGTTCTTGGTTCTTTCAAGAGGTATGTAGATTTGACAATCTAATTCGGGCACTTGTTTCGCGTAAAATTAATCTGGGGGATTGCGGGTTCAGCCAGTGATTGTATCATTGTGGGCATTGGGTAATGAAATACTTACTCCTTAAAAGTGCAGCAAGTGAGAAAAGCTGGCATTACTTCGATAGGTTTTGTCAGATCGTGAGCTGTCGGCCTTTTTTACGTAGGTTAAAAGAGCAACAGAGAGCGGTGACCGTGTGGGGATTGAATGCAGTCACAATCCCCAATAGCTTATCTGCACTATATTCACGACGCTTGACTTCATTAAGGTATGTCATCAAATTCTAGAAGCACTAGAGGGTATTCCAAAAACATCTGTCTCCGTTTGAACTGTTTGAGTTCAAAGTGACAACTTTCGGAATACGGAAAGCAACACTGACTTTCAAGAGGTATGTAGATTTAACTCTAAGACGATTTTTGCTTTGCTCATATCGACGACATTTTCATAGCATTGAAAACCAGGTATGGATATCGTCCCCACTTAGGACAAGTTTTCAAAAGCCTCCGACAGTTTGGCTTAGTCATCAACACCAACAAGAGATATTTCGGGAACGAAGAGGTCAAGTACCTTGGTTTCCTCATCGACTGTGGACTGGTACCTTGTGGGGATTCTCTACATCACACGGAGAACCAACCCATAATTACTACCTAATTTCGACCTCTAACAGCGCGTCACCAGAGCCCAACCCCCCATTCAACTTGCAAGAATACATTTCCCCAACCTGCAACAGCATCCATTCCCAAATCCGCAATGGGATACAGTCCCAAACTTACAAAGAATTCATTTCCCAATCTACAACAGAATATACCCCAAACAGAATACATTTTAAAACATCTCCCTCATCTACATCAAACCGCACGCATTTTCCCCAAAAATCACTTCTGTTAATTTCCTACTTAAACTATATTTCTCGTTTGCGACCAAGCAGCATTAGTTTCCCCGAAAACCATCCCGGCTCCCATCCTACCTAAACCATCTGAAATAATACCAATTCTCCTTACTGACAAGTTACCAGAATGATGCGTTGCAGTTCCACGAAACAACCATCGCAACGACTAAGACCCATGTTCCTTTGTCCAACCGACAACCCATGCCCATACTTGGTCATGCCCCCGTAAGCGATTTCTCAGTATACACAGCAACAGAGGAATCTAACTTAGCCTGTAGTTGTTGAATTCCCTGCAACAAATTCCCCATGCACGCATAGCAACCCTTCTTCAAGTTCCTAGTAAGTGGCAGTGAGGTTTACTTAGCTTTGACCTCACTGCCACGGCACCATGAATGGATTCTTGCCCCCTTTTAGCCAGTCGAAGTTCATTACAGTCGAGTTTGGTACTCCGCGGAGCAGGCACACTCCGAGTCGAGTCTTCAATCACGTGAGCGCACATACTCAAAGTCGGAAGTTAGTTTGTTTTAAATCATTTGCACAACCGAAAATTTTTCCTCGAAGAAAGTTTTGCGAAATATAATTTCCTCTTATTGTTTTCGTTTAAACCCGTTTTATAAAAATAAATAACAACAAATGCGCCATCCGCATTATGAACTAATCAGCTCCCCCTGTGAAAATTGTATAGCCAAAAGGACCTTAGGTAACTCTATCAATTTAGTGTCGAAAGCCACTATTGTGAACATTACCAGTTTAAGAAGTTTAAATTAAGAAAATAAAACATCCACCACAATAACAATATACGAGTGTTTATCCTTTCGATTCTGTGTCCGCTTATTTTCTCTTGGATATTTTCACGAACAATTTTCGTCGGAACATCGTCGGGGGTAAAGTGAAGCACGCGCTGTACGCCGGCACCCAAACCAAAACCCCCACAACCTAACTGTTTGGCTCTTTACGAGTATTTTAAATGAACCCCCGTTAACTCTTCAATTGTATTCGCCTATCGACAAAGTACAAGCTGGTTCTTCTCCTACTGAGTTCCATTACGAGGGTTGCCTCTTATGTTTCGAGATTTGGCAACCCTAGCGTTGCAATCCGTCAATTGACAGCTCTGTCGTAAAGTTGGACATTTTTGAGGTTATACGCACTCAGAACGTTTTGACATACGAGCGCTATTTGTGTTGTTTACAGTAACTTAAAAGATTCATCTCGGCCCAAAAATGGAATTAAATCGACAACATTTTCGTGCGATTATTTTTTACAACTTTCGGCGTGGATTAACTCAGCAACAGTGCATGGATGAACTTAATTCAATTTTTGGCGATGAAGCTCCATCAAGGACCAGTGTTTATCGATGGTATGGTGAATTCAATCGTGGTCGTAGTTCACTCCAAGATGAATTTCGTGAAGGTCGTCCAAAATCAGTTGTTGTTCCGAAAACCATTGATGCTGTGTGCGAACTGATATTGGAAGATCGTCATGTGACCTATCGTGAGATTGAGACAACCTTAGGCGTTAGTGGGACCAGCATACATTCAATATTGCATAAACATTTGACTGTCAAAAAAATGTGTTCGCGTTGGATCCCACACAATTTGTCAATCGCCCAAAAAGGGGGTCGTGTCAATTGGTCGAAAGAAATGCTCAAAAAATACGGTCGCGGTACTTCGAAACATGTCTATGACATCGTGACAGGTGATGAATCGTGGATTTACGCGTATGAGCCCGAAAGTAAACAGCAGTCGACTGTCTGGGTGTTTCAAGATGAGCCAAATCCAACAAAAGTTGTTCTCTAATCCCGAAATATAAAAGGCAACCCTCGTACAACTTAAAGCACCAAAACCTCAAAACTTGCCATTATGATTTTGGTTATAATCTACAAACAAAAACGTGTTGTGAATATTTGTCAAATTCCTTTCTGGTCTTCATTATCCAACCTTTTGAGTCCAAGCCCGGCTAGAGATATTTTGAGCCAATGAACCCATTATAGCTTAAAATATTTCCCAACTTGGTGTTGCCAAATAACTCACAAAATCAGTATCTGGAAATATTTGCATTTTATTAGCAACAGCAGTATCATGTACTCAAACAGACGGCATTAACTAGCACTACAAAATTCCTTAAAGTTAGTTCTACTCGCAACGTTTGTGAGCACTTTTTGAAAACCAACAATGCTTAAGCCCTCCATCCACAAAACCACATCCAACAGAACCCAAAGTAAAATTAGAATACCAGCCCATCTGCTCTTTCCAAATATTTTGGCATTTCAAAGAGCGTGAGCAACATTCAGGCAACTCTGAAGATATCCTTTATTTATAACTACAGCCACTCATATATGAAAAGGTATCCTGGCACGTCCCCATGTAACCAATTTACGCACACTTTTTACTGTGTACGACCTGCTATGCTTTTTCCGGGTAGAGCATAGTAACTGATGGGGTAGGAAAATTGCAAAGGGCTTGAATGTATTCAGTGCTGCGATGAAAATTCTCATCTATGCTGACAGGACACACGAACTGCGGCACGTATGGCCACGAAATCAGTGTTAATGTTATGAGAATTTCCTGTTATTGAATTAATTAAAACATAAATTAGTTCAGTTATTTATTTGCAGTCTGCGGGTGAAAGGCCATTAATATGGGATGACGTGCAGGCGTCCAATAAACCGCGTTGAATCACTAATTATTCGCACGCTATCGCGCCTGTAAAATCGCACGGTTTAATAATTGATAAATATGTCACGGTGAAGTGTAAGTATCTACTAACCAGCCGGCACCAGTAAACTGTGGCTCCATACATCTGTATCGTGCGGTAATATTTGGAGGGGATTCAGACTAGATGCTGCTGTATCTAGAATCGTATAATTTGTTTTCAAAATGACTTCTATGAATTTGACAGGGTTATCGAATATAGAATGAGTGTAAAAGTTCTTGCGTATGTTCGATAGGTGGCTTTTGTCATCCCGCACTGCGACACACATGATCGAAATATGCCAATAGCATCTATCGTTCGAAAGATGATAGTCCTAGCAAAGGCTAATGATACCGCAAATGAATTCACTATGTCTATTTAGACCCTGCACCAAAGATTGACGTAGTTATGCGCTGGTTTTTGAAATTTGGACAAGGAGATTTTAACTTGAAAGATGAATATTGCTCTGAATGACCTAGTCAAGTTGACGATGACGTAGTAGTAGTAGTAGTTTTGCTTCTTATATGATCATGTACATTAGATTTTACAATCAGATGTCAGATAATATCATCTTAGAATAATATACATGTATAAGAAAAACTAGAAGCCATATCGTGTTTTTATACACTGTACTGACTTGTTGTAGTCAGTAATCAAATGCTGTGATGTACTGTACTAATTTGTTGTAATCAGTAATTAATTGTTGTAATGTCCTAATCAAACTTCAATTAGTCGAAAACCGTTATTCACTTTTTATATGTACTACAATCACATGAGAGGAATGACTTATTTCCATGAAAATTCAAAACGAATGAATATTCAAATAAAAATTAAGCTGACGTCTGTTCAATAAATGTCAGAGGAGAAGACGCCTTCTAAGGATGTTGAGAATTGTTGAATGAGTTTGTGGGAGTTCTCTATATCACACGGCGAACCAACCCACAATCCTTACCAACCTTGACCGGTAAAAAGCGCGTCACCCTAACCCACCCCCCATGCAAAATCCGCAATAGCATACATTCCAAACTTTGCAATAAAACACACTCCAAAACTCCCAACAGAATACAATTCAACATAATACATTCTAAATCATCCCCGCATACATTTTCCCAAAATTGCTTCGGTCAATTCTTTACTTAATTCATATCATCATTCCCTCCTTGCGACCAAGCAATCTTAATTTCCCCGAAATTCGTACGATGTAATAAAACGCATATTCAAACCTACAACGGAACATTAACCATCACCACCAATCATACCGAGCCGCATACATTTCCCCGAAATTACTTCGGTTAATATCTTCTCTAAATGATATTCCTTGCTTGCACCCAAGCAATTCCAATATCCCCGAAAACCACTTCGATTCATTTCCTCCTTAAATCATACTTTTCGTCTGCGACCAAGCGACAGCTAATTTTCCACGAAACAATCACAACCATCAAGACCCTTGATCATACTTGGCTATGCCAATTTCCCGGTATACACAACCAACGAATCCAACTCAGCTTATACGGCGAGGATTCGCTGGAACTGAATTCCTATGCAACCATAGAAACTCTTCTCGAAATTCCTCGTAAGTGGCAGTGAGTTTATTTTAGCTATGACTCCACTGCCACGACGCGATAAACTCTTTCCTTCCAATAATTAGTCAGTCGAGCCACAACCGGCATCGAGTGCCCATCGCCGCCTGCAAGCATTCTGCTTAATTTCAAATGTTCCCATTCAACCCACCCAGTCGGTGTTGACGTAGTGTATTTCGGGAGTCGGTCATCAGAACCTGACGTGCGTTTCGGCCACCTTACGTTTGGCAATCCCTGCGTATCAAACAGCCTTTTGCAATATAGCGCGGCGCAACTCGGGCAACTGCTCGGAGCATGCGGATTTACCCAACCACCAGATGCCGAAAGTCGCGAAGTGTCTCGAGGTGCTATTTTCGAGAGTCCGCGTTCATTCTTAATCGAGTTCAATCTGCAAAATTTCGCGTTGGAGAAACCGAGATTAAGTGCTCCTGCAACCGTGGTTAAGAGAAATATAACGCTGAAGTAACTTTAAGTAAAAGGGGAGATTAATTAATAAGCGAATGTTTAAGTGAAAATAAAAATAATAAAGGTGCGTTTTATTTCTTTTCTTTCTGCTCCGGTGGTGAACGTTGTCGGTGTTATTTACGCAGTGACATGTTGGGGTACAGTGAAACCGCGTCCGTGCTGGCACATACATAGATCCCCTACAAGTTCACATTGGCCTTCGTATGGTAGGTGGTTTAATTTTGTGAATTTAATTCCTTGGTTTAATTTTGTTTTCCCTTTATTAAATTAATGTTTGGAGCCAACATGCTTTCCGCCGGGCACAGATTGTGTATTATAGGCGGTGTATTTTATTTTGATTGTTGTTTTACTGACACTTAGTATTGTGGTTTTTTTTTTTTTTTTGTTAATGCGGTAGGGGTGTGGCGGTTCCATTGAACGCCACTACTTACCTCCCCATCAATTGGAAAGAAAGTGCTTCCTAGAGCACTAAAAACTTACAAAAACAAGTATTATGGCAGTTTGGCGGAAGTTGTCTATTAGGTCGTAAGTGTTCCGCGGAACACTGTTCTCCAATTACACACGAAATATAAATTCAGCACTCAAATGAAACTCTGTCACATTGTTTGTAGGAAGCGTTAATTAATTTTCCTTTTATTTATTAAATGTTTAGAAGTAGCAACGTTACACTAGTACACTGTACAATTCAATTTAGGTGAAACACTTAAACGAGTTTACACATAACAGATGATCCTTTCAAACACACTGTACAATTTAATTTTGGTGAGACATTAAAACGATTTTAAACATAATAGATAGTCCTCTGTAGCCAACCAGCATTCAACGACTTAACTGTACGGATTATTGTTACACCAGGTGCTACTTTTCGTTTTGTTACGCACGCGCTGGCCGACCGCCTTCTAGGGTTCTCTGTGACTTTCTCTATCGACCTCCTCGGTGGGGTTCTCTCTGTTCGAATTAATTTTCCCTAAGACGACTGCCCTATCTAAATTTTCCTATCCATTCTATCTGTCTCTTATCTTCAAGAGAAAATTTCCATTTTGGTTTTCGATTCCAACTTCTTATCGAAATCTTGTTTCGAAGGATCAAGCGTGCTGCCACTTCTTTCTTGATCCTATCATGGGCTTTGTTTACGTTACCCATCTGGCTTACGACAACAGAGTTTTTGTGTGCTTCAGATGGGTAACAAAGGGACCATGGGATTTGGTTTTTAGATCTCATTTCCTAATCATAAACATCTAGCGTGGGATAGGCGTTTACGATGTGTATGATCGCAAGAATTGTTGGTCGACGGGCGAATCGCTAGGGGTTTTGTTTGCGAACGTGCGCTTGTCAGTTTGGGATCTTGCGAGGAATTTATGGTGCTAATTGCTATTAGCTACATGAGGAAATATACTCTGCTGTTTTCAGAAAAATGCGTTTAATGGATGAATCGAATAGATGCATTGGAATTCAATATTAGGGAATTTTGAACGTTAAGTTCGATTGATTTTTACTATTGAATTCAATGTTGGGGTATTTGGAATGTTACCTTTTGTTTGAGCCGGAAGTAAGGGCTTTTCTCTCGCAAAGGTCCCCCTGCCCCTCCACGCTCTTACTTCCTGCTAAACCAGCAGACATCATCTGTACCCTCGATACGCGACCTCGGGATCTTATTTGACAGGGAGCTTAGCTTCATCCCACATATTGATGACATTATTCTTAAGGCCAACTCTGTCCTTGGGTTTGTGAAACGCTGGTCTGAAGAATCTCTAATCCTTACGTTTCCCGTTCTCTCTACATAGGCTTCGTCCGCCGCCTTCTTGAATACGGCAGTCAGGTCTGGTCCCACACTACTCGTCCCAGGTACGCAGAATCGAAAGCGTGCAACGTCGTTTTCTGCGTTTTGACCTCCGCGGATTGAACTGGGCGAATCCTCGGATTATCCCCCCATACGCAAGCCGGCTCCATCTGATCAACTTCAACACACTTGAGGAGCGTAGAACCCATGCCGATATCCTTTTCGGCCACCGTCTACTTTCAGGCACAATCAACTGCCCAAGTTTGCTCTCCATCATTCCACCTCCCACTAACCCCCGTAACCTGCGAAACCCTTATCTCTTCTACCAGCCCACCCACCACACTTCTTACGGCTCTAATGAACCCATTTCGCGAAAGCTGCGGCGGGCAAATTCCTACCCTACTTCCTTCGATTTCAACTCTACCCCTACTGCTCTCAAACTTTATCTCCCCTCTTTCCCCCCTGATCACGCCCACTCCCCGTCTACACTCTTACATCCTGTACTAAGCAAGGTGAATGAATGAGTGATAATTGATGGATAAACCCAGTAACCAACTCGCCAAGCATACTGCCCCCCCCCCCCTCCCCTCTTTTTTTTTCTTTTTAATCATAGTTTATATATATAAGAATAGTTTTAAGATAGTTGTTAAATTTTATCGCTTGTGCTAAGCTGACTATATGGGGGTTGTGCCCTCAAAAAACACTAAACACTTTGGGAAACGTGTCTGTGAGCACGTGTAATGGATATAGGTGAGTATGTTCCTTTGGTGGAACGAAGATATCTCAACCTATTGTGGGTTATGTGGTTCATAGAACCGTCACAGCAGTTCTCCAGTTGGACGCCATTACTTACCCTGCAATTAAACTTACGAAACTTTCACCTAAAACACATAGACCCTGGAAAGCATTTACTGACCTTTCAGCTATCTGCTTAAAATGTCTCCTAACCACCTAAGCCATATTTTCGCTAATTCAATAGCATTAGCACCAAGAGACATTTTCGCCAAGGGCATGATTGGATGAAACGCATCATGTGCCTAATAAGCAATTCGGTCGTAACACCAAACAACCGATATAAACCCAAACCATATCGGCGCCCATATCTCTTGTCGAATCCTACAGCACACAAGCAGGAGATATTCTTGCTTCACTTCTTTGCTGCGACAAGTAAATGCATTGGCACCAATAAGCATGCCCCTGAAATTCAATTCGGTTACGACACTACATAACCACCAAATCTCCTCGAACTTGTCCATGCACACAAATAAGAAAGAATTTTTCTACACACGCGCATGTCAAGTCACATCCACAGACCCATCGGTCGATCCTTTCAACCTACTGCATAACTTCACCGCTGGATTCCGAAGCAAATCGAATCTTCGTTAATATAGATACACATACGAGAGTTCGACCCTAGCCAGACGTCACCAACTGATGCATGATCAGCACAAGTGCCGTACGCGGTTGCTGATCATGTAAACACCAGTTCATGATTATTGCCTAGCTGCAACCACTCCTCATAACGTGTCCCTTTTATGAAATTCGGATATCCACGGTTCGCATGCAGCAATTGCGATCATCGTGTGTGTGTTTCGCGCCCTTTTCCTGTGGCCAATGTGGAGAATCATCCCCTATTGGTCACCGAAACGATGGAATTTGGTATTCTGTGGTTTCGAAAGAATTCTTCAATCTTAGAACAGATTCCGTGGGGGCAGGTCGTGTCCTCCACGATAAACGGCGAGTTGCGGGTTGAGTGGCGACGCGTAGTGTTGTGCGTTTGATAACGCCTTCGCTGTGTATTGTTTTTTATTTTTATTGTGAATTTATTTTAATGGCTGTTAATTATACTGGAATAAAACAAGTACTGAAACGATGTGTTGTATTGAAGGGAATGAAAAGTGTGTTTTAATCTCATTCGACTAGTTTTGGACTGACCACAATCGGGAAGTGTGTTTCTCGCCCTTGAAATTCTTTGACGTCTATCCTTTTGCTACCTCTTCGTCAGTTGATCCGCCTTTATTAATGATGTGTCGTTTTATTGCCTTACGACAGACGCGATTATAGTGATATAGAAAAGACCATCGACAAGATGCCCAGTAAAATCAATATGTCTCGAAGCAGCGATTGTTTACAGAAGTAAAATGTTTCAAACTGTAGAACACCATCCACGGCAGTTGCATTTAGTTGGATTTCTCCCTACCATTTCACGGGGCCTAAAACTTGATGGGGTGGTATTTCACCGGGCGCACAGGGCTTTGGGACCCCGGCTACCACTCGGCATTTAGTCGCATCTTACGACAAGCCGGCCTAGCTGTGAGTATATTCTAACGCCCTACTCACAGGGCCAAATGGATGAAATTACGTAAATGGATTTGAATTGCATGGATGAATTGAATGGATGAATTGAATTCAATATTAGGAAATCTTGAACGTTTAGTTCGATTGGTTTTGAACATTGAATTCAATGTTGTGTTGGGGATATGAATGTCACCTTTTATTTCAGGTGGAGAGAAGGACTTTTGAGGACGCGTGTCTGTGGGCACGTGTAATCTGGGTATAGGTGAGTATGTTCCTTGGTGGAGCGACGATATCTCAACCTACATTGGATTGTGTTTTTTTTTTTTTTTTTTTTTATTAGACTTCTCTCGGGAGAGGCGAACCTATAGCGTCGAGTGGGCGCCCCGAGATGCCATCAAATAACTGTTGCAGTTCTTTTTGAACAGTTGCAGGTTGTAACGCTCCGGGAACACTCGCGTGGGAAGGGAGTTCCACAGCTTCCCCGCTCTGTAACGGAACGAGTTCTAATACAGGGATGTTCGCGCTGTCGGGATTTGAACCACAAACGGGTGCGATCCGTCGGATTGTCTTGCGGAGCGCATATAGACCGAATTGCGTGGAACAATGCCAAGAATCTCCGAAGAACAGCACCCGTGATAATATCTGTAGAACAGACAGAGGTCGGCCACGCGCCTTCGATGTGATAGCGACTGTAGTCCCGACGTCAGCGCCGAGTCCCCGATCAGGCGGATCGCTCGTCTTTGTACGCTCTCAAGTAGGTCGAGGGTATGTTTAGGAGCCGAGCTCCAAACATGAGAGCAATATTCGAGCGCGGGTCTAATTTGAGATTTATATAGGAGAAGAAGTTGGGCCGGAGTAAAATATTTCTTGGCTCTAAAAAGATAAAAATATAAGTGGTTCGTAGAACCGCCTCAGGATGATAATTTGTGTATAGTTGGAAGCGCTAAAATCGTCCAATATCTCCACTATATTGAGTTTAGTATGTTAAACAGAAAAATAGTTCATCTGCAGTTGGAAGGGTAAATAGCCTCCACGATCTCTAGAAACATTGGAAGATTTGCTAAATCGTACAGTATAAGACTACTAGAAAAAACGAAAAATCGTGGATCTATAGTCTTCTTTAACATTGCCATTAAAAAAGTAGATCAGGTTTAAATTCACAATAAAAACAACCATATGGTTTTTACGACCACATAGAGACGAACTCCATAATATTCATTCCATCTTCCACAAGTTGTGACAACTTTATAGGAATAAATAATAATTTAATTGCTCAACCGCCATAATAGTTCATAGCCATTAGTTGAATGGACTCCTCCTTACCGATTGTAGCAAATTGGCAGTCCGACACTCTGAAAGTTTAACCCTGTTAACTCAAAGCCATAACTACACTCTGTGTGGGATGGATCTGTGGCGGTTCCGCCAAACCCCACGGTTAACTTACCTAAAAAAACCCCCATAACTCCCAACCAATCACGTAATTTCGCTAATGCAATCGCATTAGCACCTTAAATGCTTTACGCATCTAGGATTATCTAAGGTATAATCTAAAAAGCTTCAGTAAAAGAATTCTTACCTTTTCTTGCATTCCCTTCGCATACAATTTCCTGTAAGAGTTCTTTCTTACCTTACCATAAATTTCCTGTAATAAAATTCATCATCATACGACCGCATATCAGGGAATCTTACCCTTGAGTTAGGTCATCCCAGCCTAAATATGTGTACATAAAAACTATCTATGCACACATCGGCTGCCGACCCTTTTAGCCAGCGATAAATAGTCCAACACCAGCCGCATGTAATTAGCACCATCCACGTTGAGACTATTTCCCTAACTCACACCATGAGTAAACAAAAGACCGCTGTCCTTCATCAGGCATTCTGGCAATACGCAAATAATTCAATCATCCTAATATCCCAAATGCACCTACCATCTAATGTTTACTCAGTTGAACACTCAGGCCATAAATTCCTTTATCCTACATAGTTCTGGATTCGTTTCACAGTAACCTCTTACATAAAAAAAGAACTCCACGATCCCTTTTTCCTTTCTTTGTTTCAGGTTTATTCCCATGGCCTTGTGTATGAGAAAAACCAAGTGATCTTCACTCACACATACACATACATTGTCAAGTCTTTCTTCCTTGTTTCCACCACGAGAGAAACACTTTCTCTCTCGAGAAAACTCACCTCAAAACGATTGAATATCGTTGAGTCGTATCTTAACCACCAGACACGCCGGTTGTGTTTTTTCCCCTGCATCCATCCTGTAGTCGTGTTCTGTTCTTGTAGGGGTTTGGTTTCAGGAAGCGTGTCTCCTAGTCCTTATAAGGAGAAGGTGATCTCTTAAAATATACCGCTCCTGAAAACTCGTCCTACAAAGGGGTCGTCAACGTGCTTCCTCTGATTCCAGAGGGAAGAGCAACGTACTGGATTTCACTGGTCTTCCGTGGGGGCAGGTGATACTCCGAATCAGTTGTTAAATATTGAAAAGGCTCATTATTCTTTCGGTATATAATATGTTTTATTTCCAATTAAAATAGTTCTCCTGGTTTTATTTCCAATTACAATAGTTTCATTTTCATTTTTTAAACATTTTTTTATTTTCTTTTTATATTCTTATTTTCTAAATTAAAGGCTAGACAAAAAATGCTTAAATTCTAGCTTAAATATCTTATATAATAACTTACTGGTCCTTCGCAGACGCTCTAAGCTAAACATTACTTAATATTTGTATAATTTGCCTTTCGGCGACAGAACTTTGTGGCATAACTTATAATTATTTGAAAGACAAAGAAAAATTTGAAAAACTTTGTAAATTTTTTTTTTTTTTTTTTTTTCTTTCTTAAAATTTAACTTACTTAACTTACCTAAACTTATCTACTTTTTTTTTTTTTTTTTTTTTTTTTTTTTTTTTTTTTTATGTAAAATCACTTAGCCTAACTTAACTTAAATCTTATACTACCCTAATTCTAGAAAAGCTAAGTCTATGTAAGCTAGCTGATGATACTGTGATTCTATACCGACTTTGGTATCCAGGTCTTTATATGCCATTCAACCACCAGAACTGTTGACGCTGTCTAATACTATCGTCCCGGTCTCTGCGGGAGATAGCCCTACTGAAGCGCAGGAGCTCTTCTTCGGTGCGCGCTACTTCCCGGTCATAGCACAATCGCCCGTCTACAGATGATCTACTTACATGATAGATCAGCGGAATTCCGGATCTATCCTGTATAAGCCCTTTCATATCCAAGTCAAGGAACGCCTCTGGTGGAACAAAGCCGTTGCGACGCACGCTCTCATAGTATAAGGTGTTTGGATAATAAGCCCCGAAAATTAGGTCATTGGACGAGCTTATTGCTCTCGCAATATGTCCTCTGATTAATTTAATCATAAAATTATCCACCCTATTTATGTACGCTTCATTATATAAAGTCTCATTTAAGTAATACTTTTTATAGTCCGATTCCGGTGTCCGATATAATCTGAGACAACTTCTGAGACACTTCCTTTCGAACACCCGAATCTTTTCTATCAAATTTGGACCTATGTTGAACCATACTGGGCAACCATATATGAGCATTGGCCTGATTAGCGTCATGTAGCATATGACTTTTACCCTGCTGTCAAGTTGGCTACTATGAAATAGCCTCCTTGTCATAGCAAAAGTTTTCCTCGCTTTGAGCAAAGCAGCCTCTACATGTCTGTTGAAATACAGATATTGGTCTAGCCAGATGCCCAGGTATTTAACTAAACTCTTGGTTTCCAGTTTATCTCCATGCGGTCCCACGATAACTAGCTTTCGCCAGTTTTTCCTTGTGTCGTACGTGGCTTTATATAATGGAGTTCTAAATAGGATGGCTTCACATTTCTGGAAGTTGATCTTAAGTTTCCAGTCATCGCAATAGCGCTGCACTTTGTTGAAGTCTCGCTGTATTAACCTATTTATGATCGCAACTTTCGGAGCTGTTCTGTAAATTATGAGATCGTCTGCATACGCAATAGCCTGCGGAAGTGCATCTAATAAGTCGCTAATGTAAATGTTAAAAAGAATCGGAGAGAGTACCGCGCCCTGTTGCAAGCCATTCTTGATATTATACGTTTTATTAGAGGTCACATTACCACTTTTGACCACGAACCTCCTGTCCTTTGACATATCGTAAAGTACATATAGTAAAGGCTTATGTATGCCATATCTGACCAGTTTGTAATACAACCCTTCGATCCAGACGGTATCAAAGGCTTTTTCCAGGTCGATCAGACAGGCACCTGTGCATTGGTTCCTACATTTATTCCATTGTATGTCGGAGACCAGTTTAGCTGCGGCATGTGTGGTTTCATGACCCGCCCTAAAGCCAAACTGGTTGTTTGGAATAATGCTATTGTCGTCTACCCATTTTAGCAGAGCTTTGTTAATGATTTTTTCAAATACTTTACTGATGCTTGGGAGTAAACTTATCGAACGCATGTTCATTGGGTTTGTACAGTCTTTGCCCTTTTTTGGGATGGGCTGAATGATAGCCGTTTTCCAACGCGCGGGATAATATGCATTATTCAACGCGTTGTTAAACAGGACCGTGTATATATCTATTGCCTTTGGGGGCAGGTTCTTGAGTACGATGTTAGGTACTCCATCTATTCCCACTGACTTTTTGCTTCTTAATGAGTCGAAGATACTCTGGATTCCTTCCCTTGTGATTAAAAGGCTATTAGCCCCACCATTGGCATTAATGTCGATTGACAGATTATCGTCACTGAATTCCGTAAAACCAGGATTCTCCGATTGCCAATGTGAAATTTCATTCCGGAGGTGCAGGTGATTCAGTCGAATTCTGTCCTCCAGGTCATTGTTTCGGCGAATGCTTTCATTCACCTTGTACATTTCCTGAAAGACAGCTCCCACAGCGTTCGCCTTCTCCAAAGGATCTTCGATCACGAAGAGCTCACTATTGAGGATAGCGTTCTCTGTATCTATGCCAATGTTGGTTAGCAGCTGCTTGTTTACCTCGGTACGTGGAATTTGGAGACACTGAATCTCGTTTTGATTATTTCTCCTGAATATTTTATTTATTTGTGGGAACATATTCGGGTTATTAGTTTTTATAGCTCGAATTCTGTTGTTCCAATACAAATTTGTTGCTAATCTATAATTAGCTTTAAGTAATTGTTGGAGGTTTTTTAATTGAGATTTCAGTGATATTATCTCCTGGTCTTGTCTGTCTGTAAACTGTCTGTGTAATTGTTTTAATTTCGATAGCAGTCTGCTCTTTTTCTTGTGGAGTGCGTTTATTGTTGCGTTTCTGTACATGTTAATGTGATCTGTAACTGTTGTTTTGGGAATTGTTTTGTCCATTGTTCGTTTTACGGTTTCGTCCATTTGTTGAATGTATTTGTCGATTTCGTCATTTGTCAGGTTTCTGTTTACTGGCAGATTAAAGTCATTCGAACGAAGTTCTCTTGTTAATGATCTGGTGAACCGCGGCCATCGCATTGCCCCGTAGTTATAGGGTTGCGGGGTCACGAATTCCTCCAGATCTGCGAGCTCGCTCGGAAGCTCTATTACTGCCGTGAATGCACAGTGGTCACTGTCGTATTCAATTGTCCGTAAACAGTTTGTGTTTCGTCTGTTGGTGTTAAGTAATCTCAGTCGTGAGTCGATTAGCAAGATATCTAAGAACGATCTACCTCTGGGGAACGATGGATATTTCGTAGCTAGCAGGTCAGTTCTATATTCAATATGATACTGATCTAACCAACCAGCCAACTGATTTCCTCTGGCATTAGATATATAATTTCCCCAATTTCTATGCTTGGCGTTCATATCTCCCCCTAGGATAAAGTAATTTTTGTCCAGGTGCAATTGTAAGCATCGAAAGAGTGTCTCGAGCTCCGCTATAAATAGGTTTTGTTGGTGCTCCTCAGGTGCGTAGACCGCAATCGCATACAAACCCCTTCCTTGCTGAAGGGGTATGCGGACGATACAGGCTTCCAGCACCCGGAACCTGCGCACTTCTCCACTATATATTACTTTATGATTGATCCCTTTTCTAATAAAGATTGCGACACCCCCCCCTTGAGAGGAGTTAGGTCGATCTCTTCGTATAATATCGTAGTTTTTATGTCCTATCTTATGTCTCTGGTTTAACTTTGTTTCCCCCGCCAGAAGTACATCAGGTTGTTCCTCTTGCAACAGGTTAAAAAGATTGGCTCTTCAATTACAATAGTTCGCCTGGGCTCTTCCTTCAGGGACACTGTTCGATAATATACTGCGGCCTGGAGATCACTCCACTATTCCTTTATAAAAGAAAAGAAATCGAGATTTGTATCTCAAAAGTGTACAATTTCGTACAAAAATCCCGATTTTAGTATCCTGAGTGGGATGCTCAGTGTTTACTTTAGATAAGAATTCAATTTCTTGAATTCTTACGAAACTATTGCGCAGATGTGGATGTGTAGAAAGGGATTCGGGTTTGTTTGTTCTGTTTGATGAAATTTTCCCAGATTGAGATAACGTATCTCTGGGTTTTGAATTTTCATGATGCTGTGGAGCAAATGTAGAACAATAAACGAATATTAGATTCGTTTATTGTGAATTTGATTTTAATTTGGGTTTTGGATTAAATTATGTCGTGGCGGCAAATGTTAAGCGATAAACGAATGTTTGATTCGTTTGTTACGAATTTTGGGTAATGTTTGGGTTTTTGTGGGTTTTGATAGGATTTTAGGTTTTAGCGTATTATTGCTGGGATTTGGATTAGGAATGGGGGAAAAGGGTGGTAGGGCTTTTTGGAGCACTACAGTCGCATATCTGTCTACACCCCTGAGTGTGTCGAGTCATAACAGTTAAATTTCAATCGCGGAAGTCGGTTATCTACAGTGCAGTGTTTGGAACCGCCATGTCGAATATTATATTTGCTGCAGTCTTCGAAGATTGTGTTTTTATTGACTTCACATTGTAACTTTCACGCAGTGGTACCGTAAAATGTTAGTATCCAATAAGAAAATGAAACGGAAACAATAATCCACGAATTCAAACAAGTTATTCCAATAATAGTGTTTTTCTTTTAATATATAAATAAAACTAAACAAAAGAAATCCTGTGTTTAATTTAAGCGCGTTGTCTTGGCGAACAGTTTTATTTCTCCTGTTTGTGCTTTTCTTTGGTGCACGTTGGAACTTTGTCTTTGTGATGCTGGTGGAAGGAAGTGAACCGAGTGCCCGTGTCTGGCACAATACTTCCTTCCCCACAGATCTATAATGGGCATTTAACATTTCCACTTTCTCTTCCGAACAGAGTTCATCCTAAATAGCTTCTTCTTATAAAATCTTCACAGGGGGACACCCAATACCTTGTATAATACTCTTGCAAAATCGACACTCGTAAACTTGATTATCTTTCATAATGGCTTCTACAATAACTCTACTTCCTGCTCTACAATATTCCCTGAGGATTTATCTTTCAAAACAACAGAACCCGCAAAATATGGAAATTATCCCCAGTTCACCCCCTGCGCTGTTGAAGATAAGCACAATGACCGATAACAATATCCTTCAAAGTTAAATTCTCAATCTGGCCTGTAAACGATTTGTTGCCATTCCTGACCTAAATAAAGTTCAAAACTAATGTCCTAAATCAGTTACACAATTTCCGAAAACCTACCGTATTTATCCTCGAATGAGTGGGTATAAGGGTACCCCGACAAGAATCCTTGAAGGACAAATACATTAGATAAAATGTGACCAGAGCTATATTTCCTCCTCTTTCCGTCAGGTCAGTCTATGATAGGAAGGGCACGTACCATTTGTTTCCTTTAAGTTGCTCGTCCATTTGTCCTTTGGGCCTTCTCCTTACTGTGATGTCCAAAAAATTGCCCCATTACTCGGTGTCAAAATTTTGTATGCTCCCGCTTGAGTGGGTGGTAACGAATATGTAATTAAAGTATTAAGAGAAGCAGGAAGTCTGTGCAAAGGAGCTCTCGCTGACGACTACGTAATTAGCTTAGTAAATGCCCTGCTTTTCCCACTTCGATTTAGTGAAGCGTAAAAACTAATGACCACAATTCCCACAATTGATGAGATCATCATTAAGCTTTCTAATCAATATTCGAAGAATAACTTTACGGTCATGCTGGCTCTTGTAATGCTGCGGCACCGTATTAGAGGTGCAAATATGTGCCTATGTTCATGTCATGTGTGCGTCTCGTCCTTATAATAATGATTGTGCCTCTACGAATACAACTTGTCCTAGTTTCTCAGCGCAAAGTGGTTTTGTATCAAAGACGGATGTGTGCTGTATCTGGTGCGCTCCTTACCGAGTCGTCCGCGCTAAATGTTCCCTGTTACAATTTTCAAGCTAATGAAACAGTGTAGTGCCGGGTACAGGGTGTCATAAAAGCCGTCGATAAGTATAGAAACGACGACATACATTGCCTGCAATGTGGTGAGAGCATTATGTGTCCTGTACATAATTGCCATTGGATGCGGAAAACTGGAGTGAGGCTCTGCTGTGCAATGGTCTACCATTTTGAAAAGGCTTGTTGCAAGAGAATATAAGAATATCCTTATGCCTATCAGGAGGCTGGTGCTGCCAACTGACATAGTGTCACGACGAGGACGACAATTACAAGTGTTGGGATATGAATTCAACGAAATATAAATAATTAAGAAGAGAAGTGGTAGAAGGATAGAGGATGATAGAACTAGATTCATAAAGACTGTCGACCGAAATAAACCGTTGATCGTAAGAGTGGATGTAAATATCTCCATGTCATCTGAACGATAGTTGGCGTGAACACCCTGTATACGTATCCATTGGGGCAGCATAAAGTTGAAAGGCGAATAGTGAATGGGTGATATACAGCATCTGGGATCGGGTTTCATGCGAACATCGTTTAATTTAACTGCGGTTGCTGTACTGCAGTTGAGGGTTGTGGGCTTTTTGTAAATTTATTTGGGGTTTGAATATTTGTATACACCTATTTGCATAACTCATTTCGATTGGGTTTTTAAAATAATAAATCCTCGTTAATGTACATTCTGTTTGTGGCATAGTCAGCATACACATTTATCTCACTTCAGGTAATTTTAAAATCACCAAATTGAAGGGTTTACCGAATGTGGGGATATAATTAAATTGGTTTATAGACAATTGAAGATGCCAGGTCGTTGATTTTCCTGTGTTTATTGTATTTCGTAGATAATTGGTTTTAGATTTTAAGCGTGATGGTATTTAAAAAAATTTTATTTGATTTTAAAGGCTTATGGGATCAGTGCGGAACACGTTTTATGAACATCCCGAATTAATTGGTAACAGGATGTACGTCTCTAAAGGATATAACGTTGTCTTATCGACTTAAATCGTCACTTGTTCTTACCTTTTCGTTTTTATGGCCATCTACAGATATTATTGGACCATCCTGTATCGAAGTATATCCTTTTTTAACCTAATATTGAGCGAATGTTTACACGGTGTTTCCTGATTTACCGCCGTTAATACTTTTGCTTTTGCATACCACGATCCTAGCCAAATTCTGTTTCTAAAAGGGTTCTTTCATGGTCAACGACACCAGAGATACTTTATTTATCTTGTTGGTATTGTTTCCAAACAATTGCTTATTGTATGAGTATCAATATTTGTCTTTGCATTTACTTATTGAGCCTTCATAGCGTTTCTCAAGATGCACGTGGAGTTGACTTTCGTTGACCTGATCTGATGTGCACTTTCAGATTAACGGGTACTGGGGGAAAATATTTGGATAGATGAGTTAAGCAACGACCGTGACAATACCTATAGAAAATAAACACGCATGATATTACGGGAATGTTTGGAGTTGTCCACTGTTCCCATGTAGAGAGGAACCCGATGAAGCTGGCAGCAAATCCGGAAGCACAAGAAAACCAAAACTGAACTCGAGGTGGATCTTTAATTTTTTATTGTTTAAGTCGGATGCGACTTGGTTAACAATTTATTAACAACGCACAACAATTCAATTTCTCTACATGAGATTGAGTAAGTTTACTTCATAATTTATGTTGGATCTGCAGCAATGACTCGGAAGGTGTGAGAATAGCTGGTAGCAGACTGAATCATTGGGCATAATTGCCATTTCAAAAAACGGACGCTATGACCTCATCGATGGTGACAATCGGCCAGCTGGTGCCAGCTGCTGCGTAACTGGTATACACTGCGAATGTACTAGATTTCTCCAGTACATTCCAGCACATCCAATTGCCAATCCGCAACACATGATATGTTGCGCCTATGTTCTAATGACGAAATTGAACGACTTACGACTGGGTATATAAGTTTCTCTTGTATTTTTTATATCCTATCGAGCACGTGTAGTGCAGTTTTGGATGCACCTGACCAAATGCGGCAATTGAATTCCATTTTAGGACGAATGTATGTTTTGTAAATGCTGGCAAAGCTGTACGGAGTGAGATATTTCTTGCATCTCTTAAGGAACCCCATACATTTCATGATTTTCTTAGATTTCAGATTTTATGTATGACAATACACAAATCCTCATAAATAATTTGGAGTGTTAATTAGGCGCCAAATAATCAACACATGCAAAGTTACATTAGGTGAATCCAATTAATTGTGGGGGTAGCCACAGTGGTAAAAGTTTTGCGTGTAGCACAAAGAAAAAAGTCCATAAATGTCGAGCCGGGTCTCCGTCAATTTATATCATCGGGATATCAATTTCCACGGAAAATTTTATGAAAAATTGGTAAAGACATGTTGCTCTATCCAGTTGAACCCACATCGACTATCAAACTATTTACTACTATTTGTTGGCCTGTAGGAACCCGGAAGTTCATGACCTCACCGACTCGACTCCGCCATTGTTCCCTGTCCTGTGAGCTCTCCTTCCACGTTCGACCATCCGATCCGATCTCCTCGAGGTCCAACCTTATATTATCCTCCCATCTCCATTGTCCTCTAATTGGCCGATCACTCGAAAAAGAGGAAATAAGTCTACCATAATCCGCAAAACTGAACACTCCGTTATCCGTTCACTCCAACAAATCATTTATGTGAAGCAAAAAAAAAAGGCGGGAGCGAAAATAGAACCCCGAGATAGCCTGGAATAGACGGTATACATATGTGTGAGTGTTCGCCTTCCACAACAACCCGGATCGATCGATCTTCGAGGAAGCTCTTCGTCCAGTCGCAAAGCTGCTGGGAAAGTCAATATCAACGAAGTTTGCACAGGAATGCCCTGTGCCAGACGCTCTCAAAAGTCTTGGAGATATCCAATGTGACCGCCCTTGACTCACCCTGCCCCTCAATCGCAGATGTCCATATACCATATATCAGTTATAAGGTTGAAAAGGTCTCCCATGGACCGCCGTATGATGGCCATTCAGAAGTCCGTTGCACTTCAAATACTTAATAACTCGGCGTTGATGTTCTTTTCCATCACCTTAGTTAACATAGACAGTAATGGTATCGGTCGGTAATGTTGTGGATGACACTTCTTCTCCCCTCTTTGGGATCGGCTGACCTCGAGCGATTTGCCAGCAGGCAGGAAAGGTCCTTCGTTCATAAGATAAACGAAAGAGTCAGTTAAGAACCAGCGACAGTTCTAGAGCTCGGTTCCTAAGGGCTATGGCTGATATTCGGTTCTGGCCGGTTGCCTTCCTACAGTTCACGTAGAATGAGTTGAATAGTATGCGGGTGGAACCTCACACCCCGCATCGAAGACCGTACTGGCGCGATCACAGGTGGTTCCAAAAACCGGCTTCGAGGTTTGAATTCGCGGAAAATAAATTGGCGATAACATTAGCTTTATCCTTTGAATTTGCAACTAGTGCCCCACTACCCGTCACTAATGGAGGGAAATAGGAGGAACTGAAGTTACTGCTGACAGCCTTTGCCACTGACCAGAAGGGCCGCGATCCAGTTGGGCACTCAAGGAGTTTCTTAGTCACTCTGTCGTTGTAAGCCTCCTTCGATCGCCTGGTTGCACGCGTTTCTGATTCTAACAAAATTCGTTATGTTCACCTCAGTGGGGTTAGAGCGCCATTGTTTAAAATGTAAATTTTTTTGGCGCCGTAATCTGCTCGCATGTTTTATCACACTTATCAGATGAACTTCTTTTAATGGAATGCGGAATGTGGATCACCGTCCCGAGAAGAATAATCTCTGTGACCGACACCGCGCATGCGTTAATGTCGGAGTCTCCAAAGCACACCTCCGATCACAGAAGGGTGCGAAGAAATCTCGCAAATCGTCCTGGTTACCGGCACCATACCCCTACGCATGGCAAAACCGCTTATGTCGGTTATTCGCTTGAAATGCAAATGGTTGCGCGACAGATACCAAGCAGCGCTCTAAGTTTCCCAGTGGCACAGCAGCCTCCACGGCACAAATGCTCGGCTTGAATGTCAAGAACAGATCCAGGACGTTCGCATAATCACCTTGGGTATCCAACACTCTCGTACGTACCTCCACGATTTGAGTCAAATTGCGGCTAACAACGAACATCTCCGCTAGCCCCCCACCCTCGTCGATTCTGTTAGAATGTACCAACCAGCCGGTATTGTGCACATTAAAATCCCCAAAAACGACTATTTTGGAAGGTGGGTGGTTAATCTCTATCCAGTCGACGCTACGTGAAAGAAGTTCGAAAAATGTCGTCAATCGATCGTCATTCGGGGAGCAGTAAAGACAGCAAAGAAATTTAACAGAATTTCTCAGCAGGACCTTCATCCACACGATGTTCATGTTATTGGGTTCCAACGTCTCCATCCTCTGGCAAGCCAGATCGAACCGCGCCAAGACCCAGATTCCGCCTTTAAAACGGAATCTCGAATGTAAATCGTATCCTGAGCAACAAAGATATGTCGAATCAGTTGACGAATCGACCTGGGTCTCAGTTAGGGCAAGGATATCAGGTTTCGCTGTTTGCAAATATTGGTGGACGGCGTTTACATTGGTATTGGTAAAACCGATCCCTCTGATGTTACAAAATGCCGTTATTAGTCGAACGGCGACAGAGTCTCGAGAACGATCCCGATTACGCGATGACGAATTTCTTAAAGGTCGGTTATTTATCATTATATCTGTACGATGTTCCCCCTGACATATGATGTTTCTCCCTATCATTTCACGGAGCCCATAGCTTGATGGGGTGGTATTTCGCCCTACGGCAGGGCGTTGGGACCCCACCTACCACTCGGCCTTTAGTCGCCTCTGACGACAAGCCGGCCTAGCTGTGAGTATATTCTAATGCCCTACTCACTCGGCGCATTGTACTCATTTTTCACATTATTTAGACGTTTCGATCTCAAATGTATGTATATAAACTCATCCATCATTGATGGTTCAGTGTCGAAGAGTTGTCACGGTTTCCTTTATCTTGCCTCAAACTACCATTACAGTCCAATTTTATGAGATCATTTGTCTCCATGTAACTGATGACACAGACGGTACTTTGTCCTTTTTGTTGATTGTTCCTGCTGTTGGTGCGCTTCCTATTGTTAATGCGGTTCCTGCTGTTGATGTGGTTCTTGCTGTTGAGTTTCTTTACTTGTCGTGGGTTCTTGACTTTCAAGGGTTGTTGTTGTCCTCTTTGTCTTTCTTCTTGCTGCTGCTGTTGTTCTTTTCTCTATTGCTGCTCGTTCTGGTTCAACTTCATTTTTAAATCAAGAAGTTCTTCCATCTGCTTCTCTAGTTCTTGTATTATTAACTCAATCTCGGCGATAAGTTTGTTGAGGACCTCGGCTTGAATTTCTGACGCTTAGCTTGGAGATTCGGCTGTGAATTATGCCTTCTCCGTAAACCATTTTGAAATTAGATTGTTCTTCGTCCTTATTATGGGCCGCTTGTTTTACTTTATATATAGATATAGAAGTATATATGTTAGTATTCACTGCACGCACACAGGATAAATATTTGACGTCACTGTTCATATATATTTATGCGATTGTCGGCGGTCGAAAAGTAACTAGACGTCTATTTTTATTTTGGTCCGTTTTGATCTACCTGGTATATCTTCCAAGCCTTCCTCTATTTATCCTTAGAGGACATGCCCCAACATACTTGTGGAAAACCGAACTCTAGGGATTTTGCCTCGTCAAAACAATGGGTACAAATTTGTCAACCTTGGAAAGTAGGTGAGATTAATTTATGAAATAGGAAAGAGTTTCCACTTCATGTGTTCGTTAGTTAAAACACTTTAAACTTATACCAACAGCGAATTACCCAATTATGTCTCATCTATCCAATTTGTTGTTGCACCATGTTGCCATCCTGACACAGTTCAGTGAATCGTGATTAATGTAAATTTCTTAAGATTCTTTACGTCGTTGAATAACACAGGTGCAGAGAAGCTTAAAACTTCTAACCGCAAGGAAACATGTGTTGCGCCAATAAACTGAGGTATAGACTATTTAATAATGTTTGTTCTGATTTTATACACTTCAAGAAATTTGTGATTAATGTTAAAACTTTTTCTTCAGCTTAAATTTTACGAGGGTGAGAACACGAAAATCCGTGTCAGGAAACGTCTTATTATATTCGAGTGGTAGATACAAACATCTAGGAAATATCTAAAATTTTCCTTGCCACACCTTCGTGGCGTATTGTATTTTTGAGTTATTAGTAATTTAACATAAATTTGTGTAACAGAGGATTTATTTCGACAACGTCAGCCACCATCCTTGCTGGGTATCGAAATACTATGAGGGTACTCGTAAAGCCCTTAGCCCACAGTATCATAAATACAAAATGAAAACGATACAAAGACTATATTATAATGAGCTTTTCCGTCCTTTTAACTCTTTCTGCCGCCTGGTAGAAGAGGGTCTTCTTTGCCTTTGTTTGGTTTTTCACTCCTTAGCTAGTAACCTATATCACAAACTTACGCATCTGTTCCTTCTATTGTCGTCATTCGTAGATCCTTTTATTTTAAACAAGAAAAAGAGATAAGTCATAAAAGAAAAACATTGTAAACCAACGCAAACGTATTTCACTTTTTCGTTTCGTTTAAGGTTTCCTAGAAGCAATGGACTCAGTGGCTGTATTCTGTCACATAGTATCCTTGGAAATATTAAACAGATTGCGTTGTGTGTGAATTTTTTCTTTGTAAAGTACAAAAAGCTTCTCAACCTTATCCTTAACCACATTTTTCCCACTAACTTAGCATATGATTACTTATAAGAAAAAAGGATAAATTCATTCATTCATATATAAAATAGTATCCCTTCGTGTCCTCTGTCAACATATTCAAAGACAATGTACAGGTTCTTCCTGTTTCTCTTATGCAAATGCATTCAACACTTGAGAGCTAGAAGTTGACATCCTCTGTGAAGGCTAAATTGCTCCTTGCCCATCCGGTAGCTTCTATAATTCCTACGTTGGTGGGCGTTACTTTAAGTGGTAGGACGATTCCTGGTAATGGACATCCTTAAATAAATGCAGAAGAGAATTTACAAGATCGGAAAAACACTCGTGAAACAGGTATTGATGGAAAAGATAAATAATATGAATTGCACGACTTGATGTTAATGTGGACTCCCTAGTGAAGGTAGCAATGAGAGGGATGCGATTGGTTACAGGCTTTTTCTTATTTTATTTCTGGTATAAAATGCCTTACATTAATAACCTAATGGCCTGTAAAATAAGCACTAAAAATGAAATGACGGTTTGCTTGTCAAAGGTTTTTTGTCTCACCTTTAAATATAAAATCGCATTGGGAGCGGAAGAAACGGGCAAAAGGATAGCGAAGAGAGTTGTCGAGGCACATTCGTCTAGAAGGCATCGAGATTGTAGTTACGAGAAAACACATGATTGAGTGACCCTTCTGTAGTTGGTGTTGTTCGACTGAAGAACGGTGTTGGAGACAAAATAGAGCCTTGAGGCACTCCAGAATGAAGAGGATACGAATCCGAAGACTCGCTATGTACAACAACCTGGATCGATCGATTTTCGGGGAAGCTCTTCATCCATTCGCAAAGCTGGTGGGAAAGTCCGTATGAACGAAGCTTGCTCAGCAATGATCCATGCCAGACGCCGTTGAAAGCCTTGGAGATATCCAATTGCGACCGCTCTTGTATCACCATGCCATTCAATCATAGTTCTCCATATATCGGTTATAAAATTCAAAAGCTCTCCGGTGGACCGCCCGCCACAGAATCAGTATTGGCGACCATTATGAAGTCTGTTGCACTCCAAATACTCAATTAACTCGGCATTGATGACCTATTCGATGACCTTAGACACTTTGTCCCCTTCGTTGGCATTGTCTAACCTTGTGCCACCTTGCAGCAGGTAGGAAATGGGTTCCGTGCATAAGATAAGCGGAAGAGGCTCTAGAACCGGCGATAGTTCTGAGGCACAGTTCCTAAGGAGGACACTTGCTGATATTCCGTTCCGGTCGGTTACCTGCTTACAGTCCAGTTCACGTAGAATGTGTTGAATAGTACGCGGCCAGAACCACAAATCCTACATCGGAGACAGTAGCGTGACGATTACAGGTTGCTCCAAAAGACCGGCATCGAGGTTGGAATTCGCGAAGAGTAAATTAGCGAATACATTTGCTTTATTTTTTGAATTTGTGTCTAGTGCCCCGCTGTCCGTCACTAACGGAGGAAAAGAGAAAGAAGCGAAGTTATTGCTGACAGCCCTTGTCATTGACCAGAAAGGATGCGAACCAGTAGGGCACTCAAGGAGTTTATTAGTCACTCTGCCGTTGTAAACCTTCTTTGTGATGCCGATCGCCTGGTTGCACGCGTTTCTGATTCTCACAAAATTTGTTCTGTTAACATCGGTGGGATTAGAGCGCCATTGCTTAATTTTATGGCGCTATAATCTGCTCCCATTTTTTATCACAACAAGGCTTATCAGATGGATTTCGTTTGATAGAATGTGGAATGTAAATCTCCATTTCGAGAAGAATAATCTCCGTGACCGACTCCGTGCATCCGTTAACATTGGAGTCCCAAAAGCACATCTCCGACCACAAGAAATCTCGCAAATCGTCCCAGTTGGCAGCTCCATACCTCTACGCCCTGCGAAGCTGCCTAGGTTCTTCGTTCGCTTGAAATGCAAGTGGCTGTGCGACCGATACCAAGCGGTGATCTGAGTTTCCCAGTGGCGCACCAACATCCATGGTATAAATGCTTGGGAGGGTTGTCAAAAACAGATCCAGTGCGTTCGCATAATCACCTCGGGTATCCAGCACTCTCGTAGATTCCTCCACGAGTTGAGTCCAATTGCGGCTAACAGCAAACATCTCCGCCAGCCTTCCGGCCTCATCGCGTCTGTTAGAATATACCAACCAACCGGAGTTGTGAACATTAAAATCTTCAAAGACGACAATTTCACAACCTGGGTGGTTGGTTTGTATCCAGTCGAGGGTACGTGAAAGATATTCGGAAAGTGTGGCTGGTCGATCGTCATTCGCGGAGCGGTAAAGACAACAAAGAAATTTAACAGAATTCCTCAGCACGACCATCAGCCACATGATCCAAATCAGCACGACCTTTAATCACATGGTGTCCAAGTTATTGGGTTCTAACGCCTCTATTCTTTGGGAAGCCAGATCGGATCGCGTGAAGACGCAAACTCCTCCCTTAAAACGGGTTCTCGAATGTAAGTCGTATCCTGAGCAACGAAGATATGTCGAATCAGTTTAAAAATCGACCTAGGTCTCTAGGAGGAATATCAGGTTTCGGTGCTTAGAACGGTGTTTACTTTGGTATTGGTGAAACGGGTGGCCCTGATGTTACAAAATTTCTTTATCAGTCGAACGTCGACAGATCATCGAGAACGAGCCCGATTCCGGGATGACGAATTTCTTAAAGTTCTATTATTTATCAAAATATTTGATTGATGTTCCACCTGACATAGTCCCCCCGGAGATCCGAATAGGAAACTAGTTTATCTCTGGAATTCTTTATCTCAAAAGACACCATCATGACTTATCTCCGTGTCAGTCTGGGCCATCAGCCTTACATCCGAAACATAGCCGAAAGTTTCTCCCGACGATATCGCGGAATGTACAGCGTGAAGGGGTGGTATCTCACATTCGGATCGACTTACCCCCTATACCAAGGTTTTATCGAACCGGTCCATCAGCCAAGCTGTGAAAGATGGCCAGGGATTTCTCCCGACCATTTCACGGAGCGTATAGCTTGATAGGGTGGTACTTCACCGGACGACAGGGCGTTGAGGCCTAATCCACTACTTCACTAAACGCAAACAAATTATTTAAAGGTCAGTGTGCTCCTTCTGATGGAAATAAGTTCGATTAAGCCGCAATACCGCTAAACTAAAATAAATAAGAGAATTTTAAATTTGTCTCTTTACTTTTAATGACTTCTAAATAAATCTCATAAATCTCATAAATCTAGTAAATCAAATAATGTAAATAACAACTGTAAATACGCTCCAAAATTGCGTTTACCAAAATTGCTCATCCTCAGGAGACACGCGTTATGTCAAACATCTAGTTCAGCCTTAAGAGTATTCTCCATTCATTAGGAACCAAGTCAACAAAACAACTGAACTGGTTAGTATCCTTCAGAAATGCGACGTGTTGTTGTGGATTTCCCCATTCCCAACGATTCTACCAAAACAAAATTCCCGGGCAGCTAAGACGCGCACAAGTTTTCGTCATTCCACCCAACGAGCAATAGCAAATATAATGTGAAATTGTGGGGCTTACGCACTTCTACCTTGACGTCATCTGTCTTCATAAATAAAGGACACAAAAGTCACGAAAATCAGTACCAAGCATTGTCCTTGTAAACGTTTCCATTGCCCCTTTCGATTACGCAATTCATTTTATTCCCGTTTATACTCGACTCGAAGGACACACATCCACTTTGTTTTCGTTGGTATTAAAACAACAAACAGTGAATAACTAACCCCCAGTAGTCGTGGCACATAAATATATCTTAAAAATCATGTCATGCCTTTCTCTGGAGAAGGATACAGAAATAAAAATAAGGAAATCAGGATAACTTGATACTTAGAAAAAATTCACATGAGAGGATAAATTACAAATGGTCGCAGAAAGCTTGCACACCATTAGAGCAATTCGTCCAATGATATATCCTTACGCTGTCGTTTTAGCTTAACTCGTTTTATGTAAAGGGATACGTGGAGCGTAACAACACGATGAGGAACGAAAGAAGAAATGAATTTCCAAGTAATCTGAAAGAGGCAAGAAGCTGAAGCGTTTAGTTAATGGCGTTGAAGTATACGAGTATATTTTCATCCATTAGATTGGAATTTCATACCCAGAACACTTAAATATCTGTTTAAATTCTATCCTATTTACGTTATTCGAAACGTATGCTTTCTAGTGACAAGGAAATATAATAAAAAGGAGAAAAATTGCCTTCCGGCCGTTAGACAGAAATATTTAGCCCAGACATTGTGCAGAATCGACTGTGCGTCAAGGGATTTTCGGATTTAAGACAACACCAAGTATACTCGAATTGAGCTATTTCAATGTAACTCCTTTTTATAATTGATGAGCAATGATACCCTCGGGGCAAACAGACGAACCGTCAACTAAAACGTAGATGAGTAAGAACAAAATAGGAGGTCGGTTCGGATCAAAATTTCCGTCACCAAAGGAAACCTCATGATTGCGCACAATGTTTAACATTACGTAACCAATTCCTCAGAAGTCTTCAAGATTTCTGAGCAATAACTTCGAATAGATGAGTTCCACTGTTGTTAACTGCGATCGAAGTGGATTACAGGAAGTTTAATACCTGTGACAGTAATATACTAACATTGAAATCAAAATGATGGTTCTCAAATAATTTTTGAACGGCAATCCTCAGAAACCAACTATCGTTGCACTTATCAAAGCTCAGGTAATTATTAATACAGATATTTCCGATTTTAATCTACCTGGATATAACTTGGTGCCATTGTTCTTTCCACATCGTGGTATAGCCACATACATACGAAATGATATTGCTTATCAGCTTCTGCCACAATATGGGCTCTGTTCCGACAAGAATTTAATTTCCCTTGGCTAAAACTTCACGTTCGTAAGCATATCATACATTACTGCTTTCTTTACAGAAGCCCAGACTTGGATAGAAACGCATCCTTTAACGAATTTGATACTCTGTCTGATTCTATCGATAGGATCTTGACCATCCACACTGAAATTGTTATTGCGGGTGATTTTAATGTGCATAACTCTCAGTGGTTTCGTCACTCCGGACAAAGAACACCTGAAGGTCAATATGTCCAGCTTTTCGCTGATTCAAATAGTTTAATTCTACTTCTCAATGAGCCAACACGGGTACCTGGCATATATGGTCATTTCGCCAACACACTGGACCTGTTTCTCACCTCCCACTCAAACAAGTACACAATTGAAGTTTCTTCGCTCTTAGGCTCTTCAGACCACTGTGTTGTGTCAGCTAAATTTCCTCTAACCAACAATAACACTTACGAGAAAACTCACAAAAGAACAGTATGGTTCTACGAGAAAGCCAACTGGGAAGGTCTGAACGACTTTTTTTGGGAAGTTAAATTGGTCGTTGTTTTTCCTCAATAACGATGTTGACTCTATAGGGAACACATTGACAGACACGATTCTCCTTGGCATGCGAACCTTCATTCCACACGGAGTAAGGAGTATCAAACCCAAGAGAAATACGTGGTTCGATTCTGGGTGCAGAGAAGCCATTAAGGCTAAAGAGTTGAGCTTTCGGTTGTATAAATCAAACAATACCGAAGAAAACCGCAAACGATTTAAGAGAGCTAGAAATGATTGCAATGCGCATATTCAACGCGCCAAGTTCTTGAATGACCAGGGAGTGACACAAAAACTACTATACTCTCCGCCAGGTAGTAGAAACTTCCGGTCATTCGTGAAAAACATTCGAAACTCAGTCTCTTCATCCATTCCATCGTTAATAGTCGATGACAGACCAGTCACGAGTGCAATAAAGAAGGCGAATCTACTTGCTGCAAATTTCGCAGCCAACTCAACGCTGGCTGATACCGCATCAGTTCCTCCTCAACTTGAGCATAAGCAGCACACCATGAGCCAGATTCACTTACGAACGCGTACTGTTGCCCGCACAATGAAAGAGCTAAACGCAAACAAATCCGCTGGTCCGGATGGCATTCCCCCAATTCTCTTGAAGAAATATTGCTCTTCAATCACTAAACCACTGTGGGAACTCTTCCATTTGTCTTATTCTACTGGCCGTTTTCCAAATAGACGGAAGACAGCGAACATTCAGCCAATTCGCAAAAAGGGTGACAAATCATCCCTTTCTTCTTATCGACCCATAGCCCTAACTTCTATTCTCTCCTAGGTAATGGAATTGTGGGGGTATAAGTTAGTGTGCCTGGTACGACACGGATTCCTTATATTGCCAACGACGTTCCTCCGATGAGGATAGTCCACCCAGGACGACAGGAACAATAGAAAATACACGGATGTCGGTTGGTTATATAAATGTTTCTTTTTTATTCGATTTTGTTGCGCCATCGCGGCTGAGTTTTTAATTAACATTTTGATAAGTAGAACGTTCTTGGGCACTCGAGGTGCGTTAGACTGTTACCTGAAAAACAGCTAAAGATACATTTTTATCGCAATATAAATACAATTTAAATCACTATAACTTTACACTTCTTCTGTTTCGTTAGAAAGTCTCCGATTTCCGACAGTTAATTTAGTTACGTTAGGGACTCTTCGCGTACGAGCGTGTGCATAAGCATGCACACGCGGCGGTGGTTAGCGTAACGTCCTCCTCCTGTGAATCTTCTTAATCGACTGATAAAAAGGGAAGAAATTGGATGATTAATTTTTCGCACTTGACAACCAAAAGAGAACATACTTCTGCTCTCTCATTGCCACGTTCTTCGATGTGTGGTAGGTTACATCGGTAAACTGATGATCGAAGAGAGCGGGACAATGAGAGAACAGAAACACGCTGTATGATTAACTTCGGGTGGATTTGGTTGTATGTGCATGAATCAATGTAGTTCTGAGCGGAACCCATTGACCTAATTCGCTAGTATGGTGAGCTCAGAGTACATTGATCTGTACGAAGACAGAACTGCGAAAGAAAGGAAAATTAAGCTGATGCTATTCACCTGCAAAAAGAGAGCATTGATCCCCAGCGAATGAAGTGTCTGGAGAAAAGCCGAAGTACCGCTAGGGAAATATTATCACGTGATTTAATCGAATGTTTTGATAATTTTCCCCAGCGGTTCTGCAATGATGCGACAACTTCGTCCGGCTGGATTTGGTTGTCGCTAATCGACATGAACAAGAGTTGCCGTATGGCAAAAAAAGGGAAGCTAAACTCATTTATGCATTGTCTGCGTGGAACAATGAGTTTAGCTATGTGTCCTTGGTGGTAACATGCTTGCAGGTGAACAGGTAAGTAGGGGGAAATGGGGTTGGTTTGACGCGTCGAAATTGGATGGAATTGGTCGGGAATGGTGGATGGTTCTCCGTGTAGTTTAGAGAAACCCCCACAGAATCACTTATCAACCATGGCACTAACTTTTATTCTCTCCAAGGTAATGGAATCACTTATCAACCCTCAACTTTCCCAATATCTGGAATCAAATGACCTCCTCAACGACCGTCAATATGGCTTTCGTAGCAATAGGTCCACGGGAGATCTGATGGCGTACCTTGCCGAAAAGTGGAGCCATTACATCCACTACCTCGGTGAAAGCAAGGTAATGGCATCGAATATTTCAAAAGCCTTCGACAGAGTTTGGCATCGAGCCCTTTGTCAAAATTGCATTCCTATGGAGTGGACAATTCCCTGATCTAATGGATAAGAGACTATCTTTCTGGCCGTTCAATTCAAGTGGTTCTTGGTGGTGTCAAATCTGTCTCCCATCAAATTAATGCAGATGATCCCCAGGGTTCGGTACTCTCACCCACTCTCTTCCTCATCTTTATAACTGATCTCTTGTCAATTATCCACAACCCAATTCACTCGTTTGCTGATGGTAGCACCTTGAGTTCCTCATACTCATACGAATGCTCCCGTGCAAACTCTTCGAACGTCACTACCAACCAGCAAGTTATGCTTGATACATTGAATTCAGACCTCAAAAAGATATATCAGTGGGGATTATCCAACCGAGTAGAACTCAGTGCTGTCTCTTGTCGACAAAGGCGAGCCCCAAAGTAAATATACTGTCTATGAACGGCACTTGCATCGACGAAGCCAAGGAACTATCAATCCCCGGTATTTTTACTGGAGAAGTTACGTTGGTCATGGTCAACCTACAAAGTCGTATCGATTTGTTTGAAATGCCAAACTCTCGCATGGCATTATACAGTTCTACCCTGGCTATGCTGTCGTGAAACTTATTGGGAACTCAGCCGTAAGTCGATCAAGTTTGTCGTTAGAACACAGGCGTAACGTGTTATGCCTATCCCCTTTCTATATGTATTACCACGGTCGTTACCCAACTGAACTTGCTGAATGTGTTCCGCCCCTTCAAACATATTCCCGCGTGTGGCGTGATAGCCCAGCAAAAAAAAAGCAAGACATTATTGAACATTATTTTTAATTCACTTTATTTCCTTGAGGGATAACTTCACCTTCAATCAACTGGGGCTTCTTTTCTTTTTATAAAACAGTAAGCGCCAAAATAACCAAACGTTTCTTCTTGAGTTCACTTTTAGCACATCATCATTTTCATCTTGCCAACTTTTTCCGTTGTTCCCCCAAAAACAGCAACTTCATTCTCAGAAATTTGAAATCACCGGTTCATGATTCCAAACAACAGGTTCTCCGTTTCTCTTGATGAACCGTCGTCGAGGTCAATGGCCAGAGTCCGTTTCTTTCGAACTCCAATCACTCGATTGGCAACGGTTCCAATTAGGAGATTACACACGTCACGTCGGCTGAGAACAGACTTCGAAGTCTAGTGACATGACTACCTTACCATTGCAATTTTGCTAGTGGCCGTTTTCTTTTTACTGCATAAGCTTGGGCGCCTAGTGCATCAATGTAATTTATTTCAAACTCTAACGGCTGCAAATGAGTTGGTTGTATATTGGATTTACAACATTTAAGCTGATTGCCTTTTATTTATGATTCTGTACTGCAACACCGCGATACCCGTCAATCTGCGAATGCGCATCAGTTCACGTTGAAAATGGACTTCAGGCGCACAAATAAACATTGAGTGTCATTCTGTAGCCGAACCACACGAATGTGGAATGTTCTGCCTGATCATGTGTTTCCTGGCTGTTGTGATGCCCAGACATTCAAGACCAATATACATCGACACCTCCTTTCCATATCCACTTCCTCTCCGTCCGCTCGCACTGTGCTCTGACATTTAAGGGTACTTCAAAATCCCCTTTTGTGCGAGCGTTCGTGTAAAAAAAAAAAAAATTATGAGTAATTCCTTACTGCCCAAAAGAAACGTTGCCTGAAATGTAACTATAACGATTCAGTTCTGCCCTTCGAGGGGATTGTTCTCTTCGATAGTAGGTATTTGAAAAAACGATGGAGTAGCATAACCTTAAAAACCAATGAACGGTTTAACTCAGAAATAGAGGGGTCTGTAACGCAAATAAAATATATTGTGTGTCCACATTTATTATTTTATTATTTAATAATAAACTATTGTTTATTATTTTGGCACCGGCAGTTTCTGCCGTCCGCGCCAAATTTAATACCACCAAGGTATTACTTTTAGCTATTTATCTGGCGCCGATAATAGGTATGCCGTCCGTGCCAAAGGATGAGGCTATTAGCATTTGAACCTTACCCTTCTGTTGTAGATCGGTCCGCCCTTTCTACTCCCGGTCCTGCTGTGACTAAGGCCAAACAAGTGAGTATACTAATGTCCTTTTTAGTTTATTATATTTTATTTAAATTAAGTTTTACACTGTTAATACTTTATTTAACAGGTCCGCTGTTATGTGCGAGGCTGCAGTCTGTTACTCTTGTTATAGACCGCTCCCGGGTCCCTTTGCAATCACCCTTTTTGGGGTATATCAAAATCGGGTGTAAAACAGTAAACGATGCATTTTCATTAGCCTAAACTTTGATCTAGAACGCATGACCTGCATTGACACCGATTTTCCCATACGAGCCGTCGATATGGCCCAATTATCATTTGGATTTAATTGGCCTTTGCCAGGCGGAGTAACAGGTAAACTCCGCCCCGCCCCGCAATGGAATATCTAAAAGAAAGTTTCGCGGGGATCAACGGGAATGTGAGCATGGCGGGATGTGGTTTCAGTTGTTGAGGTGCTATATTTCTAAATTGAAAATGTTGGATTACCTCCTTTGGTGTGCCCTCGCAACTTCCTTCGGTGGGCGTGGGGGCTTCCGGACGGGAGACTCCGTGTGCAATACGCTTGTACGCAGATTGCCAACGTCCCATCGGTCGATGTGTCGGGTGTGTGTATATGTTAAAACAACACTTGAAATCCCTGTAGGCAGCAAGCAATGGGCTGTGCTGTAGATTGTTGTTTGAACGATCGACCGATGGTTCAGCAGATAAGGCGAGGATGAACATGTCATGCACGCGCATGAGAAATCTTGCCGCGTGCTTATGTTTTCAGGTGTAAGGTGATGCGGGGTACCTTACGCTGCTCATTTGCAGGTAAGTAGAACGACTTGCATGGTAAGTGTGCGACAGGTTAATTTGGAATGGGTGGTTTTTTGGAAATGGCTTAAAGAACCCCCACAAAACAAAAAAGGAAGAGCCAGGTCAGAAAATATTAGTGGACGCCACAGGAATTTGATGGGCATGTTTATATAATTTGTTAGTGGATCGCGGCATCCACCTGGCCGACAAATTGTTTACACTTAACTTATCATATAAGATATGATATCAATTGCCGATCGACACGCCCACGGCTTCTGCAACTTTACGAACCTTAATTCAACGAGCAACGAGAATCAAGACAATTTCATCGGTAACAGTGTTTTATATTCAGAGCTGACTGAAAATTGTGTTTCCAGGTAAACTTTGATGACGAGAAATAAGTTTATTTTAACGAAAAATAAGTTTAGTTTAATTTAAATGTATTAGAGACTGCCACGACATCTGCTGGATAACTCGATAGCTTCTATAGAAATTCACATTCAGGGATAAATTTAAGGGTGTCCTAGATGGTGAAGGTTCTTCACAGACAGTATTTAACTTCGTTTTTGATTTCCCGTATCTTCTTCCGTCTGGAAATAAAACGAAAATTACAGAATCATTTCGACTTCCGTCTATTTAATCGAGCAAAGCAAAACGTTTTAACATCTGCCATGGTGTTGTCCATGAAATGACAGTGTATGACAGTATTGTCAGCCAAGGTACCTGGCGTCAAGCGCGGGTATTTCTCTACAGGACCTTCCTCTCAATGAAAAGGTATTTATACCCTCAGAATTTCAAATTCGTGTTGCTCAGCTGAAGAATGTTTCTCTATGTATATTCGTTTTGTTTATATTCATATGAACCCACGCATGACTTCCGTTATACGTGTATTATAGTAAAATATTTTCTCAAATGAAATGCATTAGTAAGAGGAAAAAATCAGTTAAATTATTTCTGAAAGAAATCAGTTATCCTTGAAGTTGTCATATATCTTATCGAATTAAATCAATTCCCTTTGATCTCTTAACATAGAATCCAAGTCTCTGACAAATCATTCAAAACTGGCCTGAAACGACCACTAATCCTTATTTTTGAAAGGCAAGTTCCACATATCTTGTTACACAGCTCAAGTGTAGCGTTTTACGAACGCACATTTCCGCGCAGGTAAGGTTCCTACCTTCAAAGAACTTACTTACCTGATAACGCAGCGCACGTGCCCACAGACACGCGGCCAATAGTCATTACAATACCTGTAACAAAGGTCATAGGAGGCTGCAAAATGCGAATCGATATAAAAAGAAGCAAGGAACTGAACGTCCCCAAGCTTTCAATATCAAGCAACAAGCCGAGTGTAGCATACCTGAAACAAAGGTAAAAGCATTCATTCATCTTAGCTATGAAGATTGAAATGCGCCGCACTCCAACACTGCACAATCGAAAATCCTGAACATCTACACGATGTTACAAGGATTCGCTATCACCAGCAAATTCTCCGAATAACGGACGCACGTGCGGGTGGTCTACCACAAAGACCACCAAATCTATCACCCAACAAAGGAAACGGCAACCGTAATTATCTCAACAAGATAATTCAAAATGTATGAGGTTTAAAACCTACAAGGGAACTACTCCTATCCCACGGTGTCTGTTTGTATTTCACACCCATTAGAAAGATCTAATGGATTTCGGGTGTATTGACAAAAGTCAAACAAAACCCATGAACCATACATCCATGCAAATTGCAGTATAGCTTTCGGCCGCGCGCCAGATGTGCTATGCAAATAGAAGCGGCACACAATCGACAACCGTCGATCCGAACTTCGATCACCACCACGGATGGTGATAATGATATAAGGATGTATGCGTCGATGGACTTTCTCCTTTTCAGGCACCTAAATTACCCATGGGCATTAATAACATGCCCCTAACAGATACGAGGAGTAAATTCTGTTAGCAGATTGGATGGGAAAATTTTCCTTTCCAAATGCGGGCTGATTAATGCAAAGGGGATATTTGTAGGATAGGTCCAGAACAGCAGGAGGGTACACACGGGATATAGAACTTTCGAACGAAGAGGAGGCAGACTTCGAGCATCCGTCACGTGAGGATAATTACAGAATCCTGCAGAGGAAGTCGGTCCGCGCGTGTATCGATATTTAACGGTGGTAGTCTTAGGTTAAAGGCTGTAACTTAAGGACAAAAAAAAATTAAACCTAAAAATACGTAAAACAATAAACAGTAGCTGAAAACAAATTTCTCCGTGTTGGATTTATTTTTGACAGTGTCTCTTCGCTTGTTAGTGTTTACCTGCAAACAGTGTTCGGCGGAACACTAGGACAATATAAAAAAGTCCGCCAAACAAGGATACTAAAATGCCATAAAAGTCGATATTAAGTAAAGAGTTTTTCCTGTAGTTCCTCGATGGGGTATTTTCCCATATTATTCCAACTCATTTATTGACGTTTATTGAGATTGGCACCTGAAGCGAATACCGTATCGGATTCTAGTATAATTCAGGTACTCTCAACAATTTCATTGGCTATTCACTAACAGGCATTTGATGTTCAGTCGTTAAGGTATTCAAGGATCGATCAGTGGTCGTAACCCAAGGGAGTACTTTTTTGAATACTAGCCCGTGAAAAAGTATTACGTCGAATCTAAAAGCCTAAAGTGGCTGCCCGTCATAAATAAGAACACAAGTAACATATTTTCACCGAACACGCAAAGCAAACACTCATGTTGGAGGGCATAAAGAATATTAACTTTAATTTTCCCTTCCATTTGGTGTAATTGAAAGCCATTTGGTTCATACATCCTTGGTCTGGCATATGTGAACAGAAGCACCCTTGTGAGGGGAGCCTCTTCCGGTCACAGTTATTATTCGGTGTTTTAAAATTTTGTACAAAAATTAAGCAAATATGTGGAGTGTAGTAACTTGAGAATAAACCGCCGGAAAAATAAAAGTTTTTCACTTTAATTAGCATTCTTCTCGGATGAAACTAAATAACCGAAACACTAGCAAACAAATAAAAAAGAGAACGCGAAAAGGATATAACAAGGAGAAAGGAGGAAGGAAAGAAGGCGGAAATTATTCTGAAAAGTCTTTATTTAACGTCCTCTGTGAATGCATAACGATGCAGGATTTTCTTACTCCTCTTTCATTTTTTGGAATGTGCTGGTTGGGCACGTGGCGTTTTGTTAAAATGACTGGGAAAACATGCGGAGAATGTTAAGGAGCACTTTATACGTTTCATGAAGGATAATTGCCGACTGTAATAAATTTTAGATCTCATTTGTGGGCAATTTTAAAGAGAAGACAATTTAATTAAGTGTTTGCAATCAAGCAAGGAAATGGCCATTTTCTGGACTGATGAAAATTAAAATAATTTTAATGGTTTGTACATGTGGAGGACGAATAGTAACATGGACCAATTGAAGAACTGGAGCAGGAGATTGTTGTGAAATTTTCACAAGAGTAAAAACGATTTAAAAAAAGAACAAAAAATTGCAAATCACAACCGATAAAAAGTAGAGCTAGTAAGCAGAGGAGTGTGAGAGTAGAGGAGGGGAGCAAAAGTCAAAGCAGGCGGGGTAAGAATTGGCGAAATGGGTGTGTTAGAACCAAAAGAGGTATAATGGGCGTGCAAGTTCAAGTCATGGAGATTAATGTGAAATGGGATAGAAGAGGGCATGGTTGGGAAATTGATCGTACTTGCGGGAAGACGGTGAATAAAAAGAATTTCGGCATAACTTGTACGGTCTCCAAGTGTGTGATGTTAATTAGATGGAGATGACTTGTGTATGGAAGTAGGATAAGAGGATTTTCCCAATTCAATTCGGAGGCGTAAGAAGCGACATTGGACATTTGGCGAATATTTATGTCGTTTGTTGGTTTGATTGACATTTGGTGGATTTATATTTGTCCTTGGTCAGGTATTGATGACTGCGATTTTCCGCCGAACACGTCCGCAGTAGAAGGAATTAAACTGACCGGAACACGGAGACGATCACACAAATAAAACACTATGAAAGTTCTGTGTATAATTCTGATTTTTATTGGTCCTTTCATCATCATCATCGTCACTACAACCGGGAACCGGTCTTGGCCTTATTTAGCAAGTCCTGAGGCTTGTTAAATTTTCCATAATGATTTATTTTTTCTGGGCAAGGTCATCAGTCTTGCGCCAAGGGCTCGCCGACGGGGAATCGAACCCCGGTCTCCCGGGTGACAGGCGGGTATACTAACCACTATACTATCGAGGAGCCCTTTGCTTTTGTTTTAATGTGGGCTTTATTTGCTTACATGTAGATGTTACAGGATTACTATTTCAATTTGATCATGTTTGTGCATACACGACTTTCTTAATCGCCACAATATTACGGAATCAATATTCTAATTGTTAATGTTGTGCACACAACGATTTTCTTAATCGACACTACTATGTTTCTTTTCTAACGACGCGAAACTCACACAACTCACAACTCACGTTACTTGGATTTAGTCTGCTTCTCGAATTTCCTAATAACTCCACGGTGAGGTTCCTCAGTGTCTCTACTCCGGATGTATGCTATAAGTGGACCCTCCAATTCAACGGTATTCGCTAGACTAATTGTCTCTATCCTAAAAATATGCCGTACTAATTACTTCCTCGCATCTGCACAAGCAAATTTCTCATCCTGTCTGCCAACAGATTTTCCCCAAATCGTATCTGTTAACAGCCTAAAATTTCCCTTCGCATCTCAAAAGGAGAATTGCCCGTCGGATCTGGGAAAGGAAAAATCTTACTCATGATCTTTATCATCATCATTCGTTGCTGGTGGTCGGAATCTTTTTTCTTTTGTTTAAGGATCGGATGCCGCCGGTTATTCTCCGATCTTTCCGTGGTTTATTTGAACGGCACTTCTGGCATGCAGACAAAGGATCGCATGCACTTCGGATGGTTACATGGACTATGGGATGTAAGGCTTTGTTTGCCATTCCAATCCTAAACATCTATCAGGGATAGTGTTACGAGTTTATGATTGTTCGCCTGCTAATCAGCGCCGCAACGAATCGTTTGTTTGCGCAAGTGTGCCTTAGCATTAGGTCATGCAAGGGACTTAGGTGCTCATTGCATTTAGCTACCCGAGTATGCATCCCTTGTTCGGTTTACTTACCGACAATGGTATTTCGTGTGAAAACATCGCGTTGATGCTTAGGCTGGGTGATCGATTTATATGCGACGCTTTCCTGCATTAGCGAATTTCTTGGATGCGATGCTTGCTGCTTTTTTGGATTGGTTTTGCATACGATGTATTGATGCGTTGAACTCGATATTGGAAGTTTTTGAACGTTAAGTTCATTGGTTTTTGATATCGGGTTCAACGTCGTTGCAATTTCATATAACCTTTGTTACAGGTATGATTAAGGACTTTGGGACACGTGCCTGTGGGCACGTGTAATGGATAAAGGTAAGTATGTTCCTTGGCGGAAAGGACATCTCAACCCACAGTTGGTTGTGTGGTTCGTAGAATCGCCACAGACGCTTTAAGCCTGTGAATGTGGACATATGATAAGGGATATCAGATCTGACTACCATATTTTAAAAGACGGCGAACGAAGGTTACGTAGAGCGAGCGGGTAATGTAGGGACTGGAGAATGTCCCCAAGCGTTTCACAAAACCAAGAACAGAAATGGCTCTGAGGGTTATCCCGTCAATATGTAAAGAAAACTGAGCTCCATTTCATTTTCTTTTTTAAAACAGTTTTTGTTTCCTTTTGTTTTCTTATATTCTAAATTATGGCCTAGACAAACCATCGAAATTATGGTCTAGACTGCCATCGTTCACTGTCCTGTGCACTCTTCTTCCACGCTTGACCATCGCATCCGATGTCCTCAACGTCAGACCTAACATTCTCCTCCCATCTTCGTCGCGGCGGTCCTGTAGGTCTCTTTCCCGTTGGTCTACTGTGAAGAATTCTACGCACGGTCTTATCGTTTCCCATTTGCGCTACATATCCGGCCCATCTTAATATTTACGACCTGATTACTCTCCCTATTGTAGGTTTGTGGTATAGCTCTTCCAATTCGTGGTTGTAGAATTTCCTCCATTGCCCTGCCTCCTCGTCATATTTACCGCCAAAGATACTCCTTAAAACTTCTCAAATATACGGATATAATTTTTTTTTTTTTTTTTTGGGTGCACCACCGTGCTGCCGGTACCCCGGGAAGCGTGGGCTACCGTGGTTGTCCTCTTTGGGTTGTCTTGAACCCGTGTGTTGCCGCACGATTATACAGATGTTTCTGAACTAAAAAACTGAAAACTTCCTGCTAAGCAGTCACGAAAACAAACACTTCCACTTCTTTTAAAAAACTGATTTTATTTTAAGTTTAATCTTAATTGTTTTTAAGGAGGTGTTCGTTTCACGCGCGCTACTCACAGACTCCTTCAACCGACTCCAGTCAAGTCACTCTTTCAAGGTGTTCACCTTCTCACTTCAAAATTCTGACTCTCATATCTTTTTCTTCTTTCGAAGGTCAAGACGCATCGCCACTTATCGCTTGATCCTTTCTTGGGGTTTTTGTTTGTGTTAGCCATCTGGCTAATGCAAACAAGAGTTTTCGTGCACGTCCGATGGGCAACACAAGATCCGTAGAAATTGGTTGTTAGTTTTAAAATTGGTGCATTTGCAAGTCATAAAACACCTGGCATGTGAAGATATGCATTAGGATGTTTATGATTGCAAGGATTGTGTGTCGGCGGAGCGAATAGATATGCCTTTGTTTGGACACGTGCACTTTTGGGTCTTGGATCTTGTAGGAAATTCAGGTGTTAATGGCTTATAGCATACATGAGAAGATATGCATTATGCTGTTTGATTTTAGGGAATTGAATTGAATAAATGCATTGAATTGAATAAATGAATTGAATTGAGTAAATGAATTGAATTCAATAAATGAGAATTTGAACGTTTAGTTCGATTGGGTTTGGCATTGAATTCAATGTTGTGTTGGGGATATGAAATGGATTTTGCTATAGGTGGGATTTGTGTATATGTGGGAGGAAAATGGTAGGACTTCTTGGACACCACACAGAATTTGTTTTCTTCCCGTTTTGTGAGTGCCCATGTTTCGCATCCGTATAGAACAATCGGCATGACTATGGTTCTATAGACCCGGGGCTTCATATTACGTGATAGTAGATTGGATTTCAGCAGTTTACTGACTGCGTGCCAACTAGCATTGCCGGAATGCAGTCTTTTGGTAATCTCCTTCGACATTTCATTACTAGCCGTCAATATTGTTCCCAGTTATTTAAATACGTTAACTTTTTCAAATATCTAGCCTCTGACACTTTTGTGTGTTCCCTGTGTGTATTTTGTTTTGTCTTCATTTGTTCTAGGCCCACCTTTTCTACAGTTTCTAGATCATCGCCCAAAACAGCGATGTCATCCGCATATGTGAGCACTTGTGTGACACCGTTCAGGGATGATCCCGCCATGTTGTCGTCTTGTACCTTTCTGATAACATACTCGAGCACAAGGTTAAAAAGACACGGTGATAGACCATCTCCCTGTTTTAGTCCGTCCCGGATTTCCAATGGTTCTGAGAGATGATTTTCTTTTCTACCTCGCCCTTTATTTTCGTTCATGCAAATTGAATGAAGGCGGTATATTTTTTCGGGACTCGCAGCTCAACTACAATATGGTGAAGTCTTTGCCTTGCGACTGAGTCGTAGGCTTTTTTGAAGTCAACGAACAGTTGGTGAACCATCTCCCCGTATTCCCACTTCTTTTCCAACAATTGCCTTACTGTGAACATTTAGTCGCTCGTGGACCAGTTCCTATGGAATCCGCATTGATAGTGCCCCAGTATTTCTTCTGCGTACGGTGTGATTCTCGCCAGTTTAACCATTGTTAGTATCGTATTTTGTATGTGGTTGGAAGCAATGATATTCCTCTGTAGTTTTGCACCCGGCCATGTTGTCGTCTTGTACCTTTCAGATGACATACTCGAGCACAAGATAAAAAAGACATGTTGAGAGGCCACCCGGCTGATTGAGTTTTCGCAGTCAGATCTGTCACCCTTTTGAAAATGGGGACGACTATTGAGGTTTTCCATTCTTCCGGAGCGAGTTTCTTATCCCATATTGTTTTAATCAGTTGGTGGATCTTTCGAGCGGTTGCCTCCCCTCCACGCTTCACGAGCTCTGCCGGTATGCAGTCGACTTCGAGAGCCTTCTTCTTTTTCAATCGACTTATTGGGTCTACTCGTCGAAAGAGGACACTGGGATCTAGCGGTCTCCTCTATGTACGGCTGGTGGGTTCATTTGTGGTTGATGGGTGCGCACGTTGAGCAGGTTTTCAAAGTACTGCTTCGATCTTGTCAAGATATTGTTTGTTTCTGTGACCAGAATGCCGTTTGCGTCTCGGATTATATTGGCTCTCTCTCGGTGGCCATTTCTAATTTAGTTTATGCCGGCATACATACTTCTGATGTTCTTTGTTCTGGCATTTTCGAGGATTTTTTCGACCCGAGTCTTCTCCCATTCGGGTTTTTTGCGTTTGAAAAGTCTCGTTTTCTCTTTCCGAATTGTCGCGTATCTTTCTGTGTTGACTTCATCATATCTTCCTAAGTGGATCACTCTGAGACGTTTGTGTTCTTCGATCTTCGCCCTGCACTCAACGTCAAACGTTTGGACTTAATTCTTTCCTTAAACCCTAATATCTTTTGAGCTGTTTGTTTGACTGCGTATCTGATCTATATCCATTTAGTGTCCACACTATTGGTTTCCTCTTCCTCACTACTCCCATTCTCTAGGATGTTAAATCTATTCGTTAGTTTGTTTTTATGTACAGCTCTTTTGCGCAGGTGTTTTAGTTGTTCGGTGTCGAGCTTTTTGCTCGTCTCCCGTGACTGTCCATGTGGATTTGCTGCGAGCCAACTCCTAATCTGCCCATCACTAGAAAATGATCGGAGTCGCAAGCTGCTCCTCTATATGAGCTTATAGCGTTTGAAATAATAGTGAAGAAGAACGTGTGATTCGAACTGACGCTATGGCAGTTTGAATCGCCAAAAATTATACCTAAGCGTTACCCATCAGGGTACTGACCGATTTTTGAATTTGATTTTTGAACTCAACTTTACTCCACCTATGTGAATTGTTATGTTATCGCTAAGGTGTACGGCTCTGATGTATTTTCTTATTCGATTTTTCGTTCGGTGCGCTTCACTATTTTGTTTGTGAATTGTGTGTGTATCTGTTAGAGTCGCCACAAGCTTACGCCAAGGATGTTCGACTGGTGTCTTTTGTCTATGAAGAAGTGGTATATTTGGTTACGCGTTACGCCGTCGGGTGATATCCATTTGGCTTTATTTGCTTGCGCTTGAACATCGTGCTTTTCACTACCAGTTCTTTCGACGCTGCGAACGTGATTATTCGAATTCCATTATCATTTGAAACGTCGTGTAGGCTTTCCTTACCTATAATTGGTTGAAAGATATCTCCCTTTCCAATTTTCACATTGAGTTCCCCGAAGAGGGTTTTAACATCGAATGATGAGATCCCATCAAATACTTCCTCTAGGGTCTCGGAGACTGTATGCATAATTGTACCATGGGCCGTGTATTTTTAGCACCGGCATTCGGTCATTAATAAATTGCACATCTTTTACATGGGGCGTAATCTTCTTGCTTATGATGAAGCCAGTTCCGAGGTTATGTGCATCGGTACCTCCACACACCAGTGTAAACCCGTTGGTTTCGATTACTTGACCTGGGAGTCGGACTTGCTGAAACGCGACGATGTCCATTTTATATTGTTTCGCGTTTTCTACTTCCGTCTGCATCGCCCCTGGTTTATATAATGTTCGAACATCCCTCGTGCCACGCGTGTATCCCACTTTTTCGGTTTTTCCGTATGGCTTCTTTTTGCCGAGTCGATGTTTTCTTGATGATTTGTTCCCTTATGGTAGTGTCGGCTCATCGCACATACGCCTATCGAGTTTTTCGTGGGATTGTTTTGTGTATACTGATTATTCATTTTTGTTCCCACGAGCCTTGGGGTTTCAGATAGTTCGCTATATCAGAGCCCCGCTTTGAAATGGTAAGATCTGCTTACTGCTCTGATTCGACTCGGTGTCAGAGAGGCGCCGTTATAATACAGCCGGTATACCCCTGACTGCAAACCGTCCAATGGGCACGGTGACGCTTAACACTCTTGATTAGGGGTGGTAGATCTTTGGGCTAGCTTGTCTGACATGGGTGACCTTACTGGAAGCATATGCTTCCGTCAGCATAGACTGGGTGATTCATTGTAGCTTAAGCCCCCGCACCACGTCAAAGTCTCTACCAAACGGGGGACAACTCTATACACTGTATATTATTGTAATGTTAACACAGGAAAGCCTAAAATCTTTATTTGCGATTCTTGAAAAATCATGTTCTTCAAACTGTTGGCCAAGATTTCTACTTGACAATTCGCTTTTTTACTTTTTTTATTTTAAAGTAGATTTCTGGTCCCTACTACAATCAAGATGATATACGCATAATATTTTTTTACAGTACTATTAAGGGAGAAAAAATGGTGAAAAACAATTTTTTAAATTCAAATGTCCGCTATTTTGTTAAATTTCGACTTTCATGGATGACTCAATACCCGCCATTTCCAATTCCAACCCAACTCCCATTGTTTTTTGTCAATGGAATTGCATTGGCCCCTGAAAACATTTCCTTTTCCAACGCCATTTAATGCATACAACGCATTATCTTAAATTCCTTAAAAGAATTCTTTAATGTGCATATGCATCATAAATCTCAAACAATTCGGCACCTTTTGCCATTATTAAAATGCTATGTCGGACAGCTTGTTTTTACAGCTGCAACAAACTGACCACCGATTCGTTTGTTCAATCGACAAACAATTACCGCATCTCCAGAATTTCCTAAATACAAACAATCACCAATGTCGTGTTTTGCCACAAACGATTTACACTGCATATACAAATGCAGACAAGGGATCCGTTTCTTCCACCGACCCAAGATACGATATACAATATTCATTGTATAAAGTATCCCAGTTCATGAGCACATTTTTCTAATGGCTATGCGTCTATTTACGCAAGGGCATCACTCATCCAAGACTTTTATGATGCCCTTGTCCCATCTTTCCTTTTAGCACCATTTCCTCGATGCATCTGCGGGATGAGAAGTCGTTGTGACGGCGTACGACACGGTGTTCTACTTCGTCCCACGAACTGTTCACCGGACACACACTGAGCAACGTCGCTAAAAGGTTCACCGAGAAAAAAAAACATTCGGACAATGGTACGAACACCTAGGAAACTGTCGCACAGGAGAACAAGATGAAACGCACGAATTGATAGGTGATCACCGCCTTTATATAACTTTATTGTTTGTCTTTTTTTACAAGTTTAAACTTATTCTAATTGTTCTTTTAATTAATTATTTGACGCGGGATTAATGAATTAAAAGGCAACTGTAAATTCGCGCGAATACTTAATGTCTTGTGATTAAAGTAAACGCAACTCGCTCAACGGGTGTGCATCGTTTTAGTAACGAAACTCGACTTTGTGATGTATACGCGTCCCCGTGCGCGAAACGGGGAGCGGGAGTGACGGCCATGACCAACACGGCCGGCGAGTGTAATAGGACTCCCCGATATTCAATCGTCTGGAGTGAGTTTTTGGGGGTGTGGTGAAAAGGAAATGCCCCCGTATATTAACAGCATCAATCTAATCCACCTCAGAACCCTTGAGTAGCGTAGTGTCGTGGCTGGCATAACATTCATATATCGGGCTCCGGAAGTCGACCGAATACCGGCAGAGGCTCGTGAAGCGTGGAGGAGTGGCAACCGCTTGAAAGATCCACCAACTCATCAAAACAATATAGGATAAGAAAGTCATTCCGGAAGAATGGAAAACCTCAATAGTCGTCCCCATTTTCAAAAAAAGGTGACAGATCTGACTGCGAAAAGTACAGAGGAATATCATTGCTCCCAACCACATACAAAATATTAACAAAAGACATACTGGCGAGAATCACACCGTGCGCAGAAGAAATATTGGGAGACTACCGATGCGGATTCCGTAGGAACCGGTCAACAAGCGGCCAAATGTTCACAATAAGGCAACTACTGGAAAAGAAGTGGGAATACGGAGAGACGGTTCACCAACTGTTCGTGGTCTTCAAAAAAGCCTACGACTCAGTCGGAAGACAACGACTTTACCATATTGTAGCTGAGCTGTGAATCCCGAAAAAAGATGCCGCCCTCATCCAAATCTGCATGAACGAAAACAAAGGGCGAGTTAGAATAGAAAACCACCTCTTAGAACCATTTGAAATCCGGGACCGACTAAAACAGGGGAATGGCCTCTCACCATGTCTCTTTAACCTTGTCTTCGAGTATGTCGTCAGAAAGTTACAGGACGACAACACGGCCGGATCATCCCTAATGACATATGCGGATGACATCGCCATTTGGGGCGATAATCTAGAAACTGTAAGTAAAAACTGTGAAGTCATCATGCAAGTGGCAGAAGAGGTGGGCCTAGAAATAAATGAAGACAAAACAAAATACATGATTACGGCGAGACAGGCGGACCTCAGAGAACACACATAAACGTCAGAGGGAAGATATTAGAAAATGTCAAAGAATTTAAATATCTGGGAACAATACTGGCGGCCAGTAACGAAATGTGGAAGGAAATTAACAAAAGACTACACTCCGGCAACGCTAGCTGGCTCGCAGTCAGTAAACTGCTGAAATCCAAACTGCTATCACGTAATTTAAAGCTCCGTGTCTATAGAACCATAATCATGTTCTATACGGATGTGAAACATGGGCTCTCACAAAACGGAAAGAAAACAAATTCCGCGTATTCAACAATAAAGTTCTAAGGGCAAATATTGTTCTTTGGTGGCAAATATGACGAGGAAGCAGGACACTGGAGGAAACTCCACAACCACGGATTCGAAGAGCTATACGGCAAACCTACAATAGTGAGAGTAATCAAGTCGCGAAGATTAAAATGGGCGGGACACTTGGCGCGAATGGACAACGATAGGACCGTGAGTAGAATTCTTGACGTTAAGCCAACGGGAAAGAGACCGGTAGGATGGCCGCGACGGGAATGGGAGGACAGTGTTAGGTTGTACCTCGAGGAGATCAGATCGGAGGGTCGAACGTGGAAGGAGAGTGCACAGGACAGGGAACAATGTCGCAGTTGAGTCGGTGAGGTCATGAACTTTCGAGTTCCTACAGGCCAATAAATAGATAGAATAGAATACTCTTTCACATTTGCTGACCGGACGAAATGATTTCTCACAAAGGTCTGAATTTTATTATCAATTCTGGACACTCCGGATGCATCATATAGTCTCTTATTGGATATGTAGTGACGAGAGTTCGAATGTTCGCTTCTGTATATCTGCAGGTAGGCTCTAAGGCATTTTCTTTCAAATATTTTTAGCTTTTCCATATTCGATGGATTAATGTTCCACCATACTGCACTTGCATAAGTCAAAATTGGACGTACAAACGCTTGGTATCAAATGAACTTCACATCGGGTCTAAGACGGTTCGAATAGAAAAGGTTCTCGGGGGAAATAAATGCCGCTCTTGCTCGTTTCAACTGTTCATTTATGTGCTCACCGAGTACAAATATTTGTCCAAATGAACACCCAGATATTTATTAAAAAGGTACGGCGCAGTACTGTGCCTTTTAGGAGACCATTTATGACATTAAAAACTCTTGTCGTTGTAGATTTCCTATCTGTTACGACGAATTTTTTTTTGTCGTAGATCATTGACGGGATCATCTTTATTAGATGTGGGGGAAATTCATGTTGTATGCGTTTATATATTACTCCGTCGATCCAAACTGTGTCGAAAGCTTCCTCTATATCTACTAGACAGGTAGCTGTAATTCTTTTTGGGTTTAAATTCCAATTGATGTCCGAGATCAATTTCGTGACAGCATAATCTGCTGAATGGTTTCTTTTAACCCCGAACTGGTTCTGTGGTATACTCTCCTTTTGTTTACATTCGTGTAAGATTGATTTACTAATAACTACTTCAACGATCTTTCCGATATTAGGCAGGAGACTAATAGGCCTATAGCTAGAAGGATCAGAAGGGACTTTCCTTTTTTTTATTATTGGAAATTATCATCGGCACTACAACCGGGATCCGGTCTTGGCCTTATTTAACAAGTCTCGAGGCTTGTTAAATTTTCCATTATAATTTATTTTTACGGACAAGGTTATTAGCCTTGCGCCATCTCAGATGAGTACCTCCCTTTAAATGTCAAATTTTTTGTACCACGATTAATAATAAAAGTTGAGAAAAAAAGTGAAAATTTATAGTAAAAAACGTTTTTGTAATGTGTACTTAGTACTTTAATGGCAATGGTCCTCGAAACTCCTTAAATTGTTTTCTTCCTAACGACAACATTTCCCCGAGCACTCGGCAATGTCCCAATTACTTGAGCGCACACTTCATACTTGACAAAACTTCAGAAAGGGTTTTTGAAAATGTTCTCGAATTAAAAAATCAAATTTTCAAATCCTCTTTCCACACAGAGAGTGCTTCAGTGTACTTTGCCTTTCCTCCCTGCATCTCAATTAAACGAGAGCTCTCATCGTTCATTAATTCGAATCAAAGAAACTGCTGTGACGACTTTCTTCTGCAACCAAAAAACGAGGACATTTCAACTTAATTATTTAAATCCGCTCGTCTGATTACGTAACCTCACGTAAGTACAACTGAGTGCGGACGCATTTACTCTCATGTTGACCTTTGGTGTGCGTGATATCGACTGCTTCATGAGTTCATTTTAATTAACATTTCTCGCAAGATAGATTATGCACAACTACTCTACCATTGACCCAATACGCGGCCATATGTGTCAAGGAGCTTTAGATGAACGTCACCCATTGTACTTTGGAAGGACGTTCCATAGAAATGAATGCGACGTCCTTTGCGAAGATAGACGCGGGTACCCGATCCTTGGTAGTCTGGTTTTTTCCCGACGTTGATTTGTCGTATCAATTTGTGTTTGAACCTTTGTGTTCATTGCTCGTCGAGGACTGGAGCGAAGGTTATATCATGATCCAGCAAACGTGCTTTTGTATTGAAAGGGAATTGGTGTCCCGTGGAAAGTGTGCTTCTGTCTGTCTTCAATATTTCGCACAAGGATTATTTACAAATTAACTATTGTGGCTCGGTAACGGTGAGCGACTGGATCCCGGGAAGCCTGTTTACTAGGTCGGCTAATGTGTTTACTCGATTAAATCGTGTGGAGGGGTTATTGGGCTTGAAATATTGTACATGTAATTTAATTAAACCTCTAAATTGTCAAGGACCTTCTGATAGTTTTGTAATTGATATACAGTTTCATTCCTAAGGGTTGCTATAGTGGACAATTGTTTTTAACAAGGTTAAAATAACGAGAAAGTTTGTATTGCTTAACTTTGGCAAGCATCATCGTTATCATAGCTCCAGGACGTCAATCATCTTTATATGTAGTCGACTGCGAGAACTCAAACTCGACAGGATGTACGAGTACAGCGAACAGTAAATTGAAATTAAATGGTAAAATAGCGGACTGTCGAGGACTCTCGAAGGATACCATGATAAATTTCAATCTATCTAGTGAGGTCCTTAGCAATGCATGTGTCATTCCTTTGTGTCCTGTGGAGCTATCACATTCCGCTCCAGGGTGCTTGAATAATTATTTGTCGTTGAAACAAGTAATTCTGATTGCGATGCGCAAGGGCGATCTATCCATGCGGGTGGGTTATGGTTATGGCCTTGATTTCATTTAGGGAAACGTTAAAGTTTATTGAATATTCATAGCATTTCGTAGCCTTGGTCGGAGAAACTGAGGAGAGATTACTTATTTAGAAGGACACTTGCACGAATTGACGCTGCTAAATTAGTTAGCTTTGATATCCCTATAAGCGCATTGTGGAATATGAAATTGGACAGTAAATTCAAGTTGAAGATTAACTGCTTTTACAATGAAAGCAGATGAAGATTGGCATAATGACACCCTGGTGGTAAATGAAGACCTAAAACAGGCTTATAAGTTTAGAATTAATGACAACAAGGAAATTTCTTTAAATTAGTTCATGAAGTTCTGCCCAGAAATGTGGAGCAGATTCTTGCGCGAGAAATATGTAAATGATATTGGCCCTATAGCCGCAATGGGCTACATAACCACAGTTACTGCTGACAGGAATTTTTGGGTAAATGATCAAATTAGGAGAAAGAACAAATGTACAGATGCGCCGAAATGCTGGTTGGGAATTTGTGGTATTTAAGGAAGAAGATTACATAATAGCTTTCTGGTTTAAGTTATCATTTTCAGGGAGGAGCTTATGATGAAAATGCGATATTTGTATGCTTCTAGCGATCGGTGAAGAACGTAATGTAGATTTCTAATGTTGAGTTCGAAAACTTTTGTTGATTTTATAAGAACAATAAATAATACCGAAATTGCCGACAACCTGACTCAACATCTGATGTGCAATGAGGGTTCCCATAAATGTGCGATTATACGTCCGCATGTTTAACTGACAACTCTGTTCTATTGGGATTGTTGAGCAATGAAGTCATGGCGTTTCTAACGGATACACACACAATACACAAGCAAATGGTGAAGAACATCGAAAGGAAATTTGAATAAGCACAGCATCAGAGCCTTTTAACATAGCGATAAGATAGCAATTTCACATCAGTTGAGTGTACTTCAGTTTTGAAATCGAATTCGTACACGCGGCAGTGGCCTGGTGTGTCGAGCATTGGTTAAATTTTTAGTGATTCTAACTGTCATAGCGTCAGTTCCAATCAAACGTTGTTCACTATCATCGCAAACGCCATAGAGCGATTATTGTTTTCTGTGATGTAATAGTTTCTATAACTTTTGGACCTATCTGGTGGACGACTTTAGCACAAGCGGTTTTGTATTCCCAAAATATGTCTCACTGCTTTAGTGGGGTGGAAAGTTGAGCTACGAGGGTTGCCTCTTATGTTTCGGGATTTGGCAACCCTAGTGTTGCAATCCGGCAATTGACAGCTCTGTCGTAAAGTTGGACATTTTTGAGGTTATACGCACTCAGAACGTTTTGACATATGAGCGCTATTTGTGTTGTTTACAGTAACTTAAAAGATTCATCTCGGCCCAAAAATGGAATTAAATCGTCAACATTTTCGTGCGATTATTTTTTACAACTTTCGGCGTGGATTAACTCAGCAACAGTGCATGGATAAACTTAATTCAATTTTTGGCGATGAAGCTCCATCAAGGACCAGTGTTTATCGATGGTATGGTGAATTCAATCGTGGTCGTAGTTCACTCCAAGATGAATTTCGTGAAGGTCGTCCAAAATCAGTTGTTGTTCCGAAAACCATTGATGCTGTGCGCGAACTGATATTGGAAGATCGTCATGTGAACTATCGTGAGATTGAGACAACCTTACGCGTTAGTGGGACCAGCATACATTCAATATTGCATAAACATTTGACTGTCAAAAAAATGTGTTCGCGTTGGATCCCACACAATTTGTCAATCGCCCAAAAAAGGCTCGTGTCAAATGCTCAAAAAATACGGTCGCGGTGCTTCGAAACACGTCTATGACATCGTGACAGGTGATGAATCGTGGATTTACGCGTATGAGCCCGAAAGTAAACAGCAGTCGGCTGTCTGGGTGTTTCAAGATGAGCCAAATCCAACAAAAGTTGTTCGCGCACGAAGCACTTCCAAGCAAATGGTCGCTTGTTTTTTCGGAAAAACTGGACATGTCGCAACCGAACCACTAGAACAACGCAGAACAGTCAATTCTGAGTGGTACACAACCATTTGTTTGCCAGTTGTCTTCCAAGAAATCAGGAAAACCAACCGCCGAAGACGGATCACTATTCACCACGACAATGCGAGCTCTCACACATCGGCTGCGACAACTGCATTTTTGAGCACCCAAAACATCGATTTGATGGGTCATCCGCCGTATAGTCCTGACTTGGCACCGAATGACTTCTTTTTATTCCCGTACGTAAAAAACAAACTGAGAGGTCAACGTTTTTCGACACCTGAAGAAGCGGTTGCTGCATTCAGAATGCATGTGTTGGAGATACCTCAATCAGAGTGGCAAAAGTGCTTCGATAATTGGTTCAAACGCATACAAAAGTGTATAGATCTTCATGGGGAATATTTTGAAAAACAATAAAGTGATTTTCGATGTTCAATCTTTGTTTTTGTTCTCTAATCCCGAAATATAAAAGGCAACCCTCGTACAAAAAGTAGGTAAAATTGACTACTGTTATTATAAGGTGGGCCATTTAAACCATTTTACCAATAATAAAAGAAAAAACACGAATTATTTGCTGTGAAGTAATTTTTCGCTTATCTTGTATTTGATCTAATTAATTTTTTTTTATTCAGTCCCTTAAGTCTAGTGGGGCTACCACCCCATTTTTTGGCTTAATTCAAGCGACGTAATCACCTACTATTAAAGTATATATAACTTACAAACTAAAGAGCTTAAGACCTATCTTAACTAAGCTTAATCCAAGGTAACTAGGACAAATTAAGAAGGCAGGAGTAATCGCGGGAGGTGGGGGCTTGTAGTAAAGTGTAGAAGCGTCGCTTAAGATTGCTGGTGAGAATGATTTAGGAGTGGGTGCTTGAAAGTATGGGTAGTGAGGTCGACATCGAACAAGCTGGAATTGGATTAACCTTTCTCAGCATCCCCGAAAGGGGTTCGTTGAGACCATAATTATTTCCAATTCACAATAAGGCAACTACTGGAAAAGAAGTGGGAATACGGAGAGAGAGTTCACCAACTATTCGTTGACTTCAAAAAAGCCTACGACTCAGTCGCAAGACAAAGACTCTACCATATTGTGGGTTGAGCTGGGAATCTCGAAAAAATATACCGCCCTCATTCAAATCTGCATGAATGAAAACAAAGGGCGAGTTGGAACAGAGAACCACCTCTCAAAACCATTTGAAATCCGGGACGCACGAAAACAGGGGGATGGCCTCTCATCATGTCTCTTTAACCTTGTCCTCGAATATGTCATCAGAAAAGTACAAGACGATAACATGGCCGGATCTTCCCTGAACAGGGTCACACAAGTGCTCGCATATGCGGATGACATCGCCGTTTTGGGGGATAATCTAGAAACAGTAAGTAAAAACAGTGAAATCATCATGCAAGCGGCAGAAGAAGTGGGCCTAGAAATAAACGCAGACAAAACGAAATACATGATTACGGCGAGAGCAGGTGGAACTCAGGGAACACACATAAACGTCAGAGGGAAGATATTTGAAAATGTCAAAGAATTTAAATATCTGGGAATATTACTGACGGCCAGTAACGAAATGTCGACGAAAATTAACAAAAGACTACACTCCGGCAACGCTAGTTGGCATGCAGTCAGTATACTGCTCAAATCCAAACTGCTTTCACGTAATATAAAGCTCCGTGTCTATAGAACCATAATCATGCCGATTGTTCTATACGGATGTGAAACATGGGCTCTCACAGAACGGGAAGAAAACAAATTCCGCGTATGCGAGAACAAAGTTTTAAGGGGTATCTTTGGTGGCAAATATGACGAGGAAGCAGAACAATGGAGGAAACTCCACAATCACGAACTGGAAGAGCTATACCGCAAACGTACTATAGTGAGAGTAATCAAGTCGCGAAGATTAAAATGGACCGGACACGTGGCGCGAATGGGCAACGATAGGACCGTGCATAGAATTCTTGACGGGAACCCAACGCGAAAGAGACGACAGGACGGCCGCGGCGGAGATGGGAGCACAATGTTTGATTGGACCTCGAGGAGATCGGATCGGATGGTCGAACGTGGAAGGAGAGTGCACAGGACAGGGAACAATGGCGGAGTCGAGTTGGCAAGGTGATGATTTTTTGGGTTCCTACAGGCCAATAAATAGAATAGAATTAAGGGAAAGGATATGTGAAGTTATAAGAGATAAAATCTGACCTTTTCTTTTCTATTTCTGAGCTGTGCTTCACTGTGGGCAGCATCTTCTGTAAGCTTTTTATGTATCCTGTGTGTCCAGATTAAGATCGTTACAGTTGAATTGGTGATTTTTTGTCATGTTATGGGAATCGTTGACAACATTAGCGTATGACATTCCTGGACTTGTAGCTTATGTTGATTGAGGTGATGTTCTTTTGGTTAGTGAAGGTTTGCTCGTTGCCATGGGTGTCGTTCGCCTTTGGAGAATCCTCAGCTTATGAGGACACTGCGAGAAGTTAGCAGGCTGGGGTCCTCCGCAGTTACAGCATGTCACTGCGATTTTCTTCCTTGCAATGGGCCCACCGGGGTTTCTTGTTTGGATTGTTCCTGGTTTCATGCCAGGCGGGCTGACCTTACATTCTCCAGGTTGATGTTGCTCTGCACACTTTACGCATCGTAGGCTTAGATGACATCCGGCCGCCAAGTGTCCTGAGCCTTGGAATCTTTTGCAATGAAGGACGTTTTGTTTATGTGGTTCCTCAATCGCAATTTTTTGCGTGAATAGATATTTTATATGTTTCAGCCGGGTGACATCAGTTGGAGGAATTTTTATAATACATGCATGCAGAGTCTCGTTAGTTCGCGTGCATGGCGTTTGGAGTAGCCCAACCTGTTTATTTGCACCTTAAGTGCTTTACGCATCTAGGTCATCAAATTTATAATCTAAAAGTCCCTGTAAAAGACAACTTACCTTTCATGCATCTCTTCGCATATAATTTCCTGTAAGATTTCTTTTCTACCTTTTCAGGCATCCCAAAACCTATTCGGTACCTTCGGTTCCCAGGCAAATTTAAACTTTCCCACACCTGCACCGCAATCTCCACTCAGCATACCTGAAACATTTCCTGTGACATTTAATGCATGCAACGCATTAGCTAAAATTCTTAAAAATAATTCTTTAATGTGCATATGCACCATGAATACCAAATCATTCGGCACCCTTTGTTATCATTTAAAATGCTTGTTTTTACAGCTGCATTAAATCGACCCGCGATTCGTTTGTCCAATCGACAAATAATTCCCGCATCCCAATCATTATCATCGGAACCGAATCCTCTAGCATTTTCTAGTATAAACAAGAACTCGGTTCCTATACCAGTCGGAGATGCCATAAACCATATTCCTATGCATGTAAACATGCATAAGATCCAACTCATGGTTTGTTTTCCCACTAACAAACAATCTTCAATTTCTTTTTCAGCCGCAAGTAATTACCCTGCATATACAAATGCAGGCAAGGGATTCGTGTCTGCCACCAATCCTATTAGCACTTTTTTCCCAACGTCTATTATAGCGACGATGCACAGCGTAAACATGACCCTCATTGCCGAACGAAGCATTTCGTCGCTTCTTCCTTTGTCTTTGCCGCATGCCTGCTTCGTTGTTCCATTGCCTTCGAGCACGTGTAAACAACATCGGATCTGAACGATCACACACATACACACCACTGCATCAAAACATCGCGTTTCCTTGGTGGCCACACCCTTAAGACAAAAATTTTATCTCTCTCTTCCATTCCTTAAACCTAACCGAGGGTGGAATTCAAGTCAGAGTTGTATCCTCGAAGAGTCCATTTCCATCTGCCGACCACGTTGGTCGCGCGAGCTCTCGCTCCTCGTCGCGCGCCGAGGAAGCGATAATACCCGGAGTCGTGTGGGTGCTAAAATGAAGTTTGTAAAGATCGATTTAATGTGAAATAATAAGTTCTAAGTGAAGTATTAAAACACTAACGTATTTAATAATGGCTAAGAACCAGTCGATAATGAAAGTGAAATTAATTCAAAATTAATTAAGAACAACTTGCGATTTAATTGCTATCTGGTGGAAAGTGTGTGGCGACTCTAACAGATACACACACAATTCACAAGCAAAATAGTGAAGAGCACCGAACGAAAAATCGAATAAGAAAATACATCAGAGCCGTATACTTTAGCGATAACATAACAATTCACATCAGTGGAGTATATTCGAGCTTAAAAATCGAATTCGTAACACGGGCAGTAGCCTGATGGGTAACGCTTAGGTACAATTTTTTTGGGTGATTCAAACTGTCATAGCGTCAGTTCGAATCACACGTTCTTCTTCACTATTATTTCAAACGCTATAAATGTTTTCCCCTTACTCGCGGTTGTGGACAAACGTGGTGGCGTTTCGTCCTTTTCCTTCGACGTTTTACTTGGTGGCACTTTAGTGACAGTGGGATGGGGATAGGAGTGAACCGACTGTCCGTGTTTGGCACAATACTCCTAATCCCCAGAAGGCTATAGCCGAACAGCTATTCGACGACGAAGACGATGTTGAACGCCGCTCTGAACGTAGTCACAGCGAAACTGAGGCTGCAGAAGATTTCGATGTTGATGAGGAATCAGAATCTGATGCTGATGATTTTATTGTAGACGACGAAGGAAGGCCAAGCGCTGAGAGGAAGAAGAAAAGACGACTTCTATTCACTGATACGTCATTGCAAGAAAGTCAGCACATTTTCGGTGTAGATTTCGACTATGAAGATTTCACTAAGTATGACGAGGACGGATAGAACCCGAATCGGAAGGTGATGACTACGAAGAGGAAGACGGTATTGGGGAACGGGAAAAACGACCCAGGAAATCAATCAAAAATAAATCTACCCGAAAGACTATTTTTGAAGTATACGGACCTAGTGAATTGAAAAGAGGTCACTTTACGGATTTGGACAATGAAATCCGTAAAACGGATATTCCTGAGCGAATGAAATTGCGCAAAGATCCGGTTCGCCTGTTCCAGAGGTATCCAATGAACTACAAGATGAAGCTGAATGGATTTACAAACAGGCGTTTTGTAAAACAACTGGTTCCGAACAAGAGAAATCAACTGATGCTGGAAGTCGAGACCGCTATCGTAAGTCACCACATACGGTGGGAAAGATCAAGCAAGCTCTAAATTTTATGCGTAATCAACAACTAGAGGTGCAGTTCATAGCGTTCTATAGAAAAGAATACGTGAAACCAGAATTAACGTGCGACGATCTATGGAAAATCTATTACTATGACGTACGCTGGTGAGTACTGTCAGCTCGAAAGAACAAACTTCTCCAGTTATTTGAAAAGATGCGGAATTACCAGTTGAATACGTTTATGGAATCGACAGATGCTCCAATACCAGATGATATGCGTGAAATTAAAGATGAAGTTCTAGATCGCTTACGTGATGTGCAAACTCCAGAAGAGCTTAAGGATGAGCACATGCATTTTCTCTTATACTATTCGCATGAATCCCTAAAATGCAAAAGGAATTCCGTCGTCGGGAAAAGGAAGAATTACGGCAGGCTAGAGCTGACGCGAGAAGGAGATGATTAGAAAATTTGGAAGAAGGTCAAGAACTTCCACCACCGAACGCTAAGATGAAAGTGGTACATCGTGACCGACATAGGATTCAGCGAAGACCGAACACCAAGATGAAAGTGGTACATCGTGACCGACTGGCAACTTTTGTTAACCCAGAGGGCCAGTGAACTTAGTTCGGGACGACCTAATCTAGCCGGAGCGTAGCGTAACGAATTTACAACCGAAGTGAATAGCAGGCAAGGATTTAAACGCGACATCTACCGCGATATAGACGACATAGAGAAGCAGGCAAACTGATCGCGGAATAATACGTGTCAGTCAATAATGGGATTTGGAAAAACTAACAAGCGTGAAAAGTAATAAAGAAAATGATGAAGCTAGAGAAGTAAAAAGAACAAACTTTGGAATTTTATTTGGATTATTCACAATCCTGTGATCGAACCGAGGAAGTCGATTAACGTAAAATCGAAATTACGTAACAATATTTTTTGATGACTTCTTAAATGATCCCCACAAGCAAATTTATCTTATTGTAATGCAACTCAACAGTTTTGTTATTAAAAATGATGATTATAGAATTATTAAGCGAAACTTTCGAAATTATATTTTACTAAGGTAAAGACATATATATATACTTTAATTTTCATTTCGGTGACGTATGTTTATAATGGCGCAAGACTAATGACCTTGCCCGGAAAAAACAAATCATTATGGAAAATTTAACAAGCCCCAGGGCTTGCTAAATAAGGTCAAGACCAGTTCCCAGTTGGAGTGCCGATAATGATGATGATGATGATGATACTTGTTAAATAAGGCCAAGACCGGATCCCGGTTGTAGCGCCAATGTAGTGCTCTGAGAAGCCCTACCATTTTCCTCCCACATACATTTCTATCCACCTACTATATCATGCATCTATATCCCCAAACTAACAATCTAATGTTTAAATATAAAATCCTTCGTAAAAACTAAACACCACAATGCATAACGTCATATGCAAACAAACACACATTTAAAGATATCCATTTCCCATACACACAATTCTAAAATCCTTATCTCCATCTGGATTGCAGCCAGTTGTGTATATTCTAAAAATAGATATCCCATTTCTTTTCCCCAGTACTCGACTCCAGTCGAAGTACATTTCGAAATTCTGCGTACATTTCGATGCATCCGCGATACAAAATCCCGATAAGATTTTGTATAAAAGGGCGATGAAATTTGTATTCAAGGATCAGTCTCAATCAAGAAAATAAATTTACTAATAAAATTAATTTAAAGTACTTGAAAAGCATTTTATTGGGCCTGGCCGATTCCTCCTGTCCAACAATCGGTCGTCACTCTTCCCTCAGGTCTGCGGACGCACGGTGGCGACCGCAACGGGTCCCTTCAGGAGCAGTCTAAAGAGATCCATCATCCTTTTCAAGACAAGGAGACACCCTCCCTGAGACAAGGACCACAACACCGATGATGATGATGATGTTTAAAAACTGCTTAAACCTATGGGTGCAATACTTAGAAAGCGTGCGACTAACCTTTCTCCCTTTCCCTAACCCGTAGACGATGGCGGAGTCGAGTCGGTGAGGTCATGAACTTCCGGGTTCCTACAGCCATAAATAGTAAATTTTTAAAAAGAAAAATGGGATGATACGATATATTAGAAATACTAAATTATACTATTAAATAAAATAAGATTATATTTTATTTTAATTGTTTACAATAACGCAACACGTCTTATAGTAGCATGATATTTTTTCCTAAAAGTTTTTTAAAGTTTATTCACTCAACACCTTGTAGAAAAAAAATACTTTTTTCCAACTAATATACATATTTAGTTCAATAACAACTATATAACGTACAAAGTTACATTTATATATTTCTTCAAAGTTTGTCCTATTTATAGTTTGTTAATATTTTTAGCGTTTTTTTAAACTTTTTTTTCATTACGTTTATCTTGTATTCCGACATGTTTCCATCTCAAACGCTTTTTAACGTTTACAAAATATATGTGTACAAACAAAGTAATTTGTTATTTATATTTTACTAAAAACAAAAACTTCCCACTGCGCTTAATTGAGAAATGAAATCAAAACAAAAGTTATATAACTTAGAAAATAAGTTTTGACTAATTTCTTTTTTGTTGTTACTTATTAATTTATCCAAACAGAAATTTAATCCCTAAAATACAAATGAATATTTTAAAAAGCTAACAAAAAAAAAACAAATAATATCTTGTGCTTTTTAATAACTATCTGGCGATGCTTTTTATTTATTATAAAAAATTCTTTATCTAAAATAATGATAAAAATAATCGACAATATTTAAGAGACAAATAAAATTGTTTGTGTTAAATGCTCAATTTTCCTTTTTTATTTACAAATTATTATAAATTATACAATTTCAAAAACGCAATTGAGCTAAGTATTTATTTATTATTTTTAGTTTTAGTTTTTTTTTATTTGTTCCACTTTCGAAAATGACAAAATTTAAAGAGAAAATTACAAAAAAATATATATATTTAACTGTAGAGCAGAGTTAGTCAATGTTCTATTCAAAAATATAACATCAACCCTTCTGTCTGTTTAGGGGAATGCGGCGAATTCATCGGAAACATCGATGGCGACACAACCAGGTGGTTCGGTGACTTCCCGGGCAGCTTCGGAAACAAGATCTGGCCCAGCGGGATCCAGTGGCGGAGCAGCAGGTAATAGCAGTGGTGGAACTGCTGGTAGTACACAGACTGGTGCAAAATTTCGTCACGGCCTATTGCAGCTTATGATTCACACAATAGATCCGCTTCACGATGGTGAGTTCACTTGGTTTCATACCATGATCCATCTTGGCTAAAAAATAAATTAAAACAAGAAATGATTTAATTCGAAATCTTAAAGTTTTTCAATGAGTTCATTTTGTGGTTTTTCCATTTGGTTTGTTTGGATTTGTGTTTCATTGGATATGTTTGTTTGGTTCCTTGGTAATTGCTGTGAATTGTGTCCTTTAGTTGTCGAAATTTAGTTAGGTTATAATCTATTTTCTACATATGTGTCTGCTCAATGTGGTTTTATTCATTAATTGATTTTCATTGAAACGCACATCGCTCAAGATACTACTGGTTCTTTGTTTGTTTAACATACGATTTGATCAATTTTCTCTTCTTCTGGAAGGTGATCAACGAGGAGGTAGTGACGAGGATGTGGGTTTGAATGATGTTAAACGTTGCATTTCAAATGTTCAGTTTGATGTGTACTATTGAAAATCTACAACATGTTTTAAGTGTTTTCATTAATGATGTTTGTTTTTTTTGGACTCGTTGTTGTGTTTTTGTGTTTGAGTTACGAAGGATTGGGAATCTTCCGTTCTATAAGAATTTTCTTCCTTTCATATTTCTGTATTATGTTTATTCTTTTTATATTCTATGATCTTTTTTATTTCCCTTTTTTTGTTTGTAGTGAATGGTGTGAATTTTACTATACAATCATACATTCATATAATTTCGGTGGTACGAATACTTGTACAAATCACGCGTGGCAAAATATGTCTCTCTTGTAACCTCATTGTGTGTGATTCTCATGAAACTACCATTTACCGACGATGTACATTAAAAATGTCATTTTTGGTATATGGTCCACAACGCCAATTGGAAAGTGTCTACGTCCACAAGTGGAGCTTCCTGTTCTAGGGAAAACGTAAACTGAATTAAGATTTTGAGAAGCAGCTTTGATATCCTTTCGACAATTCCCAACTTCCTGTTGGGTTCATTGAGTTGTATAAACCATCGTCCTCAGTTTCCATTCCTCATGTAGACGCAATTGCTTTTCAGACAATAAAATAAACGCAAGAGCCACAAACTGATTTATGGATAGATCTTAGAAAGTACTCCTAACGTCACATCAAATTTCAAAGTTCACATGATGAGATTGCTCTTATTACAGTAAATAACAAAATGGTACGAATGATGAAGTGATTCTGTTTAGTGAGTTATATGTGCAGATAATAGGTTTACGATGGTGAAATTATAAACTTCGTTCATGGCTACTGTCAAGCAGTAATATTATAAGTAATTATAGTCAGATAATTGAAAGAGAGTCATGTGATGGGGATGATTCTTGTGTCTGTTTGGCTCATATCCATTAAAACATTAACTTATATTTCACATAAAAATTTGTTGAAACTCTCTCAGTCGAGGCAAGTCTACAACACAGCGACAGTGATCTGAATTCTTAATGCGTAATACTTAACTGTTGGTAGGTTTTAATAGTTCTTCAAAATCGACTAAGGGAGCACCTCCTGCTTCCAATCCTTATCTCAAATGAAGTCATTGATCTCTTAAGAGGCACATCTAACATGACTGCCACACAAAAGGACATTTTTTGTGAATGTTTTATTGCATATTTTGAAATCCTGTGGATATATTTGCATATAAATAATCTAGATGCAATTATTTTTGTAGTCAAATTTCAGTATTTTGAACGTCATTTACCGGGCTAAAAAAAAACCTTCTCTCACTGCTACGGTGGTTGCGGTCTTCAAAGTGTCGGTTCGTATTTTCCGTACAACGAAGCAAGATTAATAATACACAAAATTAAATTCAACGAAATAGCGGAGATGCGAAAAACATTTGAAATAACGCTGAAAAATGTGGCGGTTGTTTATAATGCAAATAGATATTTTTTATCCAATGATAGTCATAGTCTAGCCGCCGACGAGCACGTGCGCTTCTATCTCGAGTTTTTTTGGTTTAAAGTACACGTTTATTATATAAAAGAATTTATTGATTTTACTTAAGACCAAATACCAACTCCTATTTATATTTATTCGTCGTATGTTAATATACTGGCTCTTCACAAGCATCCTAAATTGCACAATATGTCTTCTTGTTTTGTTTTAACTTTTGGCATACAAAAACTTGTTAATTAAGATATAGTCTGCACAGCTGTGAAGTCGGAAGAAAATAACACGACTCCGACTTCGACTCCGACTCCGATTCCTATATTTACCAACAACACGACTCCGACTCCACGACTCCGGGACTCCGACTCCAACCCCGACTCCGACTCAAAAAAGCTCAATTTTATCAGGTTGTTTCCTACCTTTGCATATAGCCACTTTTTTCATGTTATATGGATAAAAATAAAACAAGATCAAACTTTAATAATTATTTATTCGAATTTATTCTTAAAAACAACATTGCTTCTGTTAAATCTGTATTCGTAGAGGCTCTCAAATCAGAATTCGGAATTTTAAGGGCGGAAAATAGCCTCTCTATGGATACTTGGGTTGGCGGTAATGCTGTAACGATCAATGCTGAATCTTTTACTGGATAACGCTGTATTGCCATTTCAACATTTAACTTATAAGTTCGGACAATTTTTTCCATTTCTTTCAATACATCATAAAATTCAATTTTAAATTTTAAAATAGAGTCTCCTTCATCTATATTGGGACTGTGATTCACAGGAGGACGTTTTAGTTTATCTTGTTCATTGAGATATTTTTCAAAATCGTCTTCAGATTCACCAGTGTCGGGTGAAGATGATGATACTTCGTGCACGCTGCCTGCTGTCGTCTCTTTTTTTAGTCGAAGGCCTTTCATGCGAGCGGTTAATTCAAACAGACCGTTTTTAGCTCTATTTATTTGTTCTTCCGCCAATAGGGATCGAACTATGGGGTCAATATTGATCCCAGCCAACAAAATATCGTTGTCCAACAAATGTTTTTCTCTACATAGCATGGCGTTTTTAATTCCACCAGCAAGAGTATTAGTTAGAATCTTCGACAAACGAAAAATGATGTTTTTCCACTCCTTGAAAAATAAACCAGGAGTCAAATCTTCCGCTTGCATTACTTTTGTAGCGATGTAAGGAAGGCGAAGCACGGACTCAAGATCCTTCACTTCTTTCCATTGAATTTTAGTCATATTCACGTTCGGGCTGGCCATGTCTTCAAGATAAAATTTCAGTTAAAGAAGTCGCTGTATCATTAAGTATGTACTACCCCATCTTGTAGCTTGATCCAAAATCGCTCCCTTTCCAGATCTTCGTTTGATTATGGCATGTATTTTTGGTGTTCTGGCGGCTATTGCGACGTTTCGTACATTTTCACAAATTTTCGTTGCGTGCACTTCTCTCAAGCCATCACGGATTGCCAATTGCAACGTATGTACTGCACATCGCATATGATGGATCTTAAAAATATCAGAAGCGGCAGCACAAAGTGTATCATCTCAAATACTAGAGTAATCATCAATATCGTCTTCCGTCTCAATAGTACTTAATTTTTCGACAGTACTCAGCATATTACGAGCGTTGTCTGTCACAATGGATACAATTTGTTCTAGTTTAATATTAAACTCTTTCAGAACATCCATCACAACCATTTTTAAATAATCGCTTGAGTGGTCAGATTTAGTGTCTTTGATTGCCAGCGAACGTGTTACTATTCTTTTATTATTATCAACGAATTGAACATTAATTCCCAAGTAATTAACCCGATAACGTGTACATGTGTCCATTTTTAAACAAATAAACTTTCCGTGTAAGAGATTTTTAAGTTCATTCTTTTGTTTTTCAGCGTCCTCTATTACCAAAATTCGTAAAATACTAAGTTAATGGCACTTGATGATTCCGATTATTATTTACATTTAAACTACTGTTGTCCTTGTCACAAATGATCTTATATAAGTTTGGGTGATGGCGTTGAATGTGACGCTTCATATTTGACACCCTACTGGGCGCACTAGATCCTTTCCCACCGAAAGCACAGATTTTTTCACCACAGATTTGTTTTTCAGGGTCATCCTCACCTTGACATACAAAAAATTGATCGTCCTCAGTCATCTTAAAATATTCATACACCGAAGATTTTTTCTTAGATCCCTGATACATTTTGAATAAGGGGGATTGCTCAATTTTTATTTATACTAAAAAAACTGTAGCCTATTATATATGAAAATTTAAATAAAAAATTAAATATGTTGTTACAAAGGAAAAAAAATGGAGAGAATTTTGTTTATGTAACGCAATGATTTCAACACGTGGACGTGACCAATGCAGAACGATGACTGGCAAAAAAATGCGCGCAAATTGCATGCAAACAAGAGCAGAAACAAATGCTCCTTTTCTTTTGACGCGAGAAAGAAGGAGACCAACAAATTTTTCTAGACTTTATGAATTATTATGCGCCTGCATATGTTGTTTAATATTCGTTCACGATAGACATTCATTATAATAATTTTAAAAAAATGTATTATAAATTTTAACGAAAAAGTAGTCGGAGTCGCTCGTTTTTTACAACTCCGACTCCGACTTCGACTCCAACCCCAAAGACCGCGAAACCGCGACTCCGACTCCACAGTCCTAATAGTATGTTATGTATCCTCCTTCTCTTCCACCTCTCTATTTTTGTTGTGAAATCACAAACATTTTAGAATTTAGAAGATTAAGAGTGGGCTACATGTGGCACGAATGGGCAACGATAGGACCGTGAGTAGAATTCTTGACGGTAGACTAACGGGAAAGAGACCGACAGGACGGCCGCGACGGAGATGGGAAGACAATGTTAGGTTTGACCTTGAGGAGATCGGATCGGATGGTTAAGCGTGGAAGGAGAGTGCACAGGACAGGTTACGATGGCGTAGGTCGAGTCGGCGAGGTCATGAACTTCCGGGCTCCTACAGGCCAATAAATAGTATAGTAGTATATATATACATATATATATATATATATATATTTATATATATATATATATATATATATATTTATTTATTTATATATATATATTTATATATATATATATATATATATATATATATATATATACATATATATATATATATAAATATATGTATATATATATGTATATATGTTATATACATGGGTTGGCTGAAAAGTTTCCGACCTCAACATGAAGATAGCAGCACTCGTCACTAAAAGCTAATGAAAGTAGTTGTTCATCTTTTGACAGTCACTCACCAAATATTGAGTATCGAGCTGTCATTAAACTTTTTTTTTTGAAAAGCAATACGCCTACGCAAGTCAAGGATGAATTGGACTCTGTGTATGCTGCACCATCATTTACCACAGTGAAATTTTGGACAGCTGAACGTGGCCGTGAGAGCTCGGGCGACGATGCACGTTCGGGACGTCCAAAAACTGCAACAACTGACGATAACATCGATAAAGTTCACCAAATGGTGCTAGACGACCGCCGAGTTTAAGTCAAAGAGATAGCAGAGGCTATAAAAATGTCCAAAAGACGTGCTTGTCACATATTAAATCAAGATTTAGACATGGGAAAGCTGTCCGCGCGTTAGGTGCCGCGTTTGCTCACGCCAGACCAAAAACGTGTTTGAGTGAACATGTCCAACGCGCTCTGTTGGCGCAGTTTAGGCACAATAAGTCCGAGTTTTGGCGACGATTAATTAGTGTCGATGAAACTTGGATACAGCATTATACGCCCGAACCAAAAATACAGTCAAAACAGTGGACTGCAAAGGGGGAATCGACTCCAAAAGAGCAAAAAAAAAATAGGCTCAGTCAAACGGTTGTCAAATAAACACTACCCGCCCAAAATGGCTGACATTTTGGTGAGTAACTGTCAAAAGATGCACAGCTACATTCATCAGTTTTTATTCACGAGTGCTGCTATTTTCATGTTGAGGTCGGAAACTTTTCAGCCAACCTATGTATGAATATATATATATATATATATATATATATATATATATATATATATATATATATATACATATATATATATATGTATATATATAATATATATATATATATATATATATTTATTTATATTACTTTACTATTTATTGGCCTGTAGGAACTCGGAAGTTCATGACCTCACTGACTCGAATCCGCCATGGCAACCTGTCCCGTGCACACTTTTATTGACGAGTGCCGAGTGCTGCTATCTTCACGTTGAGGTTGGGAACTTTTCCGCCCACCCTCGTATATATATATATATATATATATATATATATATATATATATATATATATATATATATATATATATATACATATACATATATATATATAATTATATTTGACGCCTTCCTTGTTTACATCTCTTTTTTTTTTGCCCGAACACACAAGACTTTTAAAACCAAGCGAAACATCAGAAGCTATTAATATAAAAAATTGAATGGACGGCAAAACTAAATCTAAGGAAGGGAAATGAGAGCGTTGTGCATATTATATATTTTTACCGACTAAACTACCAGGCACATATTCCCGTTGATCCCCGCGGAACTTTCTTTTAGATATTCCAGCTCGTTAATAAAGATATTGTAATTAAAAATAATATATAGTAAGGTTTACGAAAACAAACAATTTAATTATCTGTGTAGCATGGGGATACAAATCCCCAAAAGCGCACAGCGACTACCATTACTGGGTAACTTAAGATTGATTGAAAAACACAGGAAACAACCGTACGGTTTCGCAATAGGGACGTAATGTCGGGTTTTCCAATAAGGATATGGGCCAATGAACCTAAAATACTTGGCTAAAATCCACTCGTTATGACATCATTCCCCCCACTTTTAACAAGCCGTGCATAATAGATAGAATAAAAGGTTTGTGCCATTGTCATCATCATCGCCATCGGCGCTACAACCGGGATTCGGTCTTGCCCTTATTTGACAAACCTTTCCATCGGTCCCGATTTCGAGCCGATGCCATCCAGTTTGGCATTCCCAGGCTCTGGGCGTCGTGGCCTACGCCATCCCTCCATCGCAGACAAGGTCTGCCGCGCTAGCGCCTGCCATACATCCTGCCACACTTTCAGGACTTTCCGGGCTGGCTCCTCTTCGCTCATTCGAGCTAGGTGTCCCGCCCACCGGAGTCTACCGAGCTTGATTTTTCTTACAACATTAGCTTCAAGGTAGATTGCGTACAACTCATGGTTGTAGCGTCTCCGGAATAGTTCTCTCTCACATACGGGGCAACAACAATTCTCCTTAAGACCTTCCTCTCGAACGCGGCTAAGAGTTCAGAGTGCGTTTTATTGAGCACCCAGGTCTCGGGTCCATACATGAGTACTGGTAAGACCATGGTGTTGTACAGTAGTAGCTTGGATATTCTGGATAAATTTCGGGATTTAGATAGACCATAGTAGGCCTTGATAGACCATAGTAGGTTTTGTTGGATTCGATCAGCCGTTCGCGTATTTCTTCTTCCATATTGTTATCGGTTGATACTATTGACCCAAGGTAGTTAACGGATTGCACTACTTCAAATTCGGGCTCCACTACCCTGATAGTTTGACCAACGTTAGGTCTTCTCTTCGCAGAAGTTGCCACCATGTACTTAGTTTTCCCCTCATTAATGTGCAGTCTCAGTTTTTGTGCCGCCTGCTCGATCTGGGTGAAAGATTCCTATACAGCCGATTCGGTTCTACCGATGATGTCGATATCATCTGTATAGGCAAGAATCTGACTGGACTTGGTGATAATAGTCCCTCTAGTTGTGACGCCAGAGTCACGGATTGTTTTCTCCAATGCCAGGTTGAAGAGGAGGCAGGCCACATCGTCCCCTTGTCGGAGTTCATTCAATATGTTTATTGGTTTGGATAGCAATCCCGCTACTTTTACTTGACTAGTTACGTTGGTCATGGTCAACCTAAAAAGTCGTATCAATTTGTTTGGAATGCCGAACTCTCTCATGGCATTATATAGTTCTATCCTGGCTATGCTGTCGTAGACGACCTTAAAGTCTATAAATAGATGATACAATGGAATCTTAAATTCCTGACATGTTTCCATCGCCTGCCTAAGGGTGAATATCTGATCAGTCGCTGATTTGCCTGGGATGAAGCCCCACTTATATTGACCAATGATGACTTTAGCGTATGGGGCTTTCCGATCTTGTAGGATAGAGGAGAGTATCTTATAGAGGGTACTCAGCAATGTTATACCCCTATAGTTGCTGCACAGTGTGATATCTCCCTTCTTAAGTATGGGGCAAATTATACCACGACGCCAATCTTCCGGCATCTCCTCTTACTCCCATACGTGCACCACGATCTCATGAATTGCGTGATGTAACGCAGTCCCTCCTTGTTTGATCAACTCAGCTGGTATGCCATCAGCTGCGGGGGGTTTATTTGATTTGAGCTGTCTTATGGCTTTTAATGTTTCCTCAATGCTTGGTGGCGGCAGCATTTGGTCTTGATTTTGCATTGGTGGAGCCTCCAACTTTTCTGTGAGCTGACCATTAGCAATTTATTGAAGTGCACTTCTCATCGCTCCAGAATGCCTTCAGGATCGGTGATCAGATTACCCCCTTTATCCTTGCAGTAAGTGCAGCGTGGCGTGTACCATCTCATACTGTGGGTTATTTTGTAGAACTTCCGCGCCTGGTGCGGACCTCCCTCTCTACTTTTCTCTACTTCACAGACAAGGTTTTTTTCCCAGACACTTTTCTTTCACCTGTGGGGGTTTTTCCAGATCTTCTGAGCTGTTTCTAGTTCTCCTCGCGTACCCGCGTCCTATGAGACTGCTACGCTACCCGGTATGCAGCATTCTTAAGTTCAGTCGCTAGTTTCCACTCATCATCAACCCAGTCGCTCCGATCCCTACGACTACTGCCAAAGATGGAGTTGCCAGTACTAATGACAGTATTCTTAAGGCGTGTCCATTTCTGTTCTACGCTCGGCATTCTGGCCCCAGGGCTTACTCTCCCTCCGTCGAGCTCTTCGAGGGTGAGTCTTAACGCATGACCAAAGGTGTTACTGGTATTCTCATTGCGTAAGGCAGCCGTGTTGATTCGAACCTTATCCGCGGATCCAATACGTCTCCGTAAGGCAATCCGCGCTCGGAAAATTGTACCAACAAGATAGTGATCCGAGTCGACGTTGGCACCTCGGTACGTTCGTACCCTTATCTGGCTCGAGGAGTGGCGGCGATCTATCAACAGGTGGGCAATTTGGTTGCGAGTGGCTTCATCAGGTGATACCCAGTTGGCTTCATGGATATCTTTATGCGGAAACCTGGTACTTGCAACGACCAAGTTTTTTGATGCTACTAGTTCGATGACTCGTAGTGCATTGTCATTAGTGTTCTCATGCAAACTATGGGAACCTGTGTAGTGACTGAAAATCCGCCCCCGACCTATTTTGGCATTCAAATCGTATCTGGGGCAGGCATGGCGGGCCCGTTTGACGTTCTCGTAGTATTCTTCTTTTTCATCGTCAGGGGACTCCTCTGTAGGTCCGTGAACGTTTATGAGGTTTATGTTCTTAAACTTACCTCGCACGCGAAGAGTGCATAGCCTTTCGTTTATTGCATTAAAGCCGATGATGGCAGGCTTCAGTTTTGGGCTGACTAGAAAGCCTACCTCGAGCACATAGTGTTTTCCATGACAGCTGTAATAAATGTCATACTCGTTTCTTTGAATAACACCACTCCCCGTCCATCTTATTTCTTGTAATGCTCTTATGTCAGCCTTATATTCGGACAGGGCTTCGGCTAGTTGCTGTGCAGCTCGATCTCTGTATAGTGAGCAGACGTTCCATGAGAAAATTCCTAAATCGTTTAGCCATTTTCGTTTCCGTGGCCGTCGTCGTGTATCCGGTTCATATCCGAGGGTTGTTAAATTTGCCATAATAATTCATTTTTACGGGCATGGCTATTAGCCTTGCGCCAATCTTTCTCAGGACGTCGTTGCATGCATTGGTTCACTACTTGGCGGGTGCCAAAGTAGCTATCCGGGGTGTCACGTGGATACTGCATGTCAACTTGGATCGAACAGGGACAAGGATCGTCCTGGCCTTCACCGGGTTGAAAGCAGTCAGTGCTGTATGTTCTTGTTTTATGTAATTTTTTCGTAACCGCGTGGTGCAAAAAAAAAAAAAAAATCAACAAAACACCGCTCGACTTTATGGATGGCGAATAAAATAAAGAAGAGGCATAATGGGCATCCTAGAGATGTGTGTAAATAAATCGAATCTCGTCGGATGCTAATGGGTTTACGTATGCATCGTGGTAATGAGGGTCAGCTAAATCAGCCGCTCATTAAATGAAAAAAATGTTTTTCGGATACCACAAACGATATGAATTGTTTATGGTATCGCAGGAAACCTATGTAGGAACAGCGTTCTTCTGTTTGCACATGGTGCGAGTTAGAGAATTTTATTGCTGGGAGAAAAGGGTCGCCGGCCAATGTGTACGTAAAAAAATTGATCGTACACATGGCGAAGTTGGAAAATATACGGCGCAATGTTTATGGTCCCTGTCATGATGGTTACATTGTATGCAAACCGAATTATTTTGTTTACAGGAATTTGTCTGGTACCGAAGGTGCCGAATTGGTTTGGAATTCCAGATAAGCAAAGAAAGAAATCTTACGGAAAATTGTATGCGAAGAGATGCATGAAAAGGTAAGTTTTCTATTCAAGGACTTTACGATTATAGCTTTAACTAATGCGTGAAGCATTTTCAGGTACTTAATGCGATTGCATTACCAAAAACATATGCGACTTGGGATGAGGTTATGGGGGTTTTTAGGTAGGTGTACCGTGGGGTTTGGCGGCACCGCCACAACCACTACTTACATCCTATAATTTATAATATTGTTTTTATAGCTAGATCGGTCCTTGAACTTGGGGTAATTCCAACATCTTTCTGCGTGAAAGCCTTCTTAAAAATTGTCAATCTGTTCCTTGAGCATTCTTGTTCACTTCCTGTTTGCTTGTAATACGAGGGCAGATCAATAAGTCTTTAGAAAATGAGGACGATTTTCTTTTATTTTCTCATTTAGCTGATCTAATAATAACGCATAGTACTGTGGAGTTATCGTCTGCGCCTTTTCCAAATAGTCAATGAAGATAATACCACGTACATCCCAAAACATAGTAGCCATAACCGTCCAACTGATTTCATCGTCTTTGCAGTCTTTGGAGCCCGTTCGCCTTTAACAATCCAGTGTTTTGACTGTTCTTTCGTCACGGGGATGTAGTGGTGTTTCCATGTTTAATCTAGAGATACTAATCTGTGCAGAAAATCATCTGCGACGCATACGGTCCAAAAGTTCTCAGCTGAGAGCAAATGCGGCATCCATCCCGCAGATATTTTTTTCCATATCGAAATTGTCATGCAAAATTGAAACATGAAACAAATTGAAAATTGACAGATACCTAGTGAGGAATAATGCTTACTAAAAACAGACCATTAGCTGTGCTACGAGCGGCATCGTAGCCGTTTCTAAGGACTTATTGACCTACTCTCGTATTATATTTTCGAAATATGAAAAAAAAATCGATATTCCTTACGGCCGCAATTATCTAGTTTTTCATTGTTACACCGACTTGGCAAATTGTATTCACATTCATTTGTACCAACAAAAGAGCAGTAAACAAATCAAAATCCAATTCCCGCATGGCAAACAATACAACTCCGTCCAAAGGTCAGTCTGCGCCTTCGGAGAATATAAAAGAATAAAGTGGCGAATTAAAGTTTGTCCTTCAGCAGAAGCAACATAATGCCGCTGGTTTTTAAACCACCTAATAGCCATACCACTTACAAACGACTCAATTTGAAGTAGCCTTGGGGTGAGTTGCTTTGGGGGGAAATCCCAAATAAAACCCGAGGGATCACTGAGAAATCAGAGAAATGGCTATCTTCCAAAGTGGATTTTTTGGCATTTAATTTATTCAGCAGGACGAGAATAAATGGCAACCAATTCTCTTACTACTCTTCAAGCCGTGTTCAGTATCATTCGTCGGAATGTAAAATAAAAACCAAAACGATATTCGCTTCCATACGAGTGTACCCCATTCCCTATGGAATTCACCCAGCCGGGAAGTATTCGGTCTAGCTTCACTGTTTAGCCTTGTCTGGTTTAGTCTGTGATTTTGTGTGTAACCAAAAAGCTGTTATCTAAAAAGGAAAGAAGAGTAAAAATAAACCTCAGTATCATGCTTACACATCATACATACACCAAATATTTGTTGTATGCCGATTCAAAGTCCTTGATTCAATTCCGTGGGAATTAAGCAATTTTTCAACGCATGGAGTTGTGAAAATTCCACTGGTAGCTATGTCAGAGGAAATTCCCTCTCTCAAAGGGTATAAGTAAAATAAAAACACAGAAACCACAGCCAAAAAGCAAAAACATTGTTACAATAAGCGTAATGACGAAGGACATGCCTAGTATTTGTATCAGTCTATTTGATGTTGTGGCCCAGTGTCCTTTGTGGTGGTACGTTGTTTTTATTTCTCCATTTCCTTTTCTGACTAATGTGCGAATTACTTTCATCACACAAAAAGTAGCATCCTTGCCCGGATGTATATCCTGTGTGCATCACAGAATAATTAAAGCAAACGTGGCACAAATCCTTATGATATTCGAATGCTAAGCAAAAACTTGAGTCAATTCTCTTGTCGTATATTTTATGCTTACATTTTATTCTGGTTTTTGTTTGGTTTTTGTTGTAAGTTTTCACTTGTTTGTGTATTTATTTCGTTTCTCCCTTTCGAGGAAACCTCATCTCCAGGGATCTTAAGAAGGAACATTTTATTTGCCCTCTCCGTCAATTGGATGTAGTTGCATCTTTTTATCAGACATGTTGCCCGATTCTCAGGCTGAAATTAAGTGTTTAAAGAGCTTTTCTCATGGTGCCCCTAGATCTTCATCAACACACTCCGTTCCTATACATTTATCCTGCATTATTTGAATAATGCGTCAATATAAGCAAAGTCGTCGATGGTGAGAAGACAAGGAATGTAAAATGGAAATTTGTTTGTAGGTCTAGAATACCAAATGCATCTTTTATATATTTGGCGAAGTTTTCTATGCCTTGGCAATATTCTGGAAGCTGTATTTGTTCGGTTTATTTGGTTCACACAACGAATGTGAATTTGAAATTCTCTCCAACTCAAACATCCTTGAAATGTTCGTTCTTCTTGTCTAGGATTTAAAGTTATGATACTTGAAATGGCTCTGAGTTCTTTTATGTGTTCTTGCAATGCCAGGGAAGTTTCTTGGGTGGCTAAGTTAGTTGGAGCATTCGAAGGAATATAAATCGAAAAAGTTGGAAGATGCTTCTTTATGGAGAAAGTGTGGGGATGTGCAAGGAATCTGTATTTCAATAATTTGCCCACAACTTTTGCTTTCCTATTTCACAAACTCGCAGTTGCAGACAAAGATGTCTCTTTAGTTATTGATTTATTCATTCCGTCGCAAGAAGATATGGCACACTATGGAAATAATTTAAGAGTGAATTATTTCGAATGCCTTTCCCTCAAATTGCTCTAAAACGACACATTTTGAACTTGTTAGTTTGCGAGGTGTGATCAAAAAATAACGCAAATTTTCCTTTTGCTTAGAGGAGGCTCTCATCTATTGATGATTTGTAAAAGGAAGTAACTGAGCAACTGAAGGCTTTGACAGACTATTTGAGGAGTGGAGCGCTTCACGGGACAACCACGTGAGTTACTGTTGGCACCGGGGACCCCGTCACCCCTTAATACCTCCTACACCTAAGTTCCAACCACTGAATATGCTTGAACAGCCAATCCACCCATCAAGGTTATTTTTCCCACAGTTCCTTGACTCCGGTGCAACATCAGCAACGAGCCGGAAAAGTGAATCGTAACCCTAGAACTAAGAACTCGGTATGGAACCTGCAGAGGTGACAAATTGTAGACTCAGCGTCTACCGAATTCTCAACCCTTGTTTAAAAGCGTGAGATTCACTTTTGCAATTTAATACCGAGGTGTAATGTGCAGGTAGGTTAGGAGATGGAGTTGAGCTGAATTTGGATCGTGAAAGTGCCCGGTTGTTTCAAGAAAATATATTTAACTATTTTTCAAATTTCATATTTTGTAAAAGAAAACAATAAGGAATAAATTATAATCAAAAAACTTAAATTGTACGTGGTTTTTTTTTACCTTCCCGTAACGAGACACACGTAACTCGTGCTTTTTGTGTAAAACAATTTTACAAAAACAACGATTCCTACGTTACTGTGCGACGCCTATTTAGAATTGAATACGGATTACGCCGTGTAAGTGTTTTAATTTAATCAAAGTTTGGGTCAAGAAGTTCGAGCAAACGGGATCGACAACGAATATTAAACAAACAGGGCGGCCACGTTCAAGAAAACATCCAGGAGGAGATAGCCGCGATGTGAGGTAGTTTTGCATGTGTGAGCGAGTTTTCCAAAGTTTGCGTTGTCGATTGCAGGAGTACCAACGATGATACGCGGCACATCTCGATGATGTTATTTTTAAAAAACCAATTTCAATAAACGGTTTTTACGTTAAATAATTGATCAATATTTGTAGTTTTATTTCTATTCATGTATGGCCCAGCCTTTATGTACGACAATTGAGTAGGTTTTTCTGTTAATTTTTCTTCAAAAATATTAAAAAAAAAAAAACATCATACTGTAAGATCAAAGAAATAAATGGATTGAACTGAATAAAACGCTCGTTACTTTTACTATTATTGAATAAATATATATATATATATATATATATATATATATATATATATATATATATATATATATATATATATATATATATATATATATATATATATATATATCAGTGAATAAAACACTCGTTATACACTCGTTATACACTTATTACCAACGTACGCATTTCTTTCTTTTTACACTTCTTGTCATCGACTGACTTTTCCTTCTCTTTCTACTACCTAACCGGCAGTCTCTCCTCATTCAGCTCTTCGGCCGGTAAGGTTGTTAACATCTGATTTCTTTTGGGAAGTGCTGCCACAACTCGGCTTTCCTGACAATTAATCGTCCCGATTATACCATCACTTGAATTTGCCCATGGTTAGATGTTAGCCACTTCCCAAATTCCCTCATACGGTATCTGACTAATTTGGAAACCCTCAACATCTCTCAATAAGTACCTATCGTTTGCCAAGACCTTTGCTATCCTATATGGTCCTTTAAACTTAGGAGCTATTTTCCTGCAACTCCCAGGCGTACTAATGTAGTTCTTACCCATTACGTAATCTCCTTCTTTATACTGCCTTTCCACTCTCGTTCAATCTTTAACATTTTTATTATACTCCTGTCCCTTAACTATCTTTTGTTCCGCTGCCATTCTCGTCTGTTCCAAATCTCGCTCTTTCGACGCACCTTCGTTTCCCGAACTTTCCTCTAGAGCTTCCTTTAACAAATCTATTACCGTTCCCCTTTGCGCGACCCCGAACAACAATTCACTGGGGGTAGTATCGATACTTCTATGGATGGTATTATTCATTGCGAACTCTATTCTAGGTAAAACTCCGTCTAAGGTAGATATAGTGCCAGCACTTGTCATTTTAGCGATCGTCGGCGTTAGAGTTCTGTTGACTCGCTCTACTTGTCCGTTAGCCTGAGGCGAACCCGTTGCTATCTTTATATGTTTCACGTTATTTTCTTCGAGGAATTCTGCAAAATTCTTTGAAGTAAAAGCACTACCTCTGTCGGACACAATCAATCTCGGCCTACTGTATGAATTGAAGTAATTCCGTAAACAACTAATCACCTGGGAGTTCCAGTTGTTTGGGTTGCATATAGTCTAATGTTACGGCTCTAACGCCGTGCTTCCTCTTTCGAGGGAAGAGCGTGGAGGTTATTATATTTATTAAAGAATTTAAGTGTTCTTTATTAATATGTTATTAATAATAATAAAAGATCTCTTTTATTTAAATATTTGTTTTATTTATTTTTATTTTATCGAACTCAGCTATCTCAAACTGAGCTCTCTTCTTTCTACTTTCTTCATATAAATTTACTTGTTTATATAGAACATTTTGTTCTAACTGACTGTGGCGTATAAACTGAACAAAACAATCTAGAAGTCTCTGTGACTTAGAATTTTGAATAAACTTTGAACGAAAATCAAAGTGGCCATGTTTTGAAATGAAAAATGTGCTTGTTATGAAAAGGGGCATATTTATGAAATGTGCTGTAAGTGACTGGATATAGAATATAGTGTCTATTTATTTATGAAATGTGCTGTATTAACTGAGAATGTAAGATATGTGAGGATGTAGTTTTAAGGGTTGTGTTTGAAAGGACATGAGTTAGTGTTAAAGCGAATAAGGGTAGGATTCTGGAATACAACACTAACGTATTTAGTGAATGCATCTACAACCAGAAAAACGTACTTTTTCTTTCCCTTATTCAGTGTTACAGGTCCAAAATGATCGATGTGTATTGTGTCGAAAGGCAGATTCCCTTTAGGAATATTATGGAGAAGCCCTTCGTGCTTTCCTTGTTCCGAGGAGAAGACAATACATTTCAGACAATTGGCGATATGCGCCTTGACTTTATCTCTCATTTTCGGGAACCAATAGGTCTTTCGTATAGTATCGACCACTTTGTCACGCCCCATGTGACCCATTTCATCATGATATAGCCGTATGACATTCGTTTCCATTTTGCTAGGCACGTAAAACAGAATATTATCTTTCATTTTCCTATACACTAGAGCATTCCTCATTTCGTAAAAACTACTCTCCTCATTTTCCAATCTTTTTCTAATCGCGTTTATTTCATTATCGCTGCTCGAAAGTATTTTCTTCGAGAATTAGTATACTTGACGTGCAACTAAGGGCGTCTACACGAGTCGTTTTAGTTCCACTACGATGTTCTAATACGTAATCATAATTTTGCAACTCTAAAGTCCACCTGGCTATCCTTGGATTTATCTCTCTTTTGTTCAGGGTTAACGTCCGTGAATTACAATCAGTTACTATTTTGAACTTGAACCCCTTGTAGCGACCCTAAATCGCTACTCCTATCCAAATCCCCAATAACATCAAAAATCCTATCCATAAACCCATAATCATCATCATCATCATCGGCACTACAACCTGGAACCGGTCTTGGCCTTATTTAGCAAGTCCTGAGGCTTGTTAAATTTTCCATAATGATTCGTTTTTTCCGGGCAAGGTCCTTAGGTTTGCGCCAGAGGCTCCCCGACGGGGAATCGAACCCCGGTCTCCCGCGTGACGATAATCCCATAATGCAAATCCCAAATTTCAAATTGAATCAATGAGCGATAAATTAAACCAAAAGTCAATTGTCGCACATTGATTCAATTCCACATAACACATCCAAATTCCATATTGAGTCACATGTACAACGAATTTAACCAAAAGTTAATTCATCATACATTGACTCAATTCCTAAAAACCTTGACATCATGAAATGCTTAATTCAAAACGTATTTCATGATTTCCTTTCCCAGAACCCATCAACTAAAGCCTCTAACAAATTCCCAGAATACAACTCAAATTGAAACGCACTAAGTCATTATGTGTGTTTCTGGGAATTTTGACATTAAAATAGTTGACAAAAGTCAACTACAAAAACTATAAAAGGGCAGTGCTTTTCAATTTCGGGATCAACTCTGCTATAAGCAGCTGATCCGATCTGGAATATCGTACGCCTTTCCCATATGGTCCTGCATATCTTCGGCTCAAATGGAAAGACTTCGGGTTTTCGAAAGGAAACTCCTCAGAAGATGCATTAATCATTCTAGAAGGCCTGACGGTCGTCATTACCCCAACTCTCACCTATACGAAGGCGCCTCCATTACCCCTATCGACGAGTACTTGCTTCAATTAGCATATAAGTACCTCGAAAACATTCAGAACAGCGAGAACCTACTTGTACGGGATTCTTGCGTTCTTGGCCCTTCTATCTCTCGATCTCTTCGGATCAAACCCCCACAATTTCTTCTTCAGTGCAAAACTGAAGAAAGCACCCTTCCCAACAACATTCCCCTCAATAATAGAAGATTCGTGGACCCATCCGATAGGGTCTACTATTAACAAACCACACACCCGAACGCACAGTACAAGACGGCACAAACACAAACATACACACCGACCAAAGCGCAGGTTATCAGACGCCAAAGACGTGAGCTGCGTTTTCTACCGCACCCAAGACCTACCGGTCTTGTACGATTTCTTTCCCACCATCCCTCTATACAAGTAGTTAGAGAACACCTGGACTAACACTGTCCACACTATCCTTGGATACCCCCACTTTTTTTTCTTTTCTTTTCAGATATCGCGAGACCGAGCCCAACATCCTCACGGATGTGGGTGATTCTGGTTATCGCAAGATGACCAGAAGCCAGAGACAAGATGAAGGACACATCTGTCCTTGTCTCGCCAAAGTCGGCCCTTTCGCCACCCATTTTTTTTTTTTTTTTTTTTTTTTTTTTTTTTTTTATTTCGGGATCAGTCTAATTTCGGAGGCCGAACCACTGGCCGATTACCAACAGTAAAAACCAACTGTACCTTTGGATTCAAATAAATAAATAAAATTTACTACAACTGTCTTAACTGAACCTTTCGCGTCTTTTCTTTTTTCACTTTTCTCGTCGACACTCCGGGCTCTTCTCCCGACGGTTTGGGAAAGCACGGCACGGAGTATATTACACCCTGAAGATAAACTCTAAATCTCTGTACCGCATATATAATCGTTAATGTTTCCAATTCAAAGCTATTATATTTTGATTCACATTCCGCTGTACGTCTCGAAAAATAAAATACTGGATGGAACCTGCCATCTCTCTTTTTTTGTAGCAATATAGCCCCAAAGCCAAATGAACTCGCGTCGCAATGAAGCTCGACTTCGTCTCTCGGATCATATAATGCTAATATCGGTGCCTCAATCAACTTCCCCTTCAAAGTTTCGAAACACTCCAGTTTCTTTTCGCCAAATTGGAATTTGACATCTTTTCTTATCAGGTTATACAGTGGTTGTGCGACTACTGAACATTTTTCAATCAATCTCCTAAAATACGAACACAAACCTAGGTGTTTCGCCAGCTGGGAACCGCGACTCCGATGTTGCCGATGGTTCACCAACTGGGAAACAGCAAAAGGTTGTTTCTGCGTCTCGCAGAACAGCAAATAGTTTTGGCGTTATAGCCCATCAAAGGACTGCCGCATTGGGCAGTAATTAATTCACACCGAATGTTATAAAAATTAAACATATTTAATACATACAAAATTAACTTTATTTTTTACAAACGAATTTGGTCACTGTCAAACTACAGGTGCTGAAGGCACCGTACACTTTCGATTTTACAACGTTAGAATCCAAATCTGTCTAAAAACAGTACAACAACCAAAAAAACCTGTGTGAAAATAGTAACATTTAAACAGTCAAATGAATAGACAATTCTGCTTTTTGTCTATTCAGCAATAGGTGGCGTTCAGTGACAGCATGTTTTTCCGTACTGGTATACTTGCAACACTAGGAAACCATGTACCGCTTCGAATTCCGTGGAACTGGGAAGTTTATTACTGATTCGTTATTCTTCTGATCCGGTTTAATGCCCTCATTCGCAACGGTGTACCCCAAATACCGTATTTCAGATTCTAAGAACCGACATTTATCTAATCTCAATTCCAATTTGTTCTTTGCCAGTCTATCGAAAACTTCCCTCATTATTTCCAAATGTTCTTCTACTGTTTCAGTCGCTATCATTTTGTCGTCTATATAAATATTTATCTTGCCCACTCTTATTAACTCGTCGAACACTGTACTCACAAATCGTTGGAGTTCTGAAGGTGCGTTTTTCAATCCGAAAGGCATTCTTACATACTCGTACTGTCCCATAGGTGTCACGAAAGAGGTATATTTAATTGATCCTTCACTCAATCGTACATGGTGAAACACACTCTTTAAATCGAGTAATGAAAATACTTGTTTGTTAGCTCATCTATCATGCAAATCCTCTATAAGTGGTAAAGGATAATAATCCTTTCTAATCTTATTCAAAACTCGGTAGTTAACGCACAGTCGGATATCGCCCGTTTTTTTCTTAACTAACACGATAGGGGACGCGTATTCTGATTTACTGGGCCTAATCACCCCTTTTTGAAGCATCTCATCTAGTACTATCTGGACCTGACCTTTCTCATAGTATGATAACCGTCGAGGTGAACAATGGAAGGGATTATCATCGTTTAAAATTAATCTCATTTCAAACTTATGTTCCGGCTTCTCGGGACGTTCACAATGTAAATACTCTGAATAGAACATATCGTAGAATAATTCTTTGTTTTCGTAACTAATGCTTTCATTATTGATAAATTTTTTTTGGTCTTTTGCAAATCGTTATCAATTTAGATGTTCATTAAATTGGTACATTCATTTGTAATTACATCCGACTCATCTAAATTTATTCTTAAGTTGGTTTTCTTTAAAAAATCCCGACCTAAAAGCATTGGGTATCCCATGGCGTAATCTGGTACTATTAACAAATTAATTTCGATTTCTCTATTTTGGAAGGTAATCATACAATCTATGTACCCTTTACAGGACAACTTAGTTTTATTAATTAAAAAAAATTTTACCTTATTATTAGTTTTTTGATGATTACTTACATATTGCTCTTCTTCATTTTCTACCTGATGAATAGTCCTCGGCTTCTCCGTCTTCCTGTCTGGGCACACAACTGCATGGAGTCCTTGTTTTCCGCATGCATGACAGGCGCCCATCTCTCTTATGGGTTTTCGGCATACATTCGCCATGTGTCCCATTGTGTTACAATTGTAGCATCTAACTCTCCTTTGTGCTACTTCTCCTTTTCTCCTGTACGGTTGTCCTGATGTCCTCTGTGAGTTTAGTGTCATTCTCTGTTCGATCCGTTGGAATGCACGTAGCAATTGAGTCCGGTGGGTATAGCAAGTAGTGAGCGCCTGCAATCGAAGGTTCTCGTCCGTGATGCCTTCGATGATGTAGTCGATCAATTCGTCCTCTTCGAGATCAAGTCTATGGGTGAGTGTTACCTTGTCGTTGAAGTAGTCAGTGAAACTCTGATCTTTGTTCCATTTTCGAGCGTCTAATCGTCTCCTCAGTGTCTATTTGTCCTCTCGTTGGCCGTATAATTCCTTCATTTGCTGCGTCATTTCGTGGATACTCTCTTCCACGAAATTCGGTTTAGTATATAACCATCGTTGGACTCTTCCCTTTGCTTTTAACAGCATCAGTGTCCTTAATATTGCGTCATCGAGATCGTATACTCTCCCTAAGTTTGAGAGTTGCTGCAACCATGTGTCCAACATCGATCCGCCGTCGTATTCTGATAACAAGTCCTTGATGGTGTTTAACGGCACTTGAGAGTGATTTCGGGCTTCCACTTCCATTGGTATCTTCTTCTTTGTTCGCTCGTTCTGGAGGTCCGTTTCCTTTGTTTGTTGCAATGATTTGTTCTCCCGTTCGTTCATTGCTTTTTCTTTCTTTAAGATTTCTTTCTCTCGTTCGATTAGCTCCTTTTCTTTCTTTAGGATTTCCCTCTCTTGTTTTATGAGTTCCCTTTGCCAAGATAATTCTGTTGACGCCTCCTTTTTATTGGCGTCTTCTCTTTCGGCCACTGCTTCTGTGGTGATGCTATTATTTCTTGCACCGCTGTCGCTGTTGCTATTGCGGTCATCATTACTGTCGACGCCCTCGTTTTCACCGTCATCGTTGTCGATTTTTTCGTTATGTTTTTCCCCCGAAGGGAAACTGCCACGCTGGTCTTCTGGAATATTCATTATTCTAGATAATTGCTCTCTTTTGTTACCTGTCGTTCTCTGCTTCAGGCTTTGTAGCCAGTATTTTAATTGCACCGCCGACAATTTCTGCAATTCATCGCTCATCATGGCCACGAACTAAAGAATGAGTATATGTCTATGTTTCCACGAGGGGGGGCAACTAATCCCACTTCTGATGTTGTAAGATCAAAGAAATAAATGGATTGAACTGAATAAAACACTCGTTACTTTTACTATTAGGTGTACAACGTTGCTTCCGCCGTTTTGCAATAGATGGCTGTAGCGGTAAGTGGTAGTTGAAATAAATAGATCATAGATGTCATACAATAAGCTTAGGTATTTGTAAACATAACGCCATCGAAATATTAGTCGATCTGTGTCTGCATCATAAAGTTATTCTCGATTAAACATGTCAGCTTACGAGCCAAATTCTCGTCAGTTGCGGGAGCTTTTAATTTTCTGCTTTAATATGAAGAAATCTGCGGCCGAGGCTCATCGAATGCTCTCGAATGCCTATGGTGAGGCCTCTATTAGTGAAAGAACGTGCCGAGAGCGGTTTCAACGCTTCAAGAACGGCGATTTTAACGTCGAAGACCAGCATGGCGATGGAAGAGAGAAGGTTTTCGAAGATGCAGAATTGGAGGCATTGGTTGAAGAAGACTCGTGTCAAACGCAACAAGAATTGGAAGGATCATTGGAAGTGACGCAACAAGCCATTTCAAATTGCCTGAAAGTCATGGGAATGATACAGAAACAAGGAAATTGGATGCCGTGCGAGTTGAAGCCGAGAGATGTTGAACGGCGTTTGTGTGTTTGTGAACAGCTGCTTGCAAGGCAAAGACGGAAGGGATTTCTGCATCGCATTGTGACTGGGGACGTAAAATGGGTTCATTACGATAATCCCAAGCGCAGAAAATCATGGAGATATCCTGGCCATGCTTCCACGTCGACGGCCAAACCGAATATCCACGGTTCCAAGGTCATGCTCAGTATTTGGTGGGACCAGCTCGGCGTAGTGTATTATGAGTTGTTAAAACCGACTGAAACAATCACAGGTGATCTTTATCGATCGCAATTAATGCGTTTGAGCCGAGCATTGAAAGACAAACGGCCGCAATACAACGAGAGACATGATAAAGTGATTTTACAGCATGACAATGCTCGACCCCATGTTGCGAATGTAGTCAAGACATACTTGGAAACTTTGAAATGGGAAGTCCTAACCCATCCGCCGTATTCTCGAGACGTTGCTCCCTCGGACTATCACTTGTTTCGATCAATGGCACACGGCCTGGCTGACCAGCACTTCAGGTCTTATGAAGAAGTAAAAAATTGGATCGATTCGTGGATCGATTCAAAAGATGACCAGTTTTTTCAACGCGGGATTCGTATGCTGCACGAAAGATGGGAGAAAGTAGTGGCCAGCAATGGACAATACTTTGAATCATAAATGTGTGACGGTTCCGCCAAACCCAACGGTACGCTTTCTTTAAAAACCCCCATAACACCCATCTTCCCATATAATTTCGCCAGTGCAATCGCACTAGGCACCTGAAAATGCCACACGCATTAATTGGAGCAAAGCTTTAGTCGTAAAGCTTCTGCACGAGAATTCTTTCCTTTTCAAGCATTCCTTCGGTTACAAATCCCCTGTAAGAGCTCTCACTTTCCTTATCATAAATTATCCTGAAAAGAAAAACCCCGGTTCACATATCATGTAACCATTCCAGCCAGAGATAATTATGTTACGACCACAACCACCCATCCCATAAAAATTACCCCTTTGGAGCTAGTCTCCACCACTAACGGCGATACACGCCAAAAACATCCACTTAAAGGATGTGACATAATGCTAAATCAAAGCATTACCCCATACACCTCGTCCCGCATAAATTGATAGCAAGCAAATCGAACTAAACGTTCGATTTGCGCTAATCAATTAAACTCCAAGCAAATTGAACTAAACGTTCAATTTGCTCACATAAAAAGCTGAAAGATAATCATTGAACCAAGGATTCACGTAACAAAAACTCCTAAAAGGCAAATGTGCGGACCAGATGCCGTCGTCCAGTTTTCGTTCTAACCAAATTAAGTTAGAACAAACGAAAAGGCAATAAAGCAAAATAAACATGCGCCTCGGCACCATTGATCCTCCTTCATGAGTTTCCCACGGGAAAATTTCATTAGGCAAAAGAAAAACAATAGGCGAAATAAACGCGCTATTGATTTTTCTTTGAGTTTAACACAAAAAAAAGGGGACCAGGCAAAAAGGAAAGATCCTTTGATCTCGTGAAAAAAACCAGGTTTCACACCTAGGAAAAAGTACAATGGAAAACGAACAACGATAGTGGGATGAGAGTTGTTGTTCGGGCCATTGTTGAAGACGAGGCTGGTTTTGGGATCAAGTCCAAAAAAAGGACATGAGAGTTGGTTCGAGTCCCTTGTTCAAGCTGGTCACGGGGTTTTGATTTAAAATAGAGAGTGTTGGTCAAAAGTGGAATAAGCTACTAAACCGTTTAATAATATAAAGTTTTGCCGATAAGTATAGTGGAATAATTCTTCAATGTAATATACTAAAACGTCTTAAGAAAATAAAGTTTCACATCGAATAGAGTGTAATGAACGGTAGTGTATGAAACTAAAAAACCTTTTAATAATACAAAGTTTGAAAATAAGTATATTGTAAGGAGGAAAAGATTTTAATAAAATATAGTTTTTGAGGATAACTTTAATTAAGTGAAGGACCATAGCACTAATAAGTACGCTTTAAATAAAAGTTAATTAAATAGAGAAAGAGTGTTTCATTTAAAGTGAGTGATAAAAAATTCATTACAATTATCATGGCGTCGCCTATTTCCACCTTCATTCATGTATACGATAAATTTCTTTATGTACACATTGGCTGGCGACGTTTTTCTCCCAGGAATAAAATTCCCTGACTCCCACAATGTGCAACCCAAAGCAAATACGCATTCCGCGTCCCTTGGCATAATTTGAAATCCAAGCATAAACAATGCAAATAGGTATTCAATAGGTACCCTTACTAGCGATGCCATAAACACCATTTCCCAGTAACCTACCTAAAACGAATTAGCACATTTCCACATCGCATCGTGGTCTCTTTGTTTAGCTGCTACGCACATGCATCCGACGATTTCGGTTTTATTTGCTTTACCGAAATCGTATCCTAGGAATGCACTTTATGTCTTTCTTTGTTCTAGGCACACATACCACCATGATCACGTTGAGCGAGTGAGCTCTGAACGAGCAAGATATCGTTGAGTCGTAATTCAACCAGCAAGGCGGTCGGGTCGCCTGCCATCCACTGTACCGGCGCCGGTACGGTGGGTTATCTAAGAGTCGTTTCCCATTCGTTGACCATGATGGTCACACGCGATCTCCCGCTCACCGGTGTGCGCGGTGACGAAAATATACCCCGAGTCGTGGCGAAGATTGTAATATTTTGTTCATAATGTAACTTTCGCGCATTGCTAACGTATAATTTTAGTAACAATCAGAGAACGTAACCGAAAACAATTTATAATTCATTAAACAGTGCCTTTCAATTAATCACTTCTAGTGGGCGGTGTGTCGTTCGTTCCGAGTTTTGGTGTTCGTTTTGTTGGTTGTTTATAAACATGGCGGCGTTTCGTTAATACGTTGGGCGATTAACTCTTGCAGTCCTTTTGTTCGTGTATGATTGCGGCGGCACTTTCCTATAGGAATTTGTGAGGACGAAGTAGAACCCTGTGCCGTACGTCGGAACCACGACTACGTACCCCCACAAATGTATAACCAGTTTTGCACAATAAAGCCTCGAATTTCGGAAAAAAACGGCGGTAGCAAAGTTGTACACCTAATATTATTGAACAAATATATATATATATATATATAAATATATATATATATATATATATATATATATACATTTTTTTTTTTATTAGACTTCTCTCGGGAGAGGCGAACCTATAGCGTCGAGTGGGCGCCCCGAGATGCCATCAAATAACTGTTGCAGTTCTTTTTGAACAGTTGCAGGTTGTAACGCTCCGGGAACACTCGCGTGGGAAGGGAGTTCCACAGCTTCCCCGCTCTGTAACGGAACGAGTTCTTATACAGGGATGTTCGCGCTGTCGGGAGATGAACCACAAACGGGTGCGATCCGTCGGATTGTCTTGTGGAGCGCATATAGACCGAATTGCGTGGAACAATACCAAGAATCTCCGAAGAACAGCACCCGTGATAATATCTGTAAAACAGACAGAGGTCGGCCACGCGCCTTCGATGTGATAGCGACTGTAGTCCCGACGTCAGCGCCGAGTCCCCGATCAGGCGGATCGCTCGTCTTTGTACGCTCTCAAGTAGGTCGAGGGTATGTTTAGGAGCCGAGCTCCAAACATGAGAGCAATATTCGAGCGCGGGTCTAATTTGAGATTTATATAGGAGAAGAAGTTGGGCCGGAGTAAAATATTTCTTGGCTCTAAAAAGATAACTCAGTTTTCCTGAGGCTGATCTGGCGATACCCGATTCGTGTTTATGCCATGATACATTCGCACAGACCGTGACGCCGAGCAATTTCAAACTTTCCCCAGCCTCGGGGGCCCGGCCACTCATCATCAGCTGTGGAACCGATGATCCAGTTTTCTTTGTGAATGTTGTATACTGGGTCTTCGTTCTTCTATATATATATATATATATATATATATATATATATATATATATATATATATATATATATATATATATATATATATATATTAGTGAATAAAACACTCGTTATACACTCGTTATACACTTATTACCAACGTAGGCATTTCTTTCTTTTTACACTTCTTGTCATCGACTGACTTTTCTTTCTCTTTCTACTACCTAACCGGCAGCCTCTCCTCATTCAGCTCGTCGGCCGGTAAGGTTGTTAACATCTGATTTCTTTTGGGAAGTGCTGCCACAATACAGTACATTGTATAAACGATTTGTAAGAAAAAAAAAGATAAGTATTGCATGCCACTACGGCGTTATTCATGAAAACAAAACAACAACAACACCAGATTATAGTCTTATGTTTATTTAGAATAAGAAACAAAAAAATGTAATAGTATTTAAGTAAAATAAATAAACGTTTCAAGAAAAAATACATGTGACAGTTCAGGCCGGCACCCTTCACCCCACCCCCGTACGTTATACGTCGTGACTATGTTCAATAAAATTGTTTTAAACGAACTGATACAATTTTTTCTATGGTGTAAAAGAATTTTCATTACATTTTTAAGTAATTCATCCAAATTAAGCCAATAACAAAAATTGCAGTCATATGCGGCCTTTATATCCTCAATTGAACCAGATGTTCTTTTCCGCGCATTGATTTAATTTCGAAAAATACGAGTTCAAACCGAATCTGTGATAAATTGAATCAAATGTTCATTTGTCATGCACAAACTCAATTTACCAAAACTCATAATGTCGTGAAATGCCTATCTTCAAATACATTTCATTATCATACCTCCTGGGAATTTGTTCAACGAAATTTCCATACAGTTCCCAGAATTTTATTACAATTGAAGTAGATAACAATTCTCCTCGGCTCTTCTTGGGATTTCTATGTATTTTAGCTGAACAAACCCCGACCAGTATTAATATAAGAGAGCGATGGTTTTCAGTTTCAAGGGTCAGTCTCTAGATTGGCGTCCTATATCAAAGGACGCCAAACAATTAAAATATAAATTGAATACAAGACGGCAATCCCTCCATTTACGAACTTAAGTTATTTATGAAATCCTCTTTTTTGGTCTTTTAAATCAGCTTTTTGGATTGCCTTATAAATCGGCGGCCACGTGGTCCCAGATATCATGCTTTACTAAATTTAAACAATGGTCATCACTCTCTACCCTAATGAGGCACGGTGATGGACCGAATGGAAGGTCGAAAAAATCTGTAAAGACAAGCCCCTTTTAAGAGCAGGGGGATCTCTTTTCGACTCCATTACAATTCAATTAATACCAAAAGAAAAACAAACGGGAGCGATTTTCTCAGGAGTCTTTTTCCATTTTATTATTATTATTAGAGCCTTGAATAATTTCTCGCTTACTACAGTCAGTATGATACTCAGAGTTATTCCTAATAATTTAAAACGTTTCGAAAAATAACACCTTGAGATCGTAATAATTTCCAATCGGCGCTTAACTCCCTATTAAATGCCGAACAAGGTTCTCTCATTCCTTTGGCATTGTAAAAATGGCAAAACCAGTATCGTCGCTTTGCACTCTTGAACCACTTTTAGGGCATGCTCCGCTTTAAAATCCGCTGCGAAACATTATTCTGAAATCCACCGAAAAGGGTAGTCCTCCCCCTCTCGGATAGAGTCGAAAAACACCCCCCACTACAAACAATGTGCACTTTATCATTTTCAATTTCGTCAGGGAATAAACCCGACAAAGTAAAACACAACTAGAAACCGGATAGCACTCACCTTAAGAGCGTACAACAAAACCCCCAGTGCACAGTGGGGAAAGAAAATATTCGACATAAACATAAACGGCGGCGTCCTGTGCTGAAACAAGACAATGAAGACGATCCACGGGATTCATGACGAGGGAGCAAAAGCAGGATGATGACGACATTGTTGACGACATCCGTGTGATGCAATCCATCCCCATTGTGTGGGTTATTGTTTCAAATTGTATTCAATACTCACGCCCCAGATAAAATAAGTAAGGGTGAAGATTTGGTCGTACATATTTACATGCTCAACTCTGGCTAATGGGATGAAAGTCGGTGTTTACCTAAAGTCCTTTCAAAAGACCAGACGCAGTGCCTGATAATATTCCTATGTGGCAGCTAAATTAGATTACAAGTGAGTACAAGGCCTGAAACGACAAGTCCACCACTCTGCAAAATGAAGTGGTGAAGTGGGATCTAAATGGCAAGTAGAATCACAAGATTCATGTCCTGCAGAGATTTGCGTGGCATGAATGTGATTCCGTCGGATGTTCTGATACGTCACATTACATGAACGATTATCTCTAAGTACACTATTTACAATGAGAAATCTCCGGATGAACTTGCGCCGTCTTTTAAAACGGAAACGATGGAAGGAGTCGATAACGCTGTTTGAAAACATAAAACGCTTTCAAATGCTTTCTTAGTGATGTGGGTAAATTGAATATGTTCTTTTATCGGTAGTTGTTGACGGATGAATCTATCCTTTTAGTTAAGTGGTTCTAATGGATCCAGCCTCGAATTACTTAAGAGAATTAGATGGGGATCAGTGGAATTCCATAATGGACGTTTTTATAGTACGCCACACAAATAAAAATACACGAGTTGAGGACAAATCAAATTCAGAAAGGGAAAGCTACGATAAATTGTGTAAGACGATAAAACTAACTTAATTATGTTTGATGTGGTAATTTGTAGGAGCAAGGACGAAGTAATGGGTTGTAGGATCACAATTTAGACGTTGCCCAACTTGGTTGGTTGGTTCCATCAAATGATGAAATCAAATAAGAGAATAGAATTAGGTGGGGATGTGTCTTATGGGCGGCTTCGATTAAATTAAAATTCGTTTCCGAGACATTCGACTACAATATTTCGTGAATAACGATCGAATTCGTACACGTGGCAGTGGCCTGATGTGTTAAGCTTCGGTTCTATCTTTTGGTGATTCTAATCATCATAGCATCGGTTCGAATCACACGCTCTTTACTATCGTCGCAAACGCTATAATAATATTACTATCCGCGTACTTCTGTTGGGTTGTCGTAAAATATGATAAAGTACCGAAAAGCAATCGGTTCAATTCGATACATCTTTGGAGTTCCTTTACTCCATCTCGTTGACCTTGATTGGCATCAGATACGCTATTCCTTTCTTTTTATTACCCTTCTCTTGGGCGAGGCGAACTTACAGCGTCGAATAGGGCCCCGACATGCCACAAAATAACGGTTGCAGTTCTTTTTGAACAGTTGCAGGTTGTAACGCTCCGGGAAACACCCGCGTGGGAAGGGAATTCCACAGCTTTCCCTCTCTGTAACGGAAGGAGTTGTGATGCAGGGATCTTCGCGCCGTCGGGAGATGAACCGCAAATTGGTGACATGTGTCGGATTGTCTTGTGGAGCGATATCTGTAAAACAGTGTTATGTTTTTGGAGATACCACACACTTATTATTTCTTGTTGGCACCACACACTTCTGCACAATTTATTTTTAATACCTGGCTGTTACGATAACGAACAAATACATAACCAGGCAATGTATTCTCTTACAATTACTTAACTAACATTAAACCATGTCACACATTAAACACTTTATGCACACACTGTAGTTCCTAAAAGACACAATCTTTTGAATAGTTTCAGTGCGCTATTTTATTAAATTTATTTTAAATCTAGAGTGACCATTTAACAATTTAACAACTTTACACAACATCATCATCATCATCGGCACTACAACCGGGAACCGGTCTTGGCCTTATTTAGCAAGTCCTGAGGCTTGTTAAATTTTCCATAATGATTTATTTTTTCTGGGCAAGGTCATTAGTCTTGCGCCAGGGGCTCCCCGACGGGGAAACAAACCCCGGTCTCCTGGTTGACAGGCGGGTATACTAACCACTATACTATTGAGGAGCCCACCTTACACAACAACGTTCCCAAAATTTACAATTTACATAATTATAAATTACACACACATTCACTTTACAAGCGGTACAACTAAACACAATACTCCCTGACCGTCTCTGTCAATCCTCTCAAAAGAACTCCTGGCTGACCGTCCCGGTCAACTATCTCCAATCAACTCCATCCTTTTTTTCTTAGTCCCCCCGAACGAACACTTTTTCTTACATGCGGGAGATCGAAGGATATGTCCTTTTGTCTATCTGGCCCTTTTCCAAGCCGCTATTTCCTTTCTTTATCTTTCCTGGCTTAGGATCAAAAGAGGAAACACAAAGGTAAAATCAGAAGACGATCGTGCTAATGGACATTTATGATCCTCTATGTTGGTGGGCGCTAAAACGAACTTGTGATTCGTTTTATGGCGCAAGTTGCCTGTTTTAGGAGAATGGAAAAAGATGTTTCCTGTGGGAAATGGTTTGGGTAAAGAAACCTTTAAAAGATCATAAAATTGTAGACGTGCATTTTATGATTCTCAACAACTTTACTTGAAAGTTGGTCATCTGGTCCACAGATTTGAATCTAGGGAATTTTGAGTATTGATCATATGGTTCGTTTTTTTACGTCTTGGATTTAATTTAAATTCAATATGAGCAAATTGAACGTGTAGTTCAATTTGTTTGATATTGAATTGATATCGCGATATTTAATGTATGCGCGATTAATGGTAGACCTTAGCTCCGAAGAGGTAGGTATTCTGGTGTGGAGGGTTTTGTGCGTAACAACAGACAGAAGTCAGCTATGCGCATTCCATGTGATAGCGACTGTAGTCCCAACGACAGCGCAGAGTTCCCGATCAGTCGGATCGCTCGTCTCTGTATGCTCTCAAGTAGGTCGAGGTTATACTTAGGAGCAGAACTCCGAACATGGGAGCAACATTCGAGCACCGGTCTAATTTTAGATTTATACAGAAGAAGAAGTTGGCCGGAGTAAAATATTTCTTGGCTTTAAAAAGATAACTCAGTTTTTGTGAGGCGGACCTGACGATGTTCGACACCTGTTTATGCCACGACACATTCCCACAGGCCGTGAGACCGAGAAATTCCAAGTTTTTTCCAGATTCGAGGGCCTGGCCATTCATCATCAGCTGTGGACCTGATGAACCACTTTTCTTTGTGAATGTTTTATACTGTGTCTTCGTTCCATTGAAGTCGACGATATTGGCCTTTCCCCACTCCAGGACCTTATCCAGATGCCGATTCAGAGAGTCGATCTGGCTACGTCTCAGCTGATGAGACACTGTTCCACTAATCGGTCGATCACTCGAGAAAGAGGAAACAAAGGTACTATCATTCGCAAAACTGAACACTTTGGTATCCGTTGTCTACAACAAATCATTTATGTGAAGCAAAAACAAGCTTGAAACCAAAACAGAACCTTAAGGCATCCCGGAATTAACAGGATACAGATCCGAACACTCGTTGTCCAATCCACGTAGAACCTCACATTCCGCATCGAAGACCGTACCGGTGCGATCAGAGGTGGTTCCAAAAAACCGCCTTCGAGGTTTAAATTCGCGGAAAATAAATTTACGTTAGCTTTATATTTGAATTTCTGACTAGTGTCCCGCTGTACATCACTAACGGAGGAAAAGAGGAGGAATTAAAGTTATTGCTGGCAGCCCTTGCCATTGACCTGAAGAGACGCGAACCAGTTGGGCACTCAAGGAGGTTATTGGTCACTCTGTCGTTTTATACCTTCTTCGCGGTATCAATCCCCTTGTTGCACGCGTTTCTGATTCTAACAAAATTCGTTCTGTTAACCTCGGCGGGATCGGAGCGCCATTGTTTAAAAGCTCTATTTTATGCCGCTGTAATCTGCTCGTATTTTTGTATCAAACCAAGGCTTATCAGATGAATTTCATTTGATGTAATGCGGAATGTAAATCTCCATCCCGAGCAGAATAATCTCCATGGCCGACTCCTCGCATGTGTTAACATCAGAGTCCCCAAAGCACATCTCCAACGACCGATAGGATGAGAAGCAAGCTCGTAAATCGTCCCAGTTAGCAGCCCCATACATGGCGAAGCTTCTTAGATCGGTTAGTCGTTTGAAATGCAAGTGCCTGTGCGACCAGTACCACACAGTGATCTGAGTCTCCCAGTGACCCCGCAACCTCTACGGAAAAACACTCGGGTCAAATGTCAAAACCGGATCCAGCGTGCTGGTATAATCACCTCAGGCATCCGGCACTCGCATAGATGCCTCTACGAGTTGAGTCAAATTACAGCTAACAGCGAACGTCTCCGTCAGCCTCCCAGCCGGCCAGCCTCGTCGGTTCTGGTAGAATGTACCAACCAACCAGAGTTGCGTACATTAAAATCCCCAAGGATGACAATTTTAGAATCTGGGCGGTTGGTCTGTATCCAGTTGGCGGTACGTGAAAGATGTTCGAAAAGTGTAGCCGGTAGATTGTCATTCGGGGTGTGGTAAAGACAACAACGAAATTTCACCGAGTTCCTCAGCATGACCCTCAACCACATGATGTCGAAGTTTTTGGACTCTAACGCTTCCATTATTTGCCAAGCCAGATCGGACCGCGTGAAGACGTAGACTCCACCCTCAAAACGGAATCTGGAATATATGTCGTATCCTGAGCAGCGCAGATATGTCGAATCAGTTGCCGAATCGACCTGGGCCTCAATTAGGGCAAGGATACCAGGTTCCGTTTTCTGCAAATATTGGTGGAAGGCGTTTACATTCGTATTCGTGAAACCGATCCCCCTGATCTTACAAAATGCCGTTATCAGCCGAGAGTCGATAGAGCCTCGGTAACGAGCCCGATTATACGATGACAAATTTCTTAAAGTTCGGTTATTTATCATGATATTTGCGTGACGCTCCCCCTGCCATAGTCCTGCGAAGATTCAAATGGGAAACTACTTTACCCCCTGAATTCTTTATCTCAGAAGATACCAACATGACTTTTCTCTGTATATACAAACCCATACATCCGTATACCATAGCCGTACATCCAAAACATAGTCGAAGATTTCGTCCGACGATATCGGGGATTGTACAGCGTGACGGGGTGGTATCTCACCTTGGGACCGACTGCCACCTAAACAACCTCTTCTCGAACCGGTCCAGATGGCCAGGTATTTATCGCGACCATTTAACGGAGCCTATAGTTTGATGGGGTGGTATTTCACCGGCCGACGGGGCATTGAGGCCTCACCTACTATTCGACCTTTAGTCGCCTCTCACGACAAGCCCGCCTAGCTGTGAGTGTATTTTAACGCCCTACTCACAGGGCATATCTGTGCAGTTGCCCTTGAATTTTCCTTGCAGTTGGTTTTGTACCTTCAATATTGGCTGCTGATACAGTCGCGAGAATGTGTTCACGTCTTGATGGCGCCATGCGGAATTGATGGGAAATACTCTGCGTCGGTTTTCGTTTTAAAGTGTGGCACCTTAACATAGTTACATAGCATGTAACCTACATGCATTCGGTGTGAGCAGGTGGTGACGCCGAAAAATCGTTTCGCCTAGGAAAGTAATGCACACTCTAGCGAACATATTAGATAAGTATAATATATAATATAGTCGTTTTGAGCCCCCCCCTTGCCAGCTCCCACGAACCCACCAAATGCAGCTGTATGGAGGTAAGCCGATTTGGAATTCGCCCTCCTCCAATGCGGGTGGCAGAGGTTGGCCCACAACGTGAAACTGCATTTCAACTTTTGACAGTCTAAAATGAACGGCCGCCATAGCCTGAATTGTCTCCCTACTATCCCCATGAGAGGGCTTTCAACGACAGAACTGGATTATCTACCAACACAATGTCCATCACTACCTACGGACATCAATTACACACGCTCGTTCTGGGTCTCCGGTGGGACTTCGTTTATGGTTTCATCGTTGCCAAAGTCCATCGACCCATACTTAGGACGGATTTCCTCACGAAACATGGACTCGTGGTCATCGTCAAGAACAGACGCCTAATCGACTTGATCTCGAGCAGAACCATTGCAGGGGCAGCGTTGCAATCATCAGCACTTTTGACAATGAGGAAGTGACACAAGGCTAAGCAAAACGCTTAAGAGATCCGAAACGTGCTCAACTCCAACGTCCACTCTGTCCAGATACGGCGATTAAAAGTAAGACACGCCATCACCACAGGAGTCCCACTGGTGTATGGGGGCATTTTACTGGCGCGTGCAACCAAGCGATTGATACCGCGAAGGTGGCTTACAACGACAGGGTCATTAATAGACTCCTTGTGTGCCCCACTTGTCCGCGTCCCTTCTGGTCAATGGAAAGGGCTGTCAGACATAACTTCGCTTCCTTCTTTTCCCCCCCGCTACTTACAGGCAGCGGACGTTGGTCACAGCGGTCGCATTGGATATCTCCAAGGCTTTTGACCGCGTCTGGGAGGGGGCATTGCTGTACAAACTTCGCTAATATGGACTTTCCCAGCAGCTCCGCGACTGGACGAAGAGCTTCCTGGAAAATCGATTGATCCGAGTTGTTGTAGACGGCGAGTGTTCGGACCTGTATCCTGTTAATTCGGGGGTGCCTCAAGGTTATATTTTGGTTTCAAGCTTCTTTTTGCTTCACATAAATGATTGGTGGGAGTCGACGGATAACAGGGTGCTCGGTTTTGCGGATGACAGTACGCTTGTTTCCTCGTTTTCGACTGCTCGGCCGATTAGTGCATCAATGTTGCATCAGCTGAGATGTAGCCAGATCGACTCTCTGAATCGGGATTTGTATAAGGTCCTGCTGTGCGGAAAGGCCAATCTCGTCGACTTCAATGCAACGAAAACACAATATACAACATTCACAAAGAAAAGTGGATCATCGGTTCTACAGCTGATGATGAATGGTCAGGCCTTCGAATCTGGGGAAAGAATGAAATTGTTCGGCGTCACGGTCTGTGGGGATGTATCGTAGCATAAGCAAGTGTCGAACATCGCCAGATTCGCATCAGCAAAACTGAGTTATCTTTATAGAGCCAAGAAATATTTTACTCCGGCTCAACTTCTTCTCCTGTTTAAATCCCAAATTTGACCCGCCCCCGAATATTGCTCTCATGTTTGAAGATCCGCTCCTAAGCATACCGTCTCCCTACTTGAGAGCATACAGATACGAGCGATCCATCTGATCGGGGAAACGGCGCTGACGTCGGGACTACAGTCGCTTTCACGCCGAATGCGCATAGCTGACCTCTGTCTGTTCTACAGATATTATCACGGGTACTGTTCTTCGGACTAAGTACATGGTGGGAACTTATGCGAAGAGAAGACCTAACGTTGGTCAAAGTATCAGGGTAGTGGAGCAAAAATTTGAAGTAGTGGATTCCTTTAACAACCTTGGGTCAATAGTATCAGCCGATAACAGTATGGAAGAAGAAATACGGGAACGCCTGATCAATTCCAACAAACCCTACTATGGTCTATTAATGCTCTTTAAATCCCGAAATTTATCCAGAACATCCAAGCTACTACTATACAAAACCATGGTGCCCTTCGCTTTTCGAATCATACCAGAAAATTAACCTCTTCTAGGTTAATTTTCTTTTCTAAAGGGGGGAGGAATGTAGCTATTCAAAATCGCTACACCTTTCCACTTACTTAAAACCCCCTAACCTATCCCATTCCTATACCCAAAATCCATACCTACCTTTACAAAACATACTTAGCTTTACATAACATAATCCATTTCCTTCTTCCAATTCCCAAAACCTAATTCTATTTAAAGGCGTTGCCTAGGGCGCCCAGTGTGAGACTGGATGACATCGGCTCAAAATCGGGAGAGATTTGTTAAATAGGGTCAAGATCGGATCCCGGTTGTAGTGCCGATGATGATGATGATGACCGTTCTCCGGAAATACATGAGATTGTTCCGCGTAATTCGGTTTTTATGCGCTCTACGAGAAAATCCAACGACAATCCGATCAGTTGGCAGTACATTTTCCGACGGCGAACGTCCCTGTATCAGAACTCGTTCCGGTGCAGAGGAAGAATACTGTGGAATCCCCCCCCCCCCCCGCCCATATGCATGCATGCAATATGTCGACTTCCTCACAATATTTGTTAGCGTTTATCGTTTCTCTTCGTTGAAGAAATGAAAAGTGGATTGGTCCTTTCGATGTCCACCAAATTGCCACCATAACCTTTGTAGTGATACTAGATCGAAGAAGTGATGATCCAATCCCCATTATTATACAAAAACACAAATTACCTACCCTTACCCATAATCCCAATCATGTCCCCCAATTGAATGATAGGCACGACAAATTTAACCGAAAGTCCATTTGTCGCACATTTATTCAATTCCCATTAAGCCCAACATTATGAAATGCCCAAATCCAAACGCATTTCATAATTTCCTACTGGGAATTTGTTCAACCAAATTCCAATCCACTTCCTAGAACGCCATTCCAATTGAAGCACACACAGAATCTTGCTTGTGCTTCTTGGAATTTTTAAGTAAAATATTTAACAAGCCTGTGTCGCCACAGAGTATAAGAGGGCAGCGCATTTTAGTTTCGTGATCAGTGAAGTCCCAGAGGCCGAACCCATGGCCGATGGGTCGAAATCCGGAGGCCATCACTATAGGTCAAGAAACTTTAAATAAAATCAAGAACGTTAAAAAATTCAAAAAACCGTCTTTCATTATCCGGGCCTAGTAGACTGACAGGCCCCGCCTCTGAATCTGGAGAAGGCAATATTACAGTCACTAACTACTAGCGGGACGGAGGTAAGCAAAAATACACTTAAAAATATAACCTTAACCACTTTTTTGGCTGAAGATCGGGCTTGGGGGTGTGTTTTTTATAACAGGTGACTATTTGGGACTCGTTCACTTCATGGGGTACCCACTTATCGAGTTTCCTTATATTTCCTATTAGAGAAATATGGGATAGTCCCATGCTTTGTGCAATCTCCCGCACCGATTTGTTGAGTCCGCATCCATCGTTGTTCTTAAAACATCCTCGTCAACTAACGTTTCCGACTTCCCACGTGGATCATTTTCGAGTCTCTCCTGAACGGAACTTTCCAAACCAATGTCGTAGAGTGCGTTCGTTTGCCGCTACACCCTCAAATGTTTTTCATTGCCAATGATGTTTTTCATTGTATTATGTCCCATTTTAAATTCATAAAGGAAGAGGGTTCGAATTTGAACTCTCGACAACATGGTAAAGAATTCCTAGAAAAAAAAAATATAGCGGTACTTGTAACGAACCCTATAATTCTCATACGTACCACTTTACTTTATAAAACAAGAAAATTTAACGTTCCGACCCAGAACTCACTCGAGAACTTCTTATTTCCGACTGAGCGAAGATCGGACATTTCAGGTAGTAGAACCCAATATTTCCCGAAACCGATGTCCACAAAGGAACTTCGACGTTTTTTGGTATCCTCAACTATTTCGACCTGGATACGAACCTGTTCAAGGGCCCTGCCAAAAGGGCACGTTGACGCCCAATGCTGACTGGGCCTTCCAGCTGGGTCAGTGCAGACGCAGTTTGCACTACCTTGTAGCGTTTGTAACGAAGTGAAGAGCGTGCGATTCGGACAGATTCTATGACAATTAGAATCACTAAAAGATAGAACCAAGGCATCAACACTTCAGATCACTGCCACGAATTCGATCATCATTCTCACGTATACTCGACTGATTTGGAATTGCTGCGTTAATTGTCTTGTTACACGACTCCGACGAATATGTTTTGATGTTTTTTTTTTTCCCCGCGACGCTACATAGTGTTAAGGTGGATTGGCCTGTATCAATGCTTTGGTTTTCTTTCGGTACGGTACTGCACTATTCGTTTGCGTGTTTTGTGTATATCTGTTAGAAATGCTACAACCTCCTTTCATAGCGTTTAGGACAGATACGTCGGACAATGCGATAGGAGCCTTGCTCGAGCAGCAACAACCAAACAATACATGCTGACCCTTGAGGTTTTTTTTACAAAATTGTCCGACACCCAGAGGCGCTATAGCACTTACAAAAGAGCTGTTTGGGAATTTACGCGACTTTAAGAGGATCCTCGAAGGACGGTCATTTTCAATATGCACGGGTCACAAGCCCCTGATCTACGCGCCGGATTTAGCTATTGCACAAGGCGTCTGCAAATCAAGCTGAACAATTTCTTATGTTTTGTGTTCCAATGCCAAGTTAAAACATGCTTAAAGCTCAAAGAACATGGTAGTCGATTTTCTGTCCAGGAAATTCTCTGATGATTCGCCCCCGAATAACAACAGGGAGGCAGTCGGTCGCCGGAGAGGCAATCGATCATCACCGGCACCACAATGAACACGTCAATTACCGAAACGGCCACAACGTCAATCGGCCTGCAGACCTCAATGCCCCAGGTGCGGACACAATCGCCAAGACTCAGACGACTGATGTGGATCTGCCATACTTAGTTACAGTTGCAGACAATCGGCGTTCACAATACCTACTGCCACACCAAGGACAACATTATCCGATCCTACCTTCCGGAACCCCTGCGGTGGCAGGCACATCTAAATAACGAACTGGCGAACGCACTGGTACGGAAATTCGTCTGGCCCGGTGTTGCAGATTCACACTGGATACAACCAGCGAATTCGCAACTGAATGCTACCCTTAGCAACAAATTAACAAATGTCAGCAACCAGCCGACAGGAACTAATAATTATGTTGTCAAGGGAGAAATTCATAACAAAATTGTTCGTTCGTTAGCTTTTGGCGACATAGGTCTAGAATTTGAAATCGATACAAAATCCAAATAATCGATGACATAAAATAATATTTATTATAAGTAAAATCAACCAACCCGTGTTATTATTGCCGTCTGGAGGAGGATTATTTCTGGGATTGCTGCACAATCTACCTAGGGTTCTTTTCCCCTTTCACAGGATTACTTTCAAGATTGCTTCAGAACGGCAGCCAACATCAAGACACGTGTTGGTGGGCGTTGCGTTCGATGCTTGTGGACTGCACAGATTCGCAGTATGCAAGAATTACGTGTTGGACGATCGATTGCCAATACATTTTGATCCTTCGAGCCGGACCCAGACTGTGGAGTCAGTTTATCGCCGCTCAGTCGTGGTGCCAAAGGCATCATCGTTGTGGATCAACTAACGCCGCCCCAGTTCGCTGCGCAACAACTGTGCAGACCGCCACCCAATTCGTGGCACTGCAAGGGATCCATCTGTGGATCAAATACAACAGCTGTGCAGATTGTAGATCCAATCTACCGCCGTCCAGGTCACGGCGCAACAGCGATCCAGATTGTAGATCCAATCGCCATCCAATTCACGACGCAACAATGAGCTGCCCACATGGTAGTTACAATACTGCCGCCAGGTTCGTGGCGCAGTAACCAAACCTGCCAACTACAGCTAAATACCGCTACCCAGGTCGCAGCCCCAAGGTCCAGCTAAAGTACCGACCGCCGCCAAGTTCCTAACGCAACAAGATACCGCTACCAAGTTCACAGCCCCAAGGTCCAGCCTAAGGACCGACCGCCGTCAATCGCGGCATACTAGAGGATCCAGACGTATGCATCCAAATTACAAGGAGATGCCGGCATCAATGTCAGTAAAGTCAAACATGACAAAGGCTACATTGGCGGAACAACTCATCAGGGCCCATTTCGCCGCACATGAGAAGATGGTGGGCACGTTCGATAATCTTGTGGCGGTTCCGCCAGATCCCACGGCTCGCCTTCCTGAAAAAAAAACCCATAACCACAACCCAGTCTGCAGAAGCTTTCGCTAATGCAATTCGCATTAGCACCTTAAATGCTTCACGCATCAAATAGATCCAATTATTATAACCCAAAAGTACCTGCAAAAGAATTCTTACCTTTTCAAGCATTCCTTCGCTTACAAATCCCCTGTAAGAGTTCTTACTTTCCTTATCATAAATTATCCTGAAAAGAAAAACCCCGCTTCACATATCATGTAACCATTCCAGCCAGAGATAATTATCATGGCGTCGCCTATTCCCACCTTCATTAATGTATACGATAAATTTCTTTATGTATACATTGGTTGGCGACGTTTTTCTCCCAGCAATAAAATTCCCTGACTCGCACAATGTGCAACCCAAAGCAAATACGCATTCCGCGCCCCTTGGCATCATTTGAAATCCAAGCATAAACAATGCAAATAGGTATTCAATACGTACCCTTACTAGCGATGCCATAAACACCATTTCCCAGTAACCTAGCTAAAACCAATTAGCACATTTTCATATCGGATCATCGTCTCTTTGTTTAGCCGCACATGTTCCAACAAAGATTCCATTGGCATCCGACGATTTCGGTTTTATTTGCTTTACCGAAATCGTATCCTAGGAATGCACTTTATGTCTTTCTTTGTTCTAGGCACACACACCACCACCATGATCACGATGAGCGAGTGAGCTCTGAACGAGCAAGATATCGTTGAGTCGTAATTCAATCTTCAGTGCGGTCGGGTCTTCTCCCCTTCGCCGTGCCGTGCACACAGTACGGCACGGCAAGTTTATACACTACGCGGGTTAATAACAGCCGAGTCGTGTCATTATTAGTATAACCTTACGAGTAAAATAATTGTGAACCTTCCCGAATTTTAAATAGTTTAAATAAATTAAAGATCACTCACTACAATAGACCAAAAAAGTGTTTAATTTTCCGTGCTGCAATTCCTGGATGTGTTTTCCTCATTGTTCTTGGTGACCGTGTTTTCGTATTCAGCGGTATTAGTGATGGGCCAGGGAAGTGAAACAGCGCACTCATACTTCCACCCCCACAATCTCAATAAGAGAGGGCCACCGACGCGGGCCACAGTGTAGGCGCAAGAGCGCGGCGTCCGGCTGGACTGGGATGAGATTCGGAAGCGGCGTGTACAACTCATATGCTTGGTAACTCCATGGACAACCGTCATCCAATGCTATTTTGAAGAGAGATTCATCGCCGAGGCTGAGGAGACATACCTTGGCGAGGCCACAGAGCTAGCTGAGGTAAGGCACGCGCTGATCGCCGACTGTCCGACAGCTTACAAGACTGCGGTGGGTGTTGTATTCCAGAATACTACCCTTATTAAATTTAACACTGAATCTCCTAACACATCCTTAAAAACTTCACTTAACATATATTACATTCTCACTTAATACATACCATTCATAAACATTCACAATATTACCAGTTACAGCACACTTAATAACCTGCACCTTTTTATTTATTGAAAACATAGCAACTTGGATTTTCGTTCGAATTGAATGTGAAAAGTCACAGAAGAAAAAACAGATAGAAAAAAAATTCAGTTCAAAAACAGCAGTTGAGATTGGAAGTTAGTGGAGTTTAGTTCTGGCTGTTGGAAGAAGAAGTTTAGTTTGAGAGTTCTAGTTGGAGATTACAGTGGAAGAATTGTTTGAGTTAGCAATTGAATTGTAAGTTTTAGTGTGAGTTTTGTTATTTAAAAGAAAAAAGGAGAAGCTGTAATAAAAATAAACAAAGTAACACACAATAAAAGAAAAGAAACTATAGAAACCGCCCACATAAGCAAACGATTTTTCAATTCAAAAACGGACAACTTTATATCAAGAATTGAAATCAAACAAAACATGAATTGATGAAAGAAGATTAAATAAAGGAATACTAAAAGGTCCCCGCTCTTCCCTCATCCGAGGAAGCACGGCGTCCGGAAATCAACACTGGTGGCAGGGTGGGATACAACCAAAGGATCCCAAATAAAAAGAAGAAAAAAAAAACAAGAAAAAAAATTTTTTTTTTAAACAAAAAATTTAAAACAACAAAAAAAAATGTTTATAAGAAGAAGAAAAAAATAAACATAAAACAACGAAAAACAAAGTAAACAAAAAAAATTAAAAAAAAAAAAAATTAAAGTGAACACAAGAGAAATAACCAAATAAGAAGAAGAAAAAAAAAATTTTTCAAGAAAAAAAAAAACCCAGACAAAACTACGAAAAAAAAAACATAAAACAACGAAGAAAAAAAACATAAAACAACGAAAAAAAAATCCAGCAAAAGACCAGGATATTCAACTTCTAGGGCGTGAAGTCTGCCTGGCAAGAATAACAAAATAATATAAAATAAAGAAAGGAACACAAAGAGGAACTCTACGACACAACAAAGAAGAAAAAAAGGGACAACAATAAGAAATTCAACAAGACTTCTATCAACATCTAGAGTAGTAAGAAATTTTTTCAATATTTTGTTTTTTCTCTCTAAAATTTTTAGGAATATTTTCTACTTGGAAGCTTTCCTTTTTACTAACATACATTTTTTTCGATAGAAATTTCTATCTATATTCTTTGAAAATTCTCTTTTCAGTTTTTTTTTCGACGACATTTCCGTTTCGTTTCCTCCTCGTCGAAAATTTTCTTTCTTTTCAGTTTTGGGTCCAAACCATATCGTTTCCATATATATATATTGAATAATAACATAAAGGCCATTTTTTCATAAACCATATTTTTAAGAATTGATAACAAATTTTCGCCATACTTTAATTCAAATTTTCAATATTACGAGCCCATATTACACGAGACAGGCGGCTAGGCAGGGGGAAGAACAATTCCACTATCAACAGATACTCAGTAAAACCCCTGAAATGGCTCTGTCTGTCGGAATTTCTGATGTTTTCAGAATCGTCCCTACCTTTGACGGGAAACCCTGCGACTTAGGTAAATTTATTTCCGGAGCAATCTCGGTCGACGGCACACAATGAGTTGATTTCTCTGAAACAACGCTACAGAGAAACCGTCCGGGAATACGGCGATAGAGTCGCGAATGCTCTAAGGACTTTAAACTCTGCCACGTGTGAAATAACAGCAGACGCGGTGGTTAGGGAATATTTAATGGAAGAAAACAAAAAATTGGCCGTACAAACATTTGAAGATGGACTAATGAACGAACAGCTAAAGATACTAGCTAAAGTCCATGGGGGAAATAATTTAAAACAGTCGATTGCACATGTAGTATCACATGGTGCTCGAATGGACAACTCTCCCAGGTCATATCAATATAACGAAAAACCTACATTCAATAGTATAGTCTGCCAAACCTGTGGTAAGCCAGGGCATACACAGGACACATGTTATCGGAACATGCAATCCAACTATTTTCCGAATAGACAACCCATAGGGAATATAACATTGTATGTAATTTCTGTGGACGGAATAATCACACAGAGAATGAGTGTAGATACAAGATATCTAGGAATGGATCGGCTTCAACAAATTACCAACAAGGTACAACAACGCGTAACCCATTCCGAAATAATCCTACAAACTCTGAAAATCGTTTTGGTGAAAATTCTAGGAGCACCAATAGACAAAACGATAGACAAAATGTTCACTTTTCTCGGGTGCAAGAGTCGGAAAACGAGGCCTGACGCCAACCAAAATTTATGGAAGACAGACCAAAGTTTTCTATTTACAGCATTAGATCTTTGGAAATAGATAACGACCATTTTAATGAAGCTCCTAGCCAAATTTACCCTGAGCCCACATACTCCTATAAACCAAGCCATATAAACGAAGATAACCCTGTCCCTAATATAAAGACTCCGATTCCTACTCCCATTCTGGAAAACAATTCAGCAACACAGACTGAAAATCCGAAATTTTCAGCAGTATTAAAGACTGAAATCGCTAATATCTCAGATATCCCTATTGACAACGCAGACACTTCAGCAACCAAGACTGAAAACTCAGCAGTATTAAAGACTGAAAATTCGGATTCTGCAGAAAATATACAAACAGAAACCCCTAATATTCCGGCTATCCCAATAGACAACCACGGCACTTCAGCAACAAAGACTGAAAATTCAGCAGTGTTAAAAACTGAAGACCCAATAGTTGCAATAAAATTCGAAACCCAAGTCAGTTCAGCAGCTAATACTGATGAACAAATCTTTTCAGCAGCAAAGACTGACGGATTAAATGTTTCTACAGCAGATATAACTGAAGAAATAGTTCAAACAGCAAATAGGACTGGGAACCAAGATGTTCTAACAGCTAATAAGTCTGAAGAACTATTCGAATCAGTAAATGAGACTGAGAAACTAAACGATCCATCAGCAGTGAGTAAGACTGAAAAGGTAGACGTTCCGACAGCAGTTAAAGCTATGGACAATGACAACACTAAGCCGAAAACAATAAATATTTTAAACAACGAAAACAAACACAAACACTTACTCAAACACGAAATAATAAAAAATGAAAATAATAATTTAACTAAAATAGGTATTGTAAAGAGTAACTATATAAATACATTACAAGTCTTTTTTTTCAACAAAAAAAATTTATTCCAATGCAAAATACAAAAAAATAAAAGGTTACACCGTCATTTAAATTATTTAAGATCATTTTTCAAGAAGATTTTTGGTAATAATCATCTTTATTCAATCATCATAGTAATAGGCCCAGTAAGGTTTTGGAAACTTTTCCATAAATTTAAGGAAAAGATAAACACATAACAAATGGCCTTTGTTTTATTATTCAATATATATGAAATAATCTAACAATTGTAGGAAATGACGGAAATGAAAAAAAAAAAAAAAAAAAAAAAAAAAAAAAAAAAAGTTAATGAGGGGGACGAAAGAAAGAAAATTTTAGAGGTAATATATATTGGAAATTTTAGAATTAATATATATTCGAACGGAAAAGGAAAGAAAGAAAATTTTATTGGTAATATATATATTAGAAATTTTGGAATTAATATATATACGGAAATGAGAATTTTGAAACAATAATATTAATATTATATATTTAATATAATAAGTAATAATGATTTTTAGATAAGAAAAGAAAAGGTTCCAAGGAGAAATATTTAAATTTAGTTAATATATAATGTAAATAGACTATTTTGGACTATTTTTCTAGTGTTAAGAACTTTTTGAGTATTGGAAAAATTTAGTTAATATATAATGTAAATAGATTAATTTTCTAGTATTAAGAACATTTTGATTATTGTAACCTTTGATGAAAGATTAATTTTGAAAACCTTTGTAATGTAATTGAACGAAAATCCAAGTTTTTAATTAATCTTAATTTAATATATAGTTAATAGAAAATTATTCTCTTCAAGGATAATTTTCTTTCTCGAAGAAGGGTGGGATGTTGTATTCCAGAATACTACCCTTATTAAATTTAACACTGAATCTCCTAACACATCCTTAAAAACTTCACTTAACATATATTACATTCTCACTTAATACATACCATTCATAAACATTCACAATATTACCAGTTACAGCACACTTAATAACCTGCACCTTTTTATTTATTGAAAACATAGCAACTTGGATTTTCGTTCGAATTGAATGTGAAAAGTCACAGAAGAAAAAACAGATAGAAAAAAAATTCAGTTCAAAAACAGCAGTTGAGATTGGAAGTTAGTGGAGTTTAGTTCTGGCTGTTGGAAGAAGAAGTTTAGTTTGAGAGTTCTAGTTGGAGATTACAGTGGAAGAATTGTTTGAGTTAGCAATTGAATTGTAAGTTTTAGTGTGAGTTTTGTTATTTAAAAGAAAAAAGGAGAAGCTGTAATAAAAATAAACAAAGTAACACACAATAAAAGAAAAGAAACTATAGAAACCGCCCACATAAGCAAACGATTTTTCAATTCAAAAACGGACAACTTTATATCAAGAATTGAAATCAAACAAAACATGAATTGATGAAAGAAGATTAAATAAAGGAATACTAAAAGGTCCCCGCTCTTCCCTCATCCGAGGAAGCACGGCGCCGGACTTCAACATGGGCACCTTTTTTCAACCACAAAGTCGATTGCCGCCATTTATGTCGTCACCTCCATGGTGGCCGGGAACTCCTTCCACACCTGGCATGCGTATGCCACCTGGTCATCCATCCAGATTACCATCACAAATGATGCCCCCGGAACACACAGCCCATACGGACAACAAAGGGGTGACGACAGACACCGAAAGCCAGCCAAGACAGCCATAGGAGGAACGGTCGAGAAGAAAACTGATCCAAAGCCTGCAACTAACCCCGCCAAGGACATCAAAAAGGGTCCAGAGGCAGTGAAAGAAGTGAAAACGACTGTAGCAGCACCACCCACCGCTAAAGCGACAATCCAAAAGAAGGCTGATTTCAGCAATAAGGCACCAGCAGCTGTCAGTGCACCAGCACCAGCGAAAAAAGATACCAAGACATCCGATGCACCGAAAGAAGGAAAGAAGCCTGCTGCAGAGAAATCCGTCGAGCAAGGCAATGATGACCAATTACTGAGACTGCTCGAGGCCCAGTTCGCGCTCCTCCCCGTCTCCCCAAATACCGCAAACAGCGCCGACCAAGGAAAATATGCCAAGAAATCCGATGTACCGAAAGGAAATAAGCCTGTTGCAGAGAAATTCGCCGACTAAGGTAATGATACCAAATTAACGAGACTGCTCGAGGCCCAGTTCGCGCTCGATACATCCTCCGCCGCTAAGGCGAACAGCGCCGGCCAAGGCAGCAATGCTAACCCAACGAGACTGCTCGAGGCCCAGTTCGCGCTCGGTCCAGTCTCCCCAAAGCTCAACCCGGCCCATGTCCCTATGCTCGAACCAACACCGAAGCCTCAACGGAAACCGATGCCGCACACGTGTTGTGGGGCACAACATCACATGGCCGTTCCTCGTGGGTTGTGAACTTACAACTCCGACCCAGAGGAACTGGTGCACCTTGAACAATGCGCAACGACCAATAACTGCTTATTCAAAACGCTTCAAGAACAAGCAATAGCCATGGCAAATACAGGATCCGTGCCAGATCTAACGTTAGTGCAATCCATGAATACGCCATCAACTGTCCAAGCAACAGCAGCCATGCACAAAGTCCGCAGTGACCGGGACCAAACACAGAGTCCGTTAAATACACAGTATTATCAGCAATATCAAAACGGGCGGCGCTCCCCAGCATCCAGGGATCAACCGAATCCCAACAAACCAGCACGCCTCTCAGTAATCCACGAGAGGCGGTACTTCACTCAGTCCAGTAGGCACTGGGTCCGCACCTGCCATTCCGCCAGGACCCGCGGACGGTGCCATGGAAGAAGCCGCACCAGACTCAACGTTGCGGTCTCACATGCCAAAGGCCGCATCCCACAGTAAGTCTCGATGCAGTCCTTTCGACCACCAGCTATTGCGTGGTCATTGATCGTGGGTTGCGAACTTACAACTCCAACCCCGATCAAATGGTCAGAACTGCGACCCAGGGTACCGGACACCAGCGACGGAACTCTCGTCGTTACCAATCCTTCATCTGTCACCAATTCAGAGCGGACGTCTCTTTCCAGACCTCCGCATCACCAGAAGACCACGGCCCTGGGCCTCCGTCACCTGGAACCAAAGAGTTCCAAAATGTATTGGCAATCGATCGGCCAACACGTAATTCTTGCGTACTGCGAATCTGTGCGATCCACAAGCGTCGAACGCAACGTCCACCAACAGCTTTATCTTGATGGGCCGTGGGGATGACATCAGGAACAATGAGCTGCTCCTGGTGTGCCTTAATGTTGACTGACGTTCTAATATAAATAACATTTTCCTTATGACGAGCGTATTATTCTGAGAAATGCCCGATACGCAGACAGTATTCGAAATATTACGATTTCGGAAGCAGCAGTGCAAATGTTGCCTCGTTGACATATGTCGCAATTTTACGGAATAGTATATTTATTATCCGTCGTAATTTCACAGAGTGTCGTTTTCAGAAAGTACAGGAATTTGTGCGTTAATCTCAATATCCGCAAACGCCTGGGGGTGTTTGGGTAATCAAAAAAGTATGGAACCAAGGTTATTATATACGCCCTGTGAGTAGAGCGTTAGAATATACTCACAGCTAGGCCAGCTTGTCGTAAGAGGCGACTAAAGGCCGAGTGGTAGCCGGGGTCCCAACGCCCTGTGCGCCCGGTGAAATACCACCCCATCAAGCTTTAGGCTCCGTGAAATGGTCGGGAGAAATCCCTGGCCATCTTTCGGAGCTTGGCTGATGGACCGGTTCGAGAAAAGGTTGGTTAGGTGGTAGTCGGTCCCAAGGTGAGATACCACCCCGTCACGCTGTACATTCCGCGATATCGCCGAGAGAAATCTTCTACGGTGTTTCGAATGTGTGGCTGATGGCCCGGACTGACACGGAGATAAGTCATGATGGTGCCTTCTGATATAAAGAATTCCGGAGGTAAACTAGTCTCCCATTCGGATCTCCGGGGGGGACTATGTCAGGGGGAACATCATGCAGATATCATGATAAATAATGGAACTTTGAGAGGTTCGTCATCGCATAACCGGGCTAGCTCTCGAGGCTCGGCCCACGCTCGACTGGTGACGGCATTTTGTAACATCAGGGGCATCGGTTTCACCAATACTAATGTAAACGCCGCCCACCAATATTTGCAAACAACGTAACCTGATATCCTTGCCCTAACTGAGACCCAGGTCGATTCGTCAACTGATTCGACATATCTTCGTTGCTCAGGATACGACTTACATTCGAGATTCCGTTTTAAGGGCGGTGTCTGCGTCTTCGCACGGTCCGATCTGGCTTGCCAGAGGATGGAGGCGTTGGAACCCAATAATATGGACATCATATGGTTGAGGGTCGTACTGAGGAATTCCGTTAAATTTCTTTGTTGTCTTTACCGCTCCCCGAATGACGATCGACCGGCGACATTTTTCGAACATCTTTCATATACCGTCGACTGGATACAGATCAACCACCCAGCTTCTGAAATTATTGTCCTTGGCGATTTTAATGTGCACAATTCCGACTGGTTTTTACATTCTAACAGAACCGACGAGGCTGGGAGGCTGGCGGAGATGTTTGCTGTAAGCCACAACTTGACTCAACTCGTGGGGGAGCCAACGCGAATACCGGATGCCCGAGGCGATTATGCGAACACTCTGGATCTGTTTTTGACATCCGAACCGAGTATTTATACTGTAGAGGTTTCTGCGCCACTGGGAAACTCAGATCACTGCTTGGTATCTGTCGCGCAAGCACTTGCATACCAAGCGAATAACCGGCCTAAGCAGCTTCGCCATGTATGGAAGTATGGGGCCGCTAACTGGGACGATATGCGAGATTTCTTCGCATCCTTTCCATGGTCCGAGATGTGCTTCGGAAACTCCGATGTTAACGCTTGCGCGGAGTCGGTGTCAGAGATTATTGTTCTGGGGATGGAGATGTATATTCCACATTCCATCAAACGAAGTTCGTTTGATAAACCTTGGTTTGACAAAAAATGCGAGCTGATTACAGCGGCAAAAAATAGAGCTTTTAAGCAATGGCGCTCCAATCCCACCGATGTTAACAGAACGAATTTTGTTAGAATCAGAAACGTGTGCAACCAGGCGATTGATACCGCGAAGAAGGCTCACAACGACAGGGTGATCAATAAGCTCCTTCGGTGCCCAACTGGTTCGCGCTCCTTCTGGTCAATGGCAAAGGCTGTCAGCAGTAACTTTGCTTCCTCCTCTTTCCCTCCGTTGGTGACAGACAGCGGGACGTTAGTCACGAATCCAAAGGATAAAGCTAATGTGTTCGCGAATTTATTTTCCGCGAATTCAAACCTCGATCCCGGCCTTTTGGAGCCACCCGTGATCTCGCCGGTACAGTCTTCCATGCGGGATGTGAGATTTCGTCCGCGCACTATTCAGCGCATTCTACGTGAACTGGATTGTAGGAAGGCAACCGGCACGGACGGAATACCAGCAATCGTCCTTAAGAACTGTGCTCCAGAACTATCGCCGGTTCTTGGCAGACTCTTCCGCTTATCTTATGCACGGAGGACCTTTCCTACCTGCTGGAAAATCGCTCGAGTTCAGCCAATCCCAAAGACGGGAAAAAAGTGTCTCCCACAAAATTACCGTCCGATAGCATTACTGTCTATTTTATCTAAGGCAATGGAAAAAGTCATCAATACAGAGTTATTCGGAGTGCAACGGGCTTCTGAATGATCCTCAATACGGATTCCGTGGCAGGCGGTCCACAGGAGACCTTTTAACACTTATCACCGATATATGGACATCTGCGATTGAACAGCATGGTAAGTCAAGGGCGGTCGCATCGGATATTTCCAAAGCTTTTGACCGCGTCTGGCACGGGGCGTTGCTGAGCAAAGTTCGTTCATATAGACTTTCCCAACAGCTTTGCGACTGGACGAAGAGATTCCTTGAAAATGATCGATCCGGGTCATTGTGGACGGCAAGTGTTCGGATCTGTATCCTGTTAATTCGGGGGTGGCACAGGGTTCTATTTTGGCTCCAACCTTGTTCTTGCTTCACATAAATGATTTGTTGGAGACAACGGATAACAAAGTGTTCAGTTTTGCGGATGACTGTACGCTTGTTTCCTCCTTTTCGAGTGTTCGGCCGATTGGTGCATCTGCGTCGCATCAGCTGAGATGTAGACAGATTGATTCTCTGAATCAGGATCTAGATAGGGTCCTGCAGTGGGGAGGGGCCAATCTCGTCGACTTCAATGCAGCGAAGACACAATATACAACATTCACAAAGAAAAGTGCATCATCGGTTCCACAGCTGATGATGAATGGCCGGGCCGTCGAGGGTTGGGAAAGTTTGAAATTGCCCGGCGTCACGGTCTGTGGGAATGTATCATGGCATAAACACGTATCGGGTATCGCCAGATCAGCCTCAGGAAAACTGAGTTATCTTTTTAGAGCCAAGAAATATTTTACTCCGGCCCAACTTCTTCTCCTATATAAATCTCAAATTAGACCCGCGCTCGAATATTGCTCTCATGTTTGGAGCTCGGCTCCTAAACATACCCTCGACCTACTTGAGAGCGTACAAAGACGAGCGATCCGCCTGATCGGGGACTCGGCGCTGACGTCGGGACTACAGTCGCTATCACATCGAAGGCGCGTGGCCGACCTCTGTCTGTTCTACAGATATTATCACGGGTGCTGTTCTTCGGAGATTCTTGGCATTGTTCCACGCAATTCGGTCTATATGCGCTCCACAAGACAATCCGACGGATCGCACCCGTTTGTGGTTCATCTCCCGACAGCGCGAACATCCCTGTATCAGAACTTGTTCCGTTACAGAGCGGGGAAGCTGTGGAACTCCCTCCCCACGCGAGTGTTCCCGGAGCGTTACAACCTGCAACTGTTCAAAAAGAACTGCAACAGTTATTTGATGGCATCTCGGGGCGCCCAATCAACGCTATAGGTTCGCCTCTTCCGAGAGAAGTCTAATAAAAAAAAAAAAAAAAAAAAAAAAATACGTCAGCAGTTACAATTTCAAAACACTCTGTATATCTCACCTAAAGGAGAGACGGTTCACTCAAACCTTCGGTATCTGTCAGTCCTGTAGTGATCGCCTCAGATTGTAGATGACCCTTCGTAACAAATATTCAAAAAATTATTAGAACAAATTTGCAAGGTTCAAAATATACCGAAAATCACAGTACAGCAAATAATTGTGTGTGTGTGTGTGTGTTTTTAAATCATTATCTAACAACATCCCGAAGGTTCAAGAGGCCCATTCTCTTTATATAACAAAGCTTGTAACAAAATATTACTACTCGTAAGTAGCAACTAGCCAACGATTTTTATGAATGGACAGCGACATACAAAGGATACAAATAGTAGCAACTCTTTTCATCTATATAGAAAATCTAGATTGACTGCCTGCACCCACTAGGCTTACATCCAGCACCATCTAACGGTGAACATTACCATGAAAGGGTCTCTCTATCAAGGTATGAGTGGTGCAGTATGTTCTGGAGGATGTTTTATTTTTTCCAACATCCTCAATTTCGTAACACTGGCATTCACACTTCACTTTGTAAATCCTTTTCCGTTGTCCTTTTCTCCGTGCTTGTGTTTTCTTTTTTCCATAGAAATATTTTTACTGTTAGGTGGGTAACAGTGCCCACACATAATCCCATTGCATCGCACAGATTGGACAACAAACGTTCCAGAAAACGTGTTTTACTCCCCATCGACGTCCTTGGCACGAACCTTGTCTATACTTTATTCTTTAGGGAGTAAAAAGGCTAAAAACATGTTGCCAACCCTTCAAATGCAACGTTGATTTTCCAGACGTTAAATATGCTAACAGTAGAGTCTGTCGATGTCGGGACATTTGCCTAAAAAGGGAACTGAATGAAATCACTCCTTACCAGGACTTTGTAGAATCGCTCCAATAAGCCTTGCATTTGCAAATGTTGACACGAGGATGTGACTGAAATTGAGACACATGTCTTAACCATTTACAGCACTTCTGTTCAAGGATGTTTACTCCTCAAGAAGAGGCAAACGAATTGCTCTTAAATGTCATTCGTCCGGAATTCAATAAGCCACAAAATTGTCCTGGCAGTGAGAGGTGTAGACATATCATAAAATTTTGAACATATATTTAAGTATGTCACCGAATTTGTAGCACTTAGTGTTGGGATGCATTGAACATCCGGGAATTTATATGCACGTGCAGTCAACGACACTCCACAGTGCATTTGCAAGGATCCAAAATTTGAAGAAAGGATGTTATGAACGTGCAGAGACTGGAATGCCAAAAGCTGTTGTCCGGATTGTGAAATTCTGTACTTCAGAAGGACATCTCGAGTGCATATGGTTTCATGTCTTTGGGGATGTTATATCACCGACTTACTGTTCAGAAACTAAAAGAACGCCTGTTACATAGTTAACGAGGTGAAGGAGCATCATCATCATCGGCACTACAACTGGGATACGGTCTTGGCCTTAGTTACAAGTCTCGCCACCGGTATCCGGTCCTTATCGGAGACTTGTTAAATCCTCCATAATAATTTGTTTTTCCGAGCAAGGTTCTTAGCCTTGCGCCAACCTTTGTCAGGATGTCGCTGCATGCATTGGTTCACTACATGTCGGGTGGCAAAATAGCTATCCAGAGGTGTCACGTGGTGACTGCATGTCAACTTGGATTGAACAGGGACAAGGATCGTCCTGACGTACGCCGGGTTGAAAGCAGAGACTTTGCCCTGTGTGTTCGCCCCCCAGTACTCATGTATTGATCCAAGACCTGGGTGCTCAATAAAAGGCACTCTGAACTCTTAGCCGCGTTCGAGAGGAAGGACTTAAGGAGAATTGTTCGCCCCGTATATGAGGGAGGACGATTTCGGAGACGCTACAACCATCAGTTGTACACGATCTACCTTAAAGCCAACGTTGTAAATCAAGTTCGGTAGATTCCCCTGGGCAGGATACCTACCTCGAACGAGCGAAGAGGAGCCTGCCCGGAAAGTCCTTTGTGGCGGGATGAATGGAAGGAGACAGTGCGGCAGACTTTGTCTGCGATGGAGGGATTGTGGGGAGCGAAGTCATGGCACCGGCATGGGCGCAGGGTTCTACTTCGCCCTCACCAACGAATAAGTCCGTAAGTTCCACCGAACACTAAGCTGCATAGTTCTGAACAGAAACAGCAGAACTCCGACACGAACCGATTACGCAAAGCAAGGAAACACCAACACAGCAAGTAAGACACACGGTTATTGTTTTTTGAATATTGGTTTCTTTATTGGTAAATGATAGTCGCTAAATGTACATTTAAACTTCGTATTGTAAACGATTACTATGAACTGGGACTTCTTCACATTAGTTTTTTTATTATGTTATACAGGGAGCCAGTGGCATGGAGCAGACTCGCTCTCAACACACACATTTCACGATTAAAATGACTATAAGTTTTATTACGAAAATAACCCGAACAAGACTCTTGATTGTGATACGCGGTACGCATACCCGAAGGGCTACGGGTAGCGGTGGTGGTGAACCGACCGGCTCAATCGGTGGATGGAATACGACTCAACGATATTCAATCGTTTGGGGTGAGGTTTTGGTGGTGTGGTGAAAAGCAAATGAAATTTCCTTTGACCGGTGACCAATGGAAGGCGATCTCTGGGACGCGGTGGTTTATGTGTGTGTTCGTACACATGACCGTGTTCATCGATGCGTTTAGCCAAGGATAAACGGAACCTACGACGAGGGAAAAAGAACTAAGAGGAAACGACCTAGGGCATCTTTCGGTAATGAGGGTTAGCTGTCTAAATAGCAGCCACTCATTAGATGCTAAAAGGGATTGCGATAAACTATACAATAGATCGTAACAGGGCAATTGAAAAGTCCCCGGCCTGGCACATAGATGGCAGCACTAGAATTAAATCCATACGATTTTTAGTTAGCCCCAACCTTTAAAAGGCGCGTGTATAAATTTGACAGATGTCGGATGATTAGTTTGTGAATTATAGTATTTTGAGTGAAGCAACTTCTGTTATTGTGAAATAAAAGGATAAAAAGGAATTTCGCGTGTTGATAAAATATTGCTTTTTGAAGGGAAAAAATACAGTTGAAGCAAAAACTTGGCTTGATGACGAGTTTGCAGACGCCGCCCCAGGAAAATCAACCATCAAGGATTGGTATGCTAAGTTTAGACGTGGTGAAATGAGCACCGAAGACGGTGAACGCAGTGGACGCCCAAAAGAGGTTGTTACCGACGAAAACATTAGAAAAATCCACAAAATGATTTTGAGTGACCGTAAATTGAAATTGAATGAAATAGCAGGCACTCTAAAGATATCAACTGAACGTGTACATCATATCATTCACGAATATTTGGGTATGAGAAAGCTCTGTGCAAAGTGGGTGCCGCGCGAGCTCACTTTTGACCAAAAACAACGACGAGTTGATGATTCGGAGCAGTATTTGGAGATGATCAACCGTAATAAAACCGAGTTCTTGCGTCGATATGTGACAATGGATGAAACATGGCTCCATCATTTCACTCCGAAGTCCAATCGACAGTCATCCGAGTGGACTGCACACGATGAACCCGCCCCAAACCGTGGAAAAACGCAACAGTCGGCTGGCAAAGTTATGGCGTCTGTATTTTGGGATGCGCGGGGAACAATTTTCATTGACTATCTTGAAAAAGGAAGGACCATCAACAGCGACTATTACACAGCGTTATTGGGCCGTTTGAAGGACGAAATCGCCGAAAAACGACCGCATTTGAAGAAAAAGAAAGTGCTGCTTCACTAAGACAATGCACCGTGTCACAAGTCAGTGAAAACGATGGCAAAAATCCATGAATTGGGCTTCGAATCGCTTCCGCATCCACCGTATTCTCCAGATCTGGCCCCCAGTGACTATTTCCTGTTCTCAGATCTCAAAAGAATGCTCGCTGGGAGGAAATTTTCGTCGAATGAAGAGGTGATCGCCGAAACTGAGGCCTATTTTGAAGCAAAGGACAAATCGTACTACAAAAAAGGTATCGAAAAGTTCGAGGGTCGCTATAATCAGTGTATCACCCTCGAAGGGAATTATGTTGAATAAAAAAAACTAATTTTGCCAAAAAAATGTGTTTTACTATGGGAGGCCGTGGACTTTTCAATTGACTAGTTTTATCGTCTCTCTCTGCCGACTGGAAGAATCTGATTCTTTTGTTTGCATATGTTTATGCTATTGAATCCAATCCGGCGGTTAAGCGCGCTGTTGGTGATTGTTTGAAGATTCAAACAAATAAGTACTTCGGAGAGAACTGGTTGCAGCCGAATCAATAGTTATAAGTCTTCGGAAAGTAATTTAGATGGATACACAATGACGGTTGTGTATACCATCTGTGTCAATTATGCATGGCATCTATGGCGACGGCAGGATTGAACTATAGTGTGAATATCTACACTAATTGGAAATTCGGTTTTGGGGTCGCTAATGCAGAGATGCATTGATAATGTGTGAATGCCCATGTAGGAAAAATTCTTTTTAGGAATTGTAGGTAATGCTTGTATGCATTAATTATCCTTGGAAAAGGAAATATTTTCAGGTGCCCATGCGATTGCATTGGCGGGGTACAATGGGGGTTGGGCTGCGGATATGGGGGGTTTTTTAGGTAAGTGGGCCGTGGGGTTTGGCGATACCGCCACAGGATGGCGTAGGCCAGAACGCCCAGAGCCTGGGAGTGCCAAACTGGATGACATCAGCTCAAAATCGTGACCGGTGGAGAGATTTGTTAAATAAGGCCAAGACCGGTAGTTCCGATGATGATGATTTCCTAGCCGTGTCTGTCAGTAAACTGTATGTATAATTGGTTTAGTTTTGTTAGCAGTCTGCTTTTTCACCTACGTAGTACGTAGTACGTTTATTGTTGTGTTCCTATACAAGTTCATATTGGCCGGTTCTGTTGTTTTACGAATTATGTTGTCCATTGTTAGTTTCATAGTTTTGTCCATTTATTGAATGTATTAGTCGATTTCGTCATTCGTCAGGTTTCTGTTTGTTGGTTGGTTGATATCGTTAGAACGTAATTCTTTTGCCTACGATCTGGTGAATCGTGGCCATCGCATTGCGTCGTGGTTGTAGGGTTGTGGGGCCACAAATTCCTCCAGTTCTGCCAGTTCGTTCGTTCGTTCCTCCAGTTCTGCCAGTTAGGAGGTCAGTTTTATATTCTACGTAATATTGATCTAACCAACTAGCCAGTTGATTTCCTCTAGTGTTGTACATACAATTGCCCCAATCTTTATGTTTGGCGTTCATGCCTCCACCTATAATAAAGTAGTTTTTATCCGGTTGGAGTTGCAAGCATCGAAAGAGAGTCTCAAGTCCTGCTATAAAGAGAATATATTGATGTTCCTCAGGTGAGTAAACCGAAATCGCATAGAGCCCCATCCTTGCTGAAGTGGTATGCTTCAAGCACCCGGAACCTGCGAACTTCTGCAGTTTGTATGACTTTGTGATGGAGTCCTTTTCTAATAAAGATTGCGACACCTCCCACTTGTGAGGTATAGCTCGTTACTCGCGTTACTCGCGTAAATCGAAACCTCACAAAGAACGGCTTAAAAAACTGGTGCTCCAATTATGACCAAATTGTTATTGAATTCTCACGACACTCGGACCAACAAGCTTGTCATATTTAAAAAAAAAAAAAAAAAAAAAAAAAAAAACTATGCGAATTTGATGTCCACATGTTTCACTTATAGACGTCGTCATTACTTTATCAAAAGGATGTACGTTGGTGGATTCTTTAAGCACCAAAGTTTATGCCTTTGGTTTAACTTAGTTTCCCCAGCCAAAAGCACATCTGGGTTTTCCTCTTGTAACAGGTTAAAAAGAGTGGTTGTTCTCTCGGCCCTTATAAGTGAATTTATATTCACGACGAGAGTTTTAATTGATCTTTCGGTTAGAGAGCTTATATCGACTTTTTATTTAGACTGGGCATGTGCGAGTAGATCTCGTTTAGTTTACTTTGCAGCTGTGTCATCTGTCTCTGTAGATTGAGCAATGTTGTGAACACGTCTGCTTGTGATGTTGTTTCAGTCGGTGCCGAATTATTTGTGGGTATCAGTGTTAGATCTTGTACGAGTATTGGAGTTCCGCCGCCTCTCGCTATTTGTGCGTAAGACCGCTGAGGTGTAACTTTCATTGATATTGTGCGATTTGTCTAAGTTTTTCTTGGCTGAGTCACAACCTTCGACGTTAGTTCTCGGTATTTAGGACAACATCGGTAGTTAGTGGGGTGTCCTTCATTCCGACATACTGCACACTTTAAAGGGGTTTTGTCTGCCACCTTTTCTTAACCCAAAGGGTGCTCCTCTGCATTATGATACTGACCGCATTTCGCGCAAAAGTGCTGCATTTCACTGTTCGCCACCAAGACTGTTATTTTCCGTAGACTACCAATTTTACTATTTGGGGTTAACTGTACCAGAAAGATGGGTAGTTTCCGGTTCTCCCATGGTACACTTTGGTGGTCCGAGACTGTTATTTACCGTAGACTACTGTGGGGAAGATAGTCGTGACGCCAGCATGGGCGAGAGTTCTACTATCTACCCACTCGCCGCTAACGTTTCAATGTCACTCAAGATTGTTCCGCTGCCTGCAAACGAACGATCACCAGGAAGAGGAAATAAAACGCACAGATTTAATTGGTGATCACCGCCTTTTTATTACTCTACTTAGAACTTATTATTAATATAAAATTGATTTTTATAAATTTTATACAAGATGAAACACTTCTTTCTCGACACGACTTCGGTATATATATGCTTCTCCGTCGTACGACGGAGAGCGGGAGGCAGGTCGACCGTGGTGGTCGGAGGATGTAATTGGACTCCCCGAGGATAGAACTCTGACTTGAATTCCATCCTTGGTTCGGGTTATGGAACAGAAGAGAGAGAGAAAAGTTTTCTCTTGGGGGGGGTGGCCACCTGCACTTTTGGTGCAGTGGTGTTTATGTGTGTTCGTACGCATCACCGTGTTTATCGATGCATTTCAGCAAGGATAAACATAACCTACAGCGAGGGAAAAAGAACAAAGGAGAAGCGACCTAATGCATCGGTCTGTGATTCATCATCATCATCATCATCGGCACTACAACCGGGAACCCGTCTTGGCCTTATTTAGCAAGTCCTGAGGCTTGTTAAATTTTCCATTATGATTTGTTTTTTCCGGGCAAGGTCATTAGTCTTGCGCCAGAGGCTCCCCGACGGGGAATCGAGCCCCGGTCTCCCACGTGACAGGCGGGTATACTAACCACTATACTATCGGTCTGTGATTAGGGTCAGCTAAATAAATAAGCTGGAACTCATTAAATGGGAATTGCATTTGGGATACCACAAACGATGTGGCTTGTTTATGGTATCGCCAGAAAAGCTTTGGAGGACAGCGTTCTTTTGTTTGCACATGGTGCGAGTTAGGGAATTAGTCTCAAAGTCTATGGCGCTAATTACATGCAGCTGCGTTGGACTGTTTATCGTTGGTTAAAGTGGTCGCCAGCCAATGTGTATGTAGGTAGTTTTTATTTATAAGCCAACTCAAGGGTAAGATTCCCTGATTATGCGGCTGTATTATATGTGAACCGATGAATTTTCTTTCAGGGAATTTATGATAAGTTAGGAAGGAATTCTTATAGGGAATTTGTATGCGAAGAGATGCATGAAAGGTGAGAATGCTCTTCCAGGGGATTTTAGATTATAAATTGCTCTATTTAATGCGTAAAGCATTTAAGGTGCTAATGTCACTGCATTAAAGAACTTAACGAAGTTGGGTAGCAGTTATGGGGGTTTTTCAGGTAAGTGGGCCATGGGGTTTGGCGGAACCGCCACATTACCAATTTTTCTCTTCGGGGTTAACTGTACCAGAAAGAAGGGTCGTTTTCGTTCTCCTTTTTGGACCTGGCTGTGGTAAAAGGGTTGACCATACTAAATTCAAGGTCATCGTACTTTTGCTCTCGCGGGATATTCAAAAGAGTCGTTGGTTCAGGTTCAGGGTCGACGCCCTTTAATTGAACTGTAATATATTTAAGTTCATTCGGCATGTAAGAAACGGGTTCGACGGTGGCTCTTTTCAAAACATTTTTAACTTTAATATAGTCACAAACTTTATATGTTTGAATGGCATCTCTATTGCTTCCCAGTCTTTTAATCACGAAATGACTACTTCCTACAGCTAACTTACACAACTTACACAGACAATTTTTTACAATAATATGTCTACCGTGTTGATTGGTGGCATTTTAGTTTTTTTGCTGGTTTCCTGCTGTTGTGCTTTTGGCTGATGGGCTGTCTTTTGTTCATCTGGTCGTGGTTCTGAGTTTAGCTTTTGTTGCTGATGTTGGCCTGTGGGGGTTCTCTATATCACACGGAGAATCAACCCACAATTCCTACCTAACTTCGACCGCTACCAGTGCGCCCCCATAACCCAAACCTGCAATAGCACACAGACATGCAAAGAACGCACTTTCCAATATGCACCAGCATCCGTTCCCAAATCTGCAATCACATACATCCCCATACTTACCAATCTGTAATAAAACGCATTTCCAAAAACTTGCAACAGAATATAAATCATCTCCCTCATCTACATCAAACCGCATACATTTTTCCAAAAAACCACTTCGGTTAATTACTTATTTAAACTGTATCCCTCGCGTACAACCAAGCGGCATTAATTTCCCCCGAAAACGATTCCGGTTCACTTCCTGCTTAAGCCATTTCCCTCGCCTGTAACCAAGCAACATTTATTTTCCCCGAAAACCATTTCAGCTCCCATCCCAACTAAACCAATTGAAACAACATCAATTCTCCTGACTGGTAAGCCACCAGCACCATGAGTTGCATTTTCACGAAACAACCATCGGAACGACCAAGACCCATATTCCTTTGTCTAACCCACAACTCATGCCCATACTTGGTCGTGTTTCCAAAACCGATTTCCCCGTATACATAGCGACAGAGAAATCCAATCCAGCCTGTATGGCAGTAATTCTCTGGAACTAAATCCCCTATGCACGCATAGCAACCCTTTTCAAGTTCTTAGTAAGTCGCAGTGAATTTTACTTGGCGATGACTCCACTGCCAAGGCACCATGAATGGATTCTTTCCCATTTTCAGTCAGTCGAGTTTTAGAAGCCACCACGAAGAGAGTCAAATTGCAATCCCCTGTGGAGTGCGCCACACGTTTTTCCTCTTCTTTGACGAGCAGAGGTCGGTCACCCGTCCTTGTCGCATAGGACGCCCAGATCGCGAATCAATTCAACCGATGTTATCGGTTGGTTCAGTAAGAGATAGGAGCGTGTGTGAGTGGGGGCACTCTTCCGAGAGAAGGTGATTGTGTGACATTTGGCGATATTCATTTCTAGGCAATTATTTTGGCACCAAGTCGAGAAGCTGTCAAGATCCGATTGGAGAAGTGAGGAGTCCAGGGGAGAGCGGATTGTCTTGAAAATTTTGGAATCATCCGCGTAAAGCGAGATGAAGGAGTGATTAATGCAAGAGCCTACGTCGTTCATGGTTAGAATAAATAGAAGGGGGCCGAGATGGCTGCCCTGGGGGACACCTGAGGTTGGGAAAAAAGGTTCGGAGAGGGTGGATCTAAAACGCACGCGGCAGGTTCGACAACTCAGATAGGATGAGACCCACTTAATCAGCAGGGGTTCGAAACCGAGGGAAGATAATTTAAAGAGAATGAGGTTAGAATGGGAGATTTTGTCGAAGGCCTTGCTAAAGTCGGTGGCGATTACATCGACCATATCGCCGTTTTCTAGGATAAGGAGTATGTGGGCTGTGAATTCGACAAGGTTGGTAGTAATGGACGTGCCTGCGAGGAAGCCGCGCTGGTTCGGAGAGATGATGGGTGCGCAGCGAAAACATAACACCTCATATAGAAGGCCTTGTGGGGGGTAATGTGTGTATGCCGACGTACGGCAAGTATTCCATTAACTCCCCAACGATGCTGCTGCACGAAAATGCTCAGGAGACAGGAAGCAATGAAAACGAAAACACTTTTAGTTTGTTGTTTCTTTTTATTATTTGCAATTTTTGATATATACACTACGATATCAATTGGTTAATTGGTAGCCACGATATTCTTCAAGTGGACTTGGATGTGGTGATTTTGTAATCCAATGTTCTTATTATTATTTGGAATTTTTGATATATACACTACGATAGTAACTGGTTAATTAATTGTCACTATTTGTGGAGATGAACCGAGCATTCACTAAGAATAAGGGTTTTACTAGTAAGATAAATCAATTGCTTAACAGTGGTGAAATTTTGCAGTTTTTGCTTTTGTTATATTTAAAATGAGCAGGGGCGCGACCGTCCGATTTGATTATTCGATAGTGACTGATCTGAATTAAGGTGGAAATCGTGATTTCTGCTATTTACACATTTATCCGCCAATGGTAATCATGCTCTCTTGTGTGTTCCCCAACTCACCACACTCACCGAGGTCGAAACGTACTTGTGTATTCGTTCGACGTCGATGGGCGTAGCCAGAATGGAGAAATCAAAAGGGAAAGCACAATAACCCAGGGTTGATCTGGCTTAGTGTGTGTGCGTCAGTGCCGTGTATGCGGCTGGTCTACTGACCTAGTGATGATCTCTTAGGTCATCACACTATAGCAAGACAGAAATACGAGAGAGAGGAAAACCTAGCTAAGTTTATTCACCAGCAAAAAGAGATCATTGATCCCAAGCGAATGGGTGATCTGGGAAAAGTCAATAGGACGCCGCGTCGGCTGGGGATATAATACCATCGGGGAAACTCTGTGGAATGTTCGATAAGTACCCAAGGCTATGGACAATGATGCAACCGCGTCGCTTGGTTTGACTTGGTTGTTGCTAACCAATACGAATGGAATTTCCGGTGGAAATCCCATGGTTAGCGTAATAGTGTTGCCGTATGGCGAAGATTGTAGCTAAACTCAATTATGCATTATCTGCATAGAATAATGAGTTTAGCTATGCGTCCCTTTGACACGTTTTGCAGGTAAATAACTTATCAAGGAAATGGGTAGGTATTGTGGTTGGAATTGTGGGCTGTTTCTCCTATAGGATAGAGAAACCCCTACAGCCTTCGAACAGTTTGGGAATGTGCGAAAGCTTGGCAATGGGACGATAATTGGATATATCGTTTTTTTTTCCTTTTTATGTATGGGGGTTATGTAAGAGGATTTCCAAAAGTCGGGGAATAGACCTTGAGCAAAGGATAGATTGAAGATTGACGCAAGCAGGAGAGAGAGAGGAGGAACAGTTTTTTAAGAGGATAGCAGGGAGTCCGTCTGGGCCGGGATTGAAATCGTCTTTCAGTTCTTCAAGTTTTTTTATGACTTGGTGTTGTTGAATGTGTAGAGGGATGAGAGTGCCCAGGGAGAATTCAGACATGCCAGTAAAGTAGGAGGGGTTGGGCTCGAACGAGTCGTCCGAGAAGGATAGTTTGAAGAAGGACGCGAAAAGATTGGATATGGTTGGGGAGTCCGTTGTAGTAGTTGAGCCGTAGAAAAGGAAGGTGGGATAGGCATCAGATTTCCGTTTGTGGTTGATGAAGTGAAAGAAAGATTTGGGGTCGTTGATCAGGTTGAATTGAGCTTTGGCAAGGTAATTGTGGTAGAGGGAGCTGTAAAGCTCGGTGAATTGGTAAAAGTAACCCAGATAGTTGGAGTAGTCAAGGGGAGAACGCGTGTTTAGGAAAGTGTTCCACGACTTATTCCTCTTGTTACGAGGGGTGCGTAGTTTGTGGTCATACCATGGGTAGAGGGGAATGCACTCTCCGTCTCCATTTGTTGTTGTTCTAACATGTGTTTTACAGCTTTGCGAGCCATTATTATGTTGCTTATTTCGCTCTCTTTGCTTTTTTTTTTTTGCCGCTTTCAATTTGGGTTTGGTTCACGAAGTGCGTTTTTATAGGCTTATTTTGCCTTTTAATAACCTATTCTTTGTTTTTATCCCCTCTTCACTGCTCATGTCGGAGCCAACAGTACACACACGTGAACACTACCGTTCTTATTTCACTTAGTGCGCGCCAACTTTTTTTTTCGCCGACACTCCTTCAAATATTCGCACAATACAATTTTTTTTTAAGTTCACTGCTATTGTCACTTTTCACAAAGCTAAACACGGCGCGAAAATCGAATCTATTATCTTGTTCAGGTATTTGGTCTACATGACTTCACTTTTAAGGCCGTTCCATTGAGAGATTTGCTCATTATCGTTTGTCGGTTGTCGACACGTCTTCACCGGATGGTGGTCAATCTGGTACTCCCATAAGATGCTTATCCCATGATAGGGATGATTTGCTCCACCCCAAACCATTTTAAAATGTTGGTCTTTGCTCGTTACTCGCGTAAATTGAATCGCGCGTCCGACATAAAATCACCTCACACAAAACGACTTAAAAGTGGTGCTCCACTCATGACCAAATTGTTATTGAATTCTCACGACACTCGGACCAACAAGCTTGCCATATTTTCAAAAAAAAAAATTAAATAAATAAAAAAAAAAAACGGTATTCGTATTTGTTGTCCATATCTTTCATTTATAGACGTCGTCATAACTTTATCAAAAGGGTGTACTTAGGTGGATTCTTATTTTGTGTGTCTCTAGATGAGTGGTCGTATTTAATTTTTTATGTATTATTTTTAGTTTTTAAGTATTTATTTATATTTTCGTTTAGTTTCCTTTTATGTATTACTAATCTGCACTTCACCAATATTTTTTTCTTTCCTCCTTGACATTTTATTTTTATATTTCTTTTACGTTTTGTGTTATTTTGAAAAATGTATAATATTTGGAATTCTTAATCAGAAAAAAAAATCTACAAGTGTTGCAAAATGTTGATACTGCTTTCTTAGATACCATTACTTGCTAATCATATATCGAATTGTAGCTTTGCTTATCTAATGACAATTTCATTGCGTTGTGTCTAAATACCAAATATAAAAGAATTACAGCTACAAATCTATCACGTTACTTGAAAAATTAGTTCAACAAATGTAATTTAAAATCATAAACAAATACTCATTTTAGATAGACTTCGGTTGTAATTATAACACACAAAACAATCGCAAATCCATCAAATAACTATGTAAAATATATCTCATCCTTAAGAGCAGAAATTTAATTTGTTGTTTAAATAATAATTTAAAAAAATTAAAAAAAAAACGAACAACATATTTCATTTTATAGTGTTAAATTTTTTGCAACCGATTTGCTGTGCCAAGTATTGAGTGTTTAATTGAGTTTAAAGTAAAATTAAATACGATATAGAAAATCGTAATGAATGTAAAAAAGATAATAATAAAAATAAAAAATTGCAAAACAAAAGATATTAATATCTGTCTATTCCAACTGAGATACATTTTCAAAATTTTTTAATTTTTAACAATTCTTCACTTTTCTTTGGGTTTTTTTCACAATGACATATCAAAGATGATGTTCCAGGCAAGGTGGACGAAAAGGCGACACAACTCCATGCAATCGCATCCCTCAAAGTCTTACTCGATGCGACTAAACCACAACGTGGAGGCGCCACAACTTCTGCTGCTAATCACGTGAAAATTAATCTAAAGGAGACAACTTTAGCTGATCGACCAAATGGAAATATCGACACGACGTTGGATTCGGTGAGTTAAATCGTTTGTGTTATATGAACATATTTTCGACTTAATTTAATTTAGAATTTTATTTATATTTATACGAACAACTTTATCTAGGTTAACAAGTTGAATCACACACCAAATCAAATTCCTACCACTCTGCAGTGTAAACATATTCTGTTCTGTATTTTTATTTTCTTTCAATATTTTCTTATACAATTTTTTTTTTTTTAAATAAGAAAATAAACATATATGTGTATGTATAAATACATATATCATTATTTTCTTTTAGTTCTTTTTTTAGTGGTAATGGATTAGCATCAGTCACACACTCATCATAGTTTTTTTTTTTTTTTTTTCAAAACAAACAACGAGTGATTGCTCTATTAGGTTTAAGTAATTAATTTTCAAAGGATATCTAACGTGAATGTATGGAGGATGTTATTTGTATAAATATAATTTCCATTTTGTTTTAATTTAATATGAGAAAAAACAAAAGCATTCGTTAAAAAATATAAATGTATTCTTGGGAATGTTTTTGCAATGAAGAACTTTTATATAATTCTGTTTTCTACTGGTTTCCTGTGATAATCGTGTTTGGTTGGATATAAGAAAAGGAATAAACGATTAGGAATGGAATCCTGTGCATTTATGTAGTTAATTTCGATACATTTCGACTGCCTAGTTAAGGCACACTTGAGTCTGACTGCAATGCGAAGATTTTTTATTTGTTAATGGTTTTTATTTACACATTAAGTTTATCTTTTATTATTTTCATAATACGATTAGACGCACATGTCCAAGGAGTAAACAACTCACAAAGGCGCTTTTTTAGTAAATCACTAAAGGAATTGAACACTTGTGTATTAGCTTAGCCGTTAGCAGAACCAGCCCCCTGTATTAAGGCTTCTTTTGAGATTGTTAGGTTGATGAAGGATTAAGTATGTAGATTAAATCAGTCATTTACAAACTTACGTTGGGTAAACGCAAAGATAAGTCGCTGAGTAGATTAAATATATATATATACAGTAGTGGAAAAAATAATAGAAACAAGCTTGTTCTTCGACATTAATCGTTAAGAAAAAATGTATTTGGGTAAAAATAAGAATTAAAAATATACTAATAGATTTGGTGCACTGTAATACTTAAAAGAAATACTAAATTTTTAATAAAAAAAAAGCGAGAAATAGTGAAAAAAAAAATGGATTCCGGTTTATATATAATAGAAACAAATTAGTTTTTTGATTGTGTTTTGTGAAGAATTAATTTACCGTAAAAGTGTTTCATATCCTTTTAATACTTAGTTGTTGCACCTTTGTTTTTAATGACTGCTTCGCATCTTCATTCCATGGAACTGACTAGTTTGGTACAAGTCGCGGGTGCTATAGAGAACCATTCATCTTTTATTTTGGACCAAAGTTCTGTGGCGGTTCCGCCAAACCCCACTGACTACTTACCTAAAGAACCCCGATCCCTAGAACCCAACCGAACAAGTTTCGCTAAAGCAATCGCATTAGCTTCTTAAATGCTTAACGCATCAAATAGATCCAATTTATATAACCTAAAAGTACCTGTAAAAGAATTCTTACCTTTCATGCATTTCTTCGCATACAATTCCCTGTAAGAATCCTTTCCTAACTTATCAGGAATCCCAATCTCACCAAGTGCATTTCCCCCTAGATGAATTCGTGAAAACAAGATGATTCGGTTTGCATGCAATGTAACCATCATAACAGGGGCCATACACATTGCGTCGCCTATTTCCCGTCGTCACCAAGTGTATCATAAATCGCCATACATACACATTGGTTGGCGACCTACACCCAAGAAACCAAAACAAATATACGCATCTCGCGTCTCTTGGCACCAATCAATCCTACAGCATAAGCAAATGCAAATAGGAATTCAATACCCTACCCTTACCAGCGGTGCCATAAACACCATTTCCCGGTAATCTAGCTAAAACCCATTAGCACATTTCCACATTGCATTGCCGTCTAATTATTTAGCCGCAATGCACATCTCAGACAAAGACCCAAACGTTCCCTTTGCTTCTCATCAGCAGCGGCAAGAGCAAACAGAAAACCAATTATGATTCAAGGAGATTCGGTTTGTTTGCTTTGCCGAACTCGCATCTAATGAATGCACATTTTCCCTTTCTTTGTTTTAGATTCGTCCCCACGGCTTTGATCCATAAAAAAACCAATGTACACACATACATGTGTACCGTGGCGGTCTTCTCTATGAGATCTGTATGGTTACCCCAAAGAGAGACTTTACGTCTCTCTTGGAATAGGAAAATGCACCCCTTAATTTAGGGAGCCAGTTTCACTGCCCGAATTTCTTTTGACAACGAACGAATATCGTTGAGTCCTTTTCCATCCGCTGACCACGCTGGTCGCACGATCTCCCGCTTTCCGGTGCCCACGGAGACGCGAATATCCCCCCGAGTCCTAAGCCCGTCGAGTCGAGAAAGCGCGTTTTTAATCAAAATAAGTTTAATGTCTCTTATGTTGTTTCTGTGCGTCCTTTTATCTTCGGTGTAATTATTTTGTTTGTGTGACCCAATTAAGTACAATAAAATTAAACTACATCCACAAAATAAAAAAACAAGTAAAATAAAACCAATCACAATAGACAATCAGTGCGTTTTAGTTCCTTTTACTGTTGTGGGCGCTGCGTCGTCGAGTTCTGTTTGTGCTTTTCCATTTGTGCCCGGCGGAACAATAACAATTGGTGGATTACGATAGTGGAAGTAGTGGGTGGATGGTAGAATCCATGCCGACGATCGCCACAGTTCTTCCTTATTTTTGGCTTTGCTGTCTCCGATCTTGCGCTTAAGAATGTCCCATAGGTGTTCGATTGGGTTCAGATCAGGGGACTGCGATGGCCACTCCATAACATGGACTTTGTTTTGAAGAAACCATTCTTTAGCCAATTTTGAGGTGTGCTTGGGGTCATTATCCTGCATAAACTCACATTTAATAGGCATGTCCTCTTCAGAAAATTGTAGCATAACGGTGTTTATGTTGTAGAGTAGTAGAGATGAAGGGAGGATACCACGTGGTTCGGATGGACGTGCCCTGCAGCGGCTAGTTAATAAAGGAGAGTGATGATGTGCACGTGCATCATCAGCCTTTGCAACTTGACGAAATACAAAATGGTGGAAGTTCGTCAAGTTCAACCAATTTCATTGTCGCCGGTGTGCGCATCGGATGTACACTAATGTAGAACATTAGATGTCCAACACTTCTCCTCAATGAGCGCACCAGTGCGAAAAATTTACATTAGGTTTAAGAGATCGAGACACCTTTCGTGCTTGGGTTTGGATAGGGCCTAAGTGAAAATGTCCGCAGGCATTTGTTCCGTGGGCATGTATTCGACCGAGAGTGTTCCGCTGTCCAGTGCTTCACGGATGAAATTATGTCGGACGTCGATATGTTTGCTCCGGGAGTGGAATACGGGATTCTCAGCCAGCTTCCGAGCACAGTTGTTGTCGTTGAATAACTTCAGCTTGTCTGGTAAGGCGAATCCCAGTTGACTAATCAGTCTTCGTAGATGTATAACCTCTTTTGCCGCATCGGATATGTATATATATATATATATATATATATATATATATATATATATATATTTTTTTTTTTTTTTTTTTTTTTTCTTTTTTTTTTTTTTTAATTATTAGTCTTTTCTCGGGAGAGGCGAACCTATAGCGCCCAGAGGGCGCCCCGAGATGCCATCGAATAACTGTTGTAGTTCTTTTTGAACAGTTGCAAGTTGTAACGCTCCGGGAACACTCGCGTGGGAAGGGAGTTCCACAGCTTCCCCGCTCTGCAACAAAACGAGTTCTGCTGCAGGGATGATCGCGCCGTCGGGAGATGAACAACAAACGGGTGCGATCCGTCGGATTGTCTTGTGGAGCGCATATAAGCCGAATTGCGTGGAACAATACCAACAACCTCCGAAGAACAACACAGGTAATAATATCTGTAAAACATACAGAGGTCGGCTACGTGCCTTCGATGTGATAGCGACTGTAGTCCCGACGTCAGCGCCGAATCCCCGATCAGGCGGATCGCTCATCTCTGTATGCTCTTAAGTAGGTCGAGGGTATGTTTAGGAGCCGAGCTCCAAGCATGAGAGCAATATTCGAGCGGGGGTCTAATTTCGGATTTATATAGGAGAAGAAGTTGGGCCGGAGTAAAATATTTCTTGGCTCTAAAAAGATAGCTCAATTTTCCTGAGGCTGACCTTGCGATACTCGACACGTGTTTATGCCACGATACATTCCCACAGACCGTGACGCCGAGCAATTTCAAACTTTCCCCAGCCTCGAGGGCCTGGACATTCACCATCAGCTGTGGAACCGATGATCCAGTTTTCTTTGTGAATGTTGTATATTGTGTCTTCGCTGCATTGACGTCGACGAGATTGGCCTTTCCCCATTGCAGGGCCCTATCTAGATCCTGATTCAGAGAGTCAATCTGTCTACATCTTAGCTGATGCGACGCAGATGCACCAATCGGCCGAACACTCGAAAAGGAGGAAACAAGCGTACTATCATCCGCAAAACTGAACACTTTGTTATCCGTTGTCTCCAACAAATCATTTATGTGAAGCAAGAACAAGGTTGGAGCCAAAATAGAGCCCTGTGCCACCCCCGAATTAACAGGATACAGATCCGAACACTTGCCGTCCACAACAGCCCGGATCGATCGATTCTCGAAGAAGCTCCTCGTCCAGTCGCAAAGCTGTTGGGAAAGTCCATATGAACGAAGTTTGCTCAGCAATGCCCCATGCCTGACGCGGTCAAAAACTTTGGAGATATCCAATGCGACCGCCCTTGACTCAGCATGCCGTTCAATCGCAGATCTCCATATATCGGTTATAAGTGCCAAAAGGTCTCCCGTGTACCGCCTGTCACGGAATCCGTATTGACGGTCATTCAGAAGTCCGTTGCACTCCAAATACTTAACCAACTCTGTATTGATGACTTTTTCCATTACCTTAGATAAAATAGACAGTAATGATATCGGACGGTAATTTTGTGGGAGACACTTTTTTCTCGTCTTTGGGATTGGCTGAACTCGAGCGATTTTCCAGCAGGCAGGAAAGGTCCTCCGTGCATAAGATAAGCGGAAGAGTCTGCCAAGAACCGGCGATAGTTCTGGAGCACAGTTCTTAAGGACTATTGCTGGTATTCCGTCCGGGCCGGTTGCCTTCCTACAATCCAGTTCACGTAGAATGCGTTGATTAGTGCGCGGACGAAATCTCACATCCCGCATCGAAGACTGTACCGGCGAGATCATAGGTGGCACCAAAAAGCCGGGATCGAGGTTTGAATTCGCGGAAAATAAATTCGTGAACACATTAGCTTTATCCTTTGAATTCGTGACTAACGTCCCGCTGCCTGTCACCAACGGAGGGAAAGAGGAGATTGTGAAGTTACCGCTGACAGCTTTTGCCATTGACCAGAAGGAGCGCGAACCAGTTGGGCACCGAAGGATCTTATTTGTCATCCTGTCGTTGTGAGCTTTCTTCGCGGTATCAATCGCCTGTTTGCACGTGTGTCTGATTCTAACAAAATTCGTTATGTTAACATCGGTGGGATTGGAGCGCCATTGCTTAAAAGCTCTATTTTTGGCCGCTGTAATCAGCTCGCATTTTTTATCAAACCAAGGTTTATCAGACGAACCATACACTTTGCCTCTGTGCATGATAGCGCTGTGGTTCTTTGTTTACGCGATTCCCATGAGACAGGTGAGCCGTTAAGAATAAAGGCATACCCAGTGTACGATCTGCTGTGGTCCGGCAGTTGGCCCAGTCCGCATCGGCGTATCCGGTGAGACATTCCCCGCTCGTTTTATAGGATAACCCAATGTTCGCCGTGCCTTTCAGGTAGCGTAAGAAACGTTTGGCGGCTTTTCGGTGATGTTCGCCGAAACAGCTGTTGTATTGGCTCAATCTGCTCACGGCAAAGGCTATATCTGGTCTTGTGCATACTGTCAGGTACATGAGAGATCCAATTAACTCTCGAAACGGCAGGTTCCTCCTTCCCCTTCTGTAGTATGGTGCCGCTGTCCAGAGGTGTTCTCACGGGCTCCGAGTCGCTCATGTTGAAACGGTCTAGGACTTCGGATATGTATTTGGTTGAGTCATCCGCAGTTCTTCCTTGTCTCGATGATATTCGATTCCAAGACAATGCTTTATTTCGCCGACGTCCTTTGTGTGTAATGTTTTTGAGAGCTGCTTCGATACTTCCTCGATCTTTGCTGTGCTTTGTGAGGAAACTAAAATGTCGTCCACGTATACGGTGACCCGTAGTATGTCCTTTCCTTTTTCTTCAAAGAATATGCAAGGATCGGCGGTGGACTGCTTGAGACCAAGACGTTTGAGCTCACTACTCAGCTTCGTGTGCCATTGTCGTCCTGCTTGGCGAAGTCCGTATAGAGCTCTGTTTAGCAAGCATACCTTATTCCCTGTTTGCAGTTGCGTTAGCATTTGTTTTGCTTTAATGTTTTCTCTGCCTTTTCCGGATTGAATTAATTTCTCCAGGGCAACGTCGGTACGTGCATGGGATCTCCATGTAATGGGATCTCCATGTAAATTGTCTCGTCGAGCTCACCGTTTAGATAGGCCGTTGCAACATCAAGGTGGCGGATACTCATGTTGTGTTGAGCGGCTAGGGCGGCCGTAATTCGAATGGAGTTCATTCTTGCAACTGGAGCGAACGTCTAGTGGTAGTCAATTCCGGATACTTGGGAGAATCCTTGTGCAATGATGCGAGCCTTTCTTCGTTCTAGCGTGCCGTCGGGATTCGATTTGTTCCGCAAGACAAAACGGCTGCCGATGACTTTGTCTTGTTTCGGCCGATCTACCAGAGTCCAAGTGTCGTTTCTGATGATGGCCTCGATTTCTTGCGCCATGGCATTTATCCACTCCTCGGAGTCTGGACCGCTTGTTGCTTCTTTTATAGGAACTTCGGCTGCTCCCGCTCTCCGAAGTGATGTCGCACTCTTGAAATAGCTTTCGAGGTCTTCCCCTGAGTCCAGTCCTTTCTATCCGTGGTCTTCCTGGTCCTCTTCTTGTGATGATTGTGTCAGATCTGCTGGTTGCGGTTGTTGGTTGCCCGGTTGCTTCATTTCTTGTTTGTTCGAGATGTTCATCTCTCGCCATGGTTTCATTATGTGTTGTATCCGATGTGATAAATTCGACCGTGGCACTTTCAGTATCAAATTTGTTGTTTGTTGGGCGAAAATCATTGGAGGCGGGGCTCCAGTCGTTATGTTTTTCGAAGAACTTCACGTGCCTCGCAGTTTCGATTCTTCGTTCGTCGGGGAACCAAATCCTGTACGCTTTCGATTTGACAGCATAGCCGACGAAAATCCCCTTTTTGTACCTAGAGCTGGATTTACCTTTCCTTGGAACTCGTTCTAGGGAGTAGACAACGTATCCAAATTCACGAAAATGGCCTACGTTTGGAGCGTTTCCAGTCCACACTTCGTATGGGGTTCTTCCGTTGAGTGTGTTGGTCAGACATCTGTTTCTGATGTGGTTTGCTGTGTTGACTGCTTCTCCCCAAAATCTTGTGTCCAGATTTGCTTGTATGAGGAGGCGTCTACTCATATCCACCAGGGTCCGGTTTTTTCTTTCGGCTACTCCATTTTGCTTAGGTGTGTGAGTCACTGATAGCCTGTGGTGGATGGCGTTTTTCCTTAAGAAGGTATTGAATTCGTTGTTGACGTACTCGGTCCCTTTGTCAGACTGTAAGCTCTTGATCTTCCTTCCAGTCTGTTTTTCGGCAAACGCTTTAAAATCTCTGAAGACGTTTAAAACCTCGCTGTTGCTTTTGATCATTTTCACTGTGCACCACCTAGAACAATCGTCGATGAACGTGACGAAGTATACAGACCCGCCCAATGTTTTGATGCTCATTGGCCGGCAAGTGTCGGTGTGAACCAGGTCAAATATGCCGGTTTTTCGCGCTGACTCCTTCGGGAATGGAATCCCCGTTGTTTTCCCGAGAGCGCAAGTATCCCACTTCATGTCTTGTGGGGGCTGCCTGAAAAACATTCCTCGTATAGTCCCGTTTCTGTGGCTCGAAGTTAAATTCTTAATACTAAAGTGACCCAGTCTCCGATGCCAGGTTTCCAGTAGTGATACATCTAGGGTAGTTGTAGCGGCGGCTGCGTGGGTTTCTTTCAGGCTTGCTGGAACGAAGTACAGGTCGTTTTTCCTTACAGCCTCGAAGATGACCTCCCGTTTTGAGTTCGTTACTTTCGCTCCTTTATTATCGAAAGTGATTGTGAATCCTCTGTCAGCGATTTTGCTCACAGACATTAGGTTCGCCCGCAGATCGCGGACGTGTAGAACGTTATCCACTTTTACGTTTCGATATTTGCCTTGAAAGTCGGTGATGATGTTTATGTCGCCTCGTCCGGTGATGTCGGTTGAGGCACTGTTGGCAAGGTTGAGTTTCATCGGATGAATTTCGTTGTATGCTCCGAATGCTTCGGTGTTACTCGACATATGGGATGTGCTTCCGCTGTCCAGGCACCACCCCTTACTGACAGCCGACTTAAAAGCCTGAAATCCGTGTTGCGCTGAGTTGGTGTAACCTAGTACACTTGTACCGTCTTGTTTTCCTTTCCTCGAACTTTAGAAGATCCCCGTCTTTTTCTGTTGAGAGAGCGGCACTCGGCGACCTTGTGCCCGGCTTTTCTGAAATGGTAGCATTTGTAGGAAGGCTTTTGCCGGTTCCCGGGTGATTGTGTTCATGGCGTTTATCCTCCGTCCTCGTGTCGCGTTGTTTGGCGGCCATCACGCCTTCGGCTTCATGTCGTTCGTTGTGGCGCATGACTTCGCTTTTCTCGATTATCTTGATTCGTAGCGCCTCCGGTGAAGGTAACTCGTCTCGGGATTCTATGGCGCATCTGAAGTTCTCGAACTTTGGGGAGAGACTATAGCGTTTGAAATGATAGTGAAGAACATGTGATTCGAACTGACGCTATGACAGTTAGAATCACCAAAAATTGAACCGAAGCGTAACTCATCAGGCTACTGGACGATTTTAGAACTCAATTTTTAAACTCAAATATATTCCACTGATGTGAATTATTTTTGTTATCGCTATGGCTCTGATGTATTTTCTTATTCGATTTTCGTTCGGTGTTCTTCACTATTTGATTGTGTATTGTGTGTATCTGTTAGAGACGCCACAAGACTATACAGGAGCATGGTGCATAGCAGATCGTCGTTGATTTCGATTTCCATGTCGCTCAATTTATCGACGGTGTCAAAGAAGTCAATTAAGTGTGTTCGCGCGTCGTCGTGATCGCTCATTCGATGAAGCGTAATTCTCTTCAGTAGACTGGCTTTCCTGGCCGGACCTTTTGATTGGTACATGGAGATGAGTTTCTCCCATACTTCTCGGGAAGTTTCACACCCTTTAATGATCTTAACTTCAGATGGTCCGATCGCTAGTATGATGTCTGCCTTAGCCTTCCTGTCTCCTGTTTTCCACTGCTCGACCACGCCTGTGCGCGCCTCCCTGGTTTCAGGTTTCGCGATTTCTCCAGTCACATAGCCCCATGCGTCGCTCTTTACTAGGATCGCCTCCATCTGCAGCTTTCAAGTGTCGAAATTATCCTTCCGCAGTTGTTCGATGCTCGCTGTGAATTGCATCATTTTGTTGATAGACGAGAATTTTGCTTTCCTATGTTGTTTGTAGGTTTTCCACGCGTTTGTCCAACCGTGATTCTATTTCGCAGTGCTCTGGTGAATGCCTGGGCCCATAACCTGTTGTAGAGTAGTACAGACGAAGGGAGGATACCACGTGGTTGTATGGACGTGACCTGAAGCGGCTAGTTAATAGAGGAGAGTGATGATGTGCACGCACATCATCAGGAAGCCTTTGCAACTTGACGATATACAAAATGGTGGATGTTCGTCAAGTTCAACCAAATTCATTGTCGCCGGTGTGCGCATCGGATGGACACTAATGTAGAACATTACATGTCCAACAGTTTAAGATTTCTACATAATCTTTAGCACCCATTTTGTCCTTTATAAAAAAAATTGGACCAACACCAGATGCTGAAAAGCACCCCCAAATCATTAAATTGCCTCCACCATGTTTCACTGTCTTTTTCGTATACTTTGGTTCGAATTCTGAGTTCATTGGTCGTCTGACATACATTTCTCCATCGTAACCAAACAAATTAATCTTGGTTTCATCCGACCATAAGATGTTATTCCAATTCGCATGGTGGAGGTTTTTTTTGGCAAAAACGAGTCTTTGCTTTATATTTTTCTTGCTCAAGTATGGAACTTTTCTGGGACTTCTTTCAGGAAAACCCGCTTCTATTAGTCTTGTTGAGAATATACACTTATATTGCCTAATGTGTGGCGCATGAGCGCGCTCGTATGAATGTATGTATGAATGCAGAGAGAGAGCGGCTTGTGTGAAGTGAGACATGCGAGGAGCATTGACAGCAGAGTATCATAAGACGCCGTGATGAATACTCGTGCCATAAGCGCCGCGCGCAGTTATCGAGTTTGCGAAGTTATAGTTCAATAAATGTATTTTATATTGTATAAATGAAATCTCCGTTCTTATTATTTATATCAACCGACTCAACAAGTCTGTTTCTAATTATACGACTGGTACAAGGTGGGTTTACCAGGTGTACCGGTGTGAAGTGAGCGTCAAGATACAATTGAATCGATAGAGAACGTTAGTTGTGAGCGAGCCCTCATATATTTTTTATTTGGTTGCTATGACATCTGTCAAACATATTAAGTATGCATCAAGTCATTGTACAAACAACATCATTTTTTTTAATACTGTTAAAAATGCCGAAATTTGTACCAGAAAATGATGATTCGCGTAAAACATTAATTTTTTGTTTTCATTTGAAGAAAAGTGCTGCAGAGTCGCATCGAATGCTTGTCGAGGCTTATGGTGATAATGCTCTATCGGAAGCAACATGCAAAAGATCGTTAAGCGGTTCAGAGATAATGATTTTGATGTGCGAAATGAAGAACGTGGAAGACCACCAAAAAAGTTTGAAGACGCCGAATTGCAAGCAATATTTTATAAAGATGACACTTTAAGTCAAAAACAAATGGCACAAATGTTAAATGTTGCACATCAAACAATTTCTGACCATTTAAAAGCGATGGGAAAGATCCAAAAGTGTGGAAACTGGTTGCCACATGAATTGAAGGACAGGCAGATGGAAAAGCGAAACACCACACATGAAACGTTGTTTCTACGACACGAAAGGAAGTCAGTATTGCATCGAATTGTGACTGTTGATGGAAAATGGATTTATTTTAAAAATCCTAAACGCAAAAAATCATGGGTACATCCAGGAGAAGCGTCAACGTCGACTGCAAAGCCTGATCGGTTCGGAAAAAAGACAATGCTTTGTGTTTGGAGGGACCAGAAGGGGGTGGTGTATCATGAACTTCTAAAACCTGGCGAAACTGTTGATGCGCAACGCTACCGACAAAAAATGATCGATTTGAACCATGTATTGATCGAAAAAAGACACGGTAAGGCAATTTCGTTGCATGATAATGCTCCGAGTCATACAGCCAAACCCGTCAAAGAAACAATAAAAGCTCACGGCTGGGAAGTGTTACCCCACCCACCGTATTCGCCAGACTTGGCTCCTTCCAACTACCATTTGTTTTCATCGATAGGACACGCATTGGCTGAGCAGCAATTCAATACCTACGAAGAAGTCGAAAATTGGGTCTCCGAAAGGTTTGCCTCAAAAGACGACCGGTTTTATTGGCTTGGTATCCACAAATTGCCAGAAAGGTGGTCGAAATGTGTAGAAAGCAATGGCCAATACTTCGAATAAAATATCTTTACTTTTTAAAAAATGTTTTTTAGTTTAAAAAAAGACGCTCACTTTATACCGGTGCACCTGGTAAGTCATTTTTTTAAATTCCGTTGAAGAAAAAAGCGGCTTGTTCTTGGACAGTCGGATTAGCAGTTTGTCGAATCGTGGGGTTGTTTTTCTTTTTCTGCCTCTGGTTTCCATTTTGGGACCTGAATGATGAGCTGTGAACATTTTTTTCTTAGAGCACTTTGTGGCATTTCTAACAGATACACACACAATACACAAGCAAATAGTGAAGCACAGCGAACGAAAATCGAATAAGAAAATGCATCAGAGCCGTATACCATAACGAGAACATAACAAATCCACATCAGTCGAATGTACTTGAGTATAGAAATCGAATTCGTACACACGGCGGTGGCCTGATGGGTTGCGCTTTGGTTCAATTTTTGGTGATTCTAGCAGTCATAGCGTCAGTTCGAATCGCACGTTCTTCACTATCATCCCAAACGCTATAATTGGTGACTACGACGTGATCTGTGTACACACAACACACACTTTCCCATAGTAAAACAGTTCTTCACGACACGATCACGACTTCCGCATACAGCACCGATACACTCGCCTGCTCCGACGATCTCTCACTCGCTCGTCCCTCGTTCCGTCGTTCGCACACGAAGCTGATCGTAACAAAGTTACTGAGGAGGGAGTAGGGTGGCGTTTCTAACAGATACACACACAATACACAAGCAAATAGTGAAGAACACCGAACGAAAATCGAATAAGAAAATGCATCAGAGCCGTATACCATAACGATAACATAACAAATCCACATCAGTCGCATGTACTTGAGTTTAGAAATCGAATTCGCACACACGGCGGTGGCCTGGTGGGTTGCGCTTTGGTTCAATTTTTGGTGATTCTAACTGTCATAGCGTCAGTTTGAATCACACGCTCTTCACTATCATCCCAAACGCTATAACTTCATTAGCTTAGCTATTTCATCCATTGTTTTCCCGTCATTTCTTAATTTTTTTATCAATCCACGATCGGTAGTAGTGCAATGTACTCCTGTGGGGTATTAAGTTTAAATGTGCCTGCAGGGGAACTGGTTCAACAATACTCCCAACACTTCTTCCGCCGATCACGCGTCCTCCATTGTATCCAAGAATGTCTGAAGGTGGTTTAAATAAAAATGCACGGGTCTGGTTTTTGATAGATATTTTAATTTGGCTTGAGATAGTGACAATTGAATTTCGATTGTTGTCTATTGCTTATATATTATACATTCATGCAATAAAATATGTCTTTTCAATTTAAACTCAGTACCAACGTTCACAGTATTAAATTCACAATATTAACTGATACCATACCAGTTAAGTAAGGGAAATAATACGTTATTATGTGGACAATAAGGCGTGGATAACAATCGATTTTCGATGATGTGTCTATTGTTTATATGTCCTATTACATGTAACAAAATATTTCTTTTCAATTTAACACTCAGCACTAATATTCACAATAATAATTTTACAATGTTAACTGGTATTGTATGCAAGGGAAATAATACGTTATTACGCGAACAATAGGGGTATATACAACGCGGACAATAAAACTGTAACACCTGATGAATACTACACTCGACTTGTGTTGTGTGGATGCCACGGGGGGTTGCATAATGGCTCCGATCGAACTTGTAAAGAATGACTGGACGGTGTGCACACGGCTGCGGTTGATAAACGACTCGCTAAAAACCGATCCGTAAAAGCCATCCACTAAGGGTGGGTTTTTAGTCTTTTCAATAGCAACGTGAAGTTATTGGTGCGGTGACCAATCAGAGAGGATCTCTCTGAATTGATCACGGCGAGGGTGCGTGATGTTTCATGTTGCCTGGCCATAGCAACGAAGATCGAACAAAGGAAATGGAAAGAAGAGCATCATTCAAAGCAGCTGCAGCTGCACAGTGGTTTGTCAATGGATAGGGCGACTTGGTTCATTGGCTAATCGGATACTGGCGCTACGATGATTGTGCATCGCATCGATGCTGGTGGCCAATGTAGAATTCTTATTCGCATGTTACAGTGCTGAAAATTTTATTTCTCGGGAACCGGGCGCGAGATGCTCGAGCAAGTTTTGCCGGTTGGACAAAACTTGGGGTGACTTGAGTAAGTCTTAGAAATACACTGATCACGTGTATGGCAGTGTAAGTATGTTGGCAAAGGGTGCCGATTGGTTTCCCTAGTGTATGTTGCATCTTGATAATTTCTTTCTAGGATTTCGTGTTATGCAACACACAAGCGAACGATTTTTTGATTTAGGGAATTTTGGCTGGTGCCCCATAGTGATGCAGTAAATGCTTGTACCAGGTTTATAGGGCTTAACGAATTTATGATGCCTATGGCATGGAAAACAGAATTCGCTGATGCATTGCCTGCATTGGATTATAAATTCAGGTGTGGTTCCCTCACCTGGTGTATGCCCCTTTGAAACATATCCCTTGCGGGTGGTGTTAGCCAACGAAAGGGACTGAGTTGGGCGCTATGCGCGGCTGCAGGCGAAACTCTAGCTGATATAGTGGGATGGTTCTCAGCGTAGTATAGAGAAGCCCCACACTTCACGAACCATTTTCACGAAATTTTATTTTTACGGTTTTTTTTTTCTAACGAACACTAAAACACAAGTCTAACAAATTTACGAAGGTTTCAATAAAGACGGACGAGTAGTTTACTTCACAATCTCGATTGAAGACTGTGGTGATGGGTGGTTTCTATTAGTTTTTCCAGGCAAAATATCCCTTTCGCTTGCATTTTTTACTACTAGGCAAAAACAAAAAACTGATAAGAGCAAACTGATGCACCATATCAAAGTACTGTTAGGTACAGTTCGGGTATAGAATTGGTGTCGAAGGAAAACCAAATTGTACGCAGTTACTGATTGTTGATCGTTACCTATATCTTTGTTTCTATTATTTTTTCCACCACTGTATATATATATATATATATATATATATATATATATATATATATATATATATATATATATATATATGTGTGTGTATATATATATATATATATATATATATATATATATATATATATATATATATATATATATATATATGTGTATATATATAGAGTGTGAGTGTAAAAAAGTGTAAGAATATTCCCATAGGTAGGCCGACTTGTCGTAAATGGTGACTAAAAGCCGTTGCCAAAATGTAGATGTAAATCTCCACTACGCGCGACGAATCTCCTCAACGCTGTCAGGAAAGCCTCCCTTGCTAACCGCTTCGAGGCGTATTGCCTTGGTTTTCAAACACACGAAGAGACAGATGTAGCTTTTGACTCGCCTTGAGCCACCTCCTTTCCATGTCCGAAAAGTGATAGAACCTCCGTAATCAACGCCGTTGTTACTAAACGCCCGTGCAGGATTAATACTACTGGCAATACCGCCATCTGTTGAGATAGCACCTGTGCGTTATGACGAACGCAAACCTTGCATTTAGCGATGACCCTCCGGACAAACCCTCGACTTCCTATGATCCAGTACCGAGCAGTAACCGACTTCCAGCGTGCACCAGCTTCTTTGCACGGTGATGTTGTCGACGTAAGATTGGTGAATGTCGGCGTCCATATGCCATCTTTTCTGCCTCCAGACTTCCACCCATGCTGAGGACACCTTGGTTATCGATGAACTGATCGACCGCAACCAGTTCACTTCGTTTTGACAATTTTTTCCAGCCTCGAATTACCGTCAGGCCCGTCTCAAATGATTCAGCCTGCGGCACACGCAATACGATGGGTATGGCCATCCGCAATCCCTCAGCATCGTCCCTCTTGCAGCTACTATTGTCGAAGAAACGCTTCAGCCAAGTCACTGTTCGAGTGAAGCTGGAGAATTTTCTTGTTATGGACATGTGGCGTTTCTAACAGACACACACACACACAATACACAAGCACATAGTGAAGAACACTAAAAGGAAATTCGAATAATCAACAAGGATCAGAGCCGTATAACATAGCGATAACATAACAATTCCACATAAGTTGAGTGTAGTTGAGTTTAGAAATCGAATTCGTACACGCGGCAGTGGCCTGGTGCGTTGAGCTTTGGTTCTATATTTTAGTGATTCTAACCGTGATACCGTCGGTTCGAATCACACGCTCTTCACTATCTGTCGCAAAACGCTATAGACACGTCTTCCTCCTGGATTACTAAACACGAATCCTTATGCTCCTCGAGATCTACTGGTATTCCCGTGTCCGCCTCTCAGACTAGGTAAATGGACGACCGGGACAATCTCAGCTCCCTGTGTCAAAGAAGCGCGGGTCCTCGCCACCACAGATCTACTCCGACGATCTCCCTTGTGGTTTTGCCCCCTCGACAGGTAATCCGCTGGATTGTAAACAGTCGGTACATGATGCCACTGGCTTCTTGGCAACCTTTCCAAAATGTAGGACGTACTATTCGCGATGGATGTCTTCCATCACCTGGGATATACCAATAGCCATTGCAGTACTATAGTAGAAGCGGGATTTTCTAAGCATTGGACCTCGCTAAGTTGAAGCGTCGTCCTCAAGAACGAAAAAAGCCGAGCCAAGAGATGGGCTTCACATAACTCGAGCCTTGGGAGGGACACCTGCTTAACTGGGGCTACCTTGGCCTTCGCCATGATGATACACACATGGGAATCCCCTTCCACTTCAAATCTGGCCCAGAGGATCGCTCCGTACGCCTTCTCACTAGAGTCCGAAAACCCATGCAACGGAAGGGTCTTCGGATGTCCCAACCAACGTGGGATCTCTACCGACTCCCACGCCGGTAATCCCTCGAAATATTCCTTGCACTCCTCCCGAGTCTCTTCATCCAGATGGTCGTCCCAACCGACACTTTTAAACCACCGTTTCAGCAATACCAACTTGGCTGGTACCACCACTGGTGCGGCCAAACCCAATGGATCATAGAGCTTGGAGACGTGTGATAGGACCTTCCTCTTCGTGAGCGTTGTTACCCCCGAAACTTCCTGTACCTTGTAACTCAAATAGTCTGGCCTAAAATGCCAATTCACTTCAAGCAGGTTCGTTCCTTCGTTGGTGCTGAACTGGTACACTTCTTCAGCCCGTAGCGGAATTCCTTCGCTCTTAAGAGCTTCCGTCAGTTGACTCACCAACCGGATTGCCTCCTTCACGGGTTGTGCTGATTTGCGCCGCCTTCGGGCACGGTTGTTCGCCAATCTGGACCAAACAACGCGTTGCCAGAAACGGCGCGGATGCCGTTCCGTATGTTACGGTTAGCAGCTTAAACGTTTGGTACTCCTCTCCTTGGTTGTTCCCGCCAAATAATTCTTTGGAAGTCGACGTGGCCAGGATGGACTCGAATTTGGCGAAACATCTTGGCGATATCGGAGGCAAAAGCTATGGGATGCTTGCGAAACCGGGTCAATATTGAAATGAGTTCCGATTGCAAGAACGGTCCAACAATCAGATGATCGTTATGAGAGGCTCCATTGCTGGTGGCCCGAGAAGCACCAAACACCACCCTCAGCTTTTATTCTCGACTTTAAGTACTCCATGCTGGGGCAGATAGCAGCATTGGTTGTCTAGTATTTTTGGGTCTTCTTCGGTCACCCGCTGCATGTGACCCGTGTCCTAGTATTCTCTCATAAATTCAGCATACTGGTGGTCTGGCTCCGGGTTTCGCCCGAATCGCATCTTCATGGACATCAGTCTTTGGATGGCGGTTTCCCTAGAATGGCCCAATGACGGTGAAAAATGTTTGAACGGCATCTCCACCTCGAAACGTCCCTCTGCTGAACGCTGATGCGTGTCCGGACAATGTGTCAGTGCCCCTTCTCTTCTTCCGTTAAGAGATCCTTCATCTCTGGTCCCTCCTCCATCACCATCGCGCAGGACCTGGAAGATAGTGTACGACTCCAGCAACGAGTCAATGGGTCCCGATTTATAGAACGCCAGCGACGAGAAGCTTCTCCAGTCATGCTCCAGTCACCTTGACGGCAGATCCGAAGTCAATCGCCACAGAACCAATGCTGTTACCCGAACGCTTGTTTCTCCTATCCGACCTTTCAGCAGCATCTCGATTTTTCCTCGGCTGACCCGTGGATTCGCTTCGCCTATACCACTTATCTTTACCTTCACCTGTGTGCGTCTCAGGGCCAGCTACTGAACGTATGATTCCCGGACTAAGGATGTGGTTGAACCGGAGTCCAGAAGCACTCTACATGGAACCAACTGGTTTCTGTCGCCAACAACAGTTACGATTGCCGTAGCCAGCAGCGAATCCTAGACTTATACTGTCGCGCAAGATCCTGGTCCAGCCTCTGGTGATAACCTTGAAACGTCCACCGATTGATGGAAGAAAGAGTTGTGCCGTTCGTTACACACGCAGCTACCTCTCTCACATTTGTCGATGCCGTGAACTGCACTGAGGCAGTTCCTACATAACTTATGCCGGTGGACAAACTGGTCACGCTGTGGAATTGAGAGACTGAATGCATTACATCAGAACAATGGATGCGGCTGCGCGCATTTAGGACACTTAGCCGGCACTGGTGATGTGATTGCCAAGTACCTCTTCTTGGGTGGGCCGACTGCTATACGTCTGTCCCGAACAAAGTCATCCTTGGAGCTCTGGTTCGGTAAGTCGGGCTTTGAGCAAATCGGTCAGCTCCTCGAATGTCGGCGTTTCGCTCCTGTTGGTTTCTCAAGTCCACAACTACGGCAACGCACTATCGAGCTTCTCGACTGTAGTGAAAACCAGCCAACAACCCCAGTGCCCCACAAACAACTCCAATGCCCGTAAAGCTCGAAGCTGCTTGAAAAGGCTGTTGATAAATCTGCGGAACTCGGCAGCACCTGATGTATGAATAGCCGAAATCGACATACGTGATAGGAGTTGCGCCTCCACGAGGATCTTCCTTTTGTCGTACCGCGGAACTAGTGTGGCCCAAGCCTCCTGATAGTTCGCCGCAGTGACCGGAACATTGCGAACCAATGACAATGGGTCCGCACTCAAGGAAGTCCGGAGAAATTAAAATTTCTCTACCGCTGGTAGCTGGGGGTTATCGTGGATGAGCGGTTTGTATATATCCCGGAACGTTATTCACTCTTTGTAGCCGTGTAGATGTCCCTTAACTTGATCTGTTGGATTTCCGTTCTAACCATTAAATCCGATGACGCCAGGTTGGCTGACCTGCTAACTGGTTGTTCCACCAATATGTTCATTTTTTGGCTGAAGTTAAGCGTCTTAAGCAACCTCTTCATTCCTGGTTGGTCCGCTATTGACGTGGAACTAATTGCCGGTCCCAGGGTATCCCCTAAAACATCCAATGCGGTGACGCCTGTGCATATAGAGGCGGTTAACCGCTGACTGAGCCTGCCTTGTAGCGAAAAATGTCGGACCTCAAATGTTCCTCGTTCCTTATTCTCCTGGTCAACCTCCACGTCCGCGTGCATCTCCTCGGTGCATTCCCGAAGGCGCTCAAACAATTTAAATGCGTCCTCCAGTTTGCGCAATCTGCTTGCGACTTCCTCTCATGAAATCAGGTCATTCGCCTTGGTTGCGAACTCCCCCAACCGCGTGAGGAATCTCTTGACGACTCTTCGTTTCCTCTCTAGTGCCGGAACAGTCTGATCCGCCATTGACGACTTGTTCGGTCATCGCCAATTGGATTCCCTTTTCGATACTTGTGGATCGTAAATTGCGCCACAAGCTACTTGAATCCGATGCTTGTGGATCGGATGTTGCTTCCGCAAAAGACGGTGAAATCACCTGGAAGGTTATGGCTACTGTGTTTTGGGATGCACGTGGTATTATCTTTATTGACTATTTGGAAAAGGGAAAGACGATACAGCACAGTATTATGCGTCATTGTTAGATCAGCTAAATGAGAAAATAAAAGAAAATTATCCATCAATCGTTCGTCAATCATTTTCTAAGGACTCCTCTTCGCAGATGTCGTCACCATGTACTTAGTTTTCCCCTCATTAATGTGCAGTCCCAGTTTTCGTGCCGCCTGCTCGGTCTGGGTGAAGGATTCCTGTACAGCCGATTCGGTTCTACCGATGATGTCAATGTCATCTGCGTAGGCAGGTATCTGGCTGGACTTGGTGACAATAGCCCCTCTAGTTGTAACCCCAAAGTCACGGATTGCAATCCAGGCTTGGGTAGTTACGTTCAACCTACGGGATCGTATCAATTTGTTTGGAATGCCGAACTCTCTCATGGCATTATATAGTTCTACCCTGGCTATGCTGTCATAGGCGGCCTTAAAGTGTTTAAATAGATGATATAACGGAATTTTAAATTCCTGACATTTTTCCATCGCACGCCTAAGGGTGTATATCCGATTAATCACTGATTTGCCTGGGATAAAGCTACACTGATGATGACTTTAGCGTATTAGGCTATCCGGTCTTGAAGGATAGTGGAGAGTATCTTATAGGTGGTGCTCAGGAATGTTATACACCCATAGATGCTGCACACTGTAATATCTCCCCTCTTATGTATAGGACAATTTATTACACGACGGCAATCTTCCGGCATCACCTCTTGCCTCTGATACGTGCACCGCGATCTCAAGAATTGTGTGATGTACGACCCCCCTGTTTGATCAGCTCACCCGGTATGCCATCAGCTCATGGGGCCTTTCCTTGATTTGAGCTGTCTTATGGCTTTTACTGTTTCCTCAAACAGACGCGCGCACAAAGGGGATTTTGGAGTACCATTAAGTGTCAAAGTACAGTGCGAGCGGAACGAGACGAAGTGGATAAGGAAAGGCGGTATCGATGTATATTGGTGTTAAATGCCTGTAAATTACAACGACGAGGAAACACATGATCAGGTAGAGTATTCCACATTCGTGTGGTTCGGCTAAAGAATGACTCTGTATGTTTGTTTTTGCGCCTAAAGTCCACTTTCAACGTGAACTGATGCGCATTCTCAGATTGACGGGTATCGCGGGAAAATGTCTGAGGAGGCGAAACACATTCAGCAAGTTCTGTTGAGCAACGACCGTGGTAATACCTATAGAAAAGAGATAGGCATGATACGTTGCGCCTATGTTTTAACGACAGAATTGATCCACTCACAGCTGTGTTCCCAATAAGTTTCTGCATCCTATCGAGTACGTGTAGCGCAGTTTTGGATGCGCCTGACCAAAGATGGGAGTTGAGCTCCATTTTAGGACGAACATACGCCTTGTAAATAGTGGCCAGTTTGGATGGAGTGAAGTATCTTTTGTATATTTTAAGGAACCCCATGCATTTGGCCGCACTTTTCACTGCTTCAAAAATTTGGTCGTTCCAATTAAGGGTCGAATTAATGCGAGTGCCGAGGATTGATAGTTCCTTTCAATCCGCTCCAGAATGCTTTCAGAATCGGTGATCAGATTACCCTCTTTATCCTTGCAGTAAGTGCAGCGTGGTGTGTATCGTGTCATAATGCGGATTAATTGGTAGAACTTCCGCGCGTGGTGCGGATCTCAGTCTCTACTTTTCTCTATTTCACAGACAAGGTTTTTTTTTCCAGGCACTTTTCTTTTATTTGCGAAGCCTTTTTTCAGATCTTCTGAGCTCTTTGTATTTCTCCTCGTGTACCCGCGTCCTATGAGTCTGCTGCCTTGCCCGGTATGCAGCATTCTTAGGTTCAGTCGCTAGTTTGCATTCATCATCAAACCAAAAAGACTAATCTACTTTTCATTTCTTCAAGCAGGAGAAATGATAAACGCTATCAAATATTGTGAGGAAATCGACATATTGCATACCACATTGGATAAAAAGCAACCTGCGTTGATCAACAGGAACGGCCCGATCCTTTTGCATGACAATGCTAGAACCCATACCTCACAATAACCGTGCAAAAGCGGTTACAGTTGGGATTTCAAATTCTTCCGCATCCACAGTACTCTCCACTGACATTTCCCCAACGGACTAACATCTTTTCCACAATCTGGAATCATTTTGCCGGCAGAAGGTCTTCCGGAACTGAGCAGAGGTCATAAAAGCCTTTGAAGATGTCATTGCCTCAAAAAGTCAGCACATCTACGAAAAAGGAATATTTTACTATGTATCGGGTTGGAAGAATGTCAGAGATGCCAACGCATCCTATTCTGATTGAGTAAAAATTTACGGAAAAATAATATTGGCTTTTAAATTTTTACTATAAATTTTATTATTTAATTTTTAATTTTAATTTAGTGAGAGCAGAACCCTCGTTTATTTCACTTAGTACAAGCGTTTAAAAAAAGAAATTAAAAGTAAACAACTTACGAACTAACTTATACTTGTTGGAAATTTTGTACCCGGGAACATATACGACTTGTGAATAGGTACGTATTTGCCCAAAATAAATTCATAAAATTAAAGGGTAATTAAGAAACGACTCTTGGACCAGGTCAGCCTAAAAAAACGGAGCTATCTTTTTAAAGCCAAGAAATATTTTACTTCGGCCCAATTTTTTCTTCTAGATAAATCCCAAATTAGATCCGCGCTCGAATATTGCTCTCATGTTTGAAAGTCTGCTACTAAACATACCCTAGAGCATACAGAGTCGAGCAATCCGCCTGATCGTGGACTCGACGCTGACGTCGGGACCACAGCCGCTATCCCATCGAAGGTGTGTAGCCGATCTCTGTCTGTTTTACAGATATTATCACGGGTACTGTTCTTCGGAGATTCTTGGTATTGTTCCGCGCAATTCGGTTTATATGCGCTCCACAAGACAATCCGATGGTTCGCACCCGTTTGTGGTTCATCTCCCGACGGCGCGAACATCCCTGCATCAGAAATCGTTCCGTTACAGAGCGGGGAAGCTGTGGAACTCCCTTCCCACGCGAGTGTTCCCGGTGCGTTACAGCCTGCATCTGTTCAAAAAGAACTGCAACAGTTATTTGATGGCATCTCGGGACTCCCAGTCGGTGCTATAGGTTCGATCAGGCGGATCGCTCGTCTCTGTATGCTCTCAAGTAGGTCGAGGGTATATTAAGGAGCCGAGCTCCAAACATGAGAGCAATATTCGAGCGCGGGTCTAATTTGGGATTTATATAGGAGAAGAAGTTGGGCCGGAGTACAATATTTCTTGGCTCTAAAAAGGTAGCTCAGTTTTCCTGAGGCTGAACTGGCGGTACTCGACATCTCCTTATGCCATGATACATTCCCACAGACCGTGACGCCGAGCAATTTCAAGCTTTCCCAACCCTCGACGGCCCGGCCATTCATCATCAGCTGTGGAACCGATGATCCACTTTTCTTTGTGAATGTTGTACGAGGGTTGCCTTTTATATTTCGGGATTAGAGAACAAAAACAAATATTGATCATCGAAAATCACTTCATTGTTTTTCAAAATATTCCCCATGAAGATCTATACACTTTTGCATGCGTTTGAACCAATTGTCGAAGCACTTTTGCCACTCTGATTGAGGTATCTCCAACACATGCATTCTGAATGCAGCAACCGCTTCTTCAGGTGTCGAAAAACGTTGACCTCTCAGTTTGTTTTGTACGTACGGGAATAAAAAGAAGTCATTCGGTGCCAAGTCAGGACTATACGGCGGATGACCCATCAAATCGATGTTTTGGGTGCTCAAAAATGCAGTTGTCGCAGCCGATGTGTGAGAGCTCGCATTGTCGTGGTGAAGAGTGATCCGCCTTCGGCGGTTGGTTTTCCTGATTTCTTGGAAGACAACTGGCAAACAAATGGTTGTGTACCACTCAGAATTGACTGTTCTGCGTTGCTCTAGTGGTACGGTTGCGACATGTCCAGTTTTTCCGAAAAAAGAGGCGACCATTTGCTTGGAAGTGCTTCGTGCGCGAACAACTTTTGTTGGATTTGGCTCATCTTGAAACACCCAGACAGTCGACTGCTGTTTACTTTCGGGCTCATACGCGTAAATCCACGATTCATCACCTGTCACGATGTGATAGACGTGTTTCGAAGCACCACGACCGTATTTTTTGACCATTTCTTTCGACCAATTGACACGAGCCTTTTTTTGGGCGATTGACAAATTGTGTGGGATCCAATTTTTTTGACAGTCAAATGTTTATGCAACATTGAATGTATGCTGGTCCCACTAACGCCTAAGGTTGTCTCAATCTCACGATAGGTCACATGACGATCTTCCAATATCAGTTCGCGCACAGCATCAATGGTTTTCGGAACAACAACTGATTTTGGACGACCTTCACGAGATACATCTTGGAGTGAACTACGACCACGATTGAATTCACCATACCATCGATAAACACTGGTCCTTGATGGAGCTTCATCGCCAAAAATTGAATTAAGTTCATCCATGCACTGTTGCTGAGTTAATCCACACCGAAAGTGGTAAAAAATAATCGCACGAAAATGTTGACGATTTAATTCCATTTTTGGGCCGAGATGAATCTTTTAAGTTACTGTAAACAACACAAATAGCGCTCGTATGTCAAAACGTTCTGAGTGCGTATAACCTCAAAAATGTCCAACTTTACGACAGAGCTGTCAATTGCCGGATTGCAACACTAGGGTTGCCAAATCCCGAAACATAAGAGGCAACCCTCGTATATTGTGTCTTCGCTGCATTGAAGTCGACGAGATTGGCCCCTCCCCACTGCAGGACCCTATCTAGATCCTCATTCAGAGAATCAATCCGTCTACATCTCAGCTGATGCCTCGCAGATGCACCAATCGGCCGAACGCATCATCCGCAAAACTGAACACTTTGTTATCCGTTGTCTCCAACAAATCATTTATATGAAGCAAAAACAAGGTTGCAGCCAAAATAGAACCCTGTGGCACCCCCGAATTAACAGGATACAGATCCGAACACTCGCCGTCCACAATGACCCGGATCGATCGATTTTCAAGGAATCTCTTCGTCCAGTCGCAAAGCTGTTTGGAAAGTCTATATGAACGAAGTTTGCTCAGCAACGCCCCGTGCCAGACGCGGTCAAAAGCTTTGGAAATATCCGATGCGACCGCCCTTGACTCACCATGGTGTTCAATCGCAGATGTCCATATATCGGTGATAAGTGTTAAAGGGTCTCCGTGGACCGCCTGTCACGGAATCCGTATTGAGGATCATTCAGAAGCCCGTTGCACTCCGAATACTTAACTAACTCTGTATTGATGACTTTTTCCATTACCTTAGATAAAATAGACAGTAATGCTATCGGACGGTAATTATGTGGGAGACACTTTTTTCTCGTCTTTGGAATTGGCTGAACTCGGGCGATTTTCCCGCAGGCAGCAAAGGTCCTCCGTGCATAAGATAAGCGAAAGAGTCTACCAAGTACCGGCGATAGTTCTGGAGCACAGTTCTTAAGGACTATTCCTGGCATTCCGTCCGGGCCGGTTGCCTTCCTACAATCCAGTTCACGTAGAATGCGTTCAATAGTGCACGGACGAAATCTCACATCCCGCATCGAAGCTCGTACCGGCGCGATCACAGATGGCTCCAAAAGGCCGGAATCGAGGTTTGAATTCGCGGAAAATAAATTCGTGAACACATTAGCTTAATCCTTTGAATTCGTGACCAACGTCCCGCTGTCTGTCACCAAGGGGGAGAAAGGGGCGGAAGCAAAGTTGCTGCTGACAGCTTTTGCCATTGACCAGAAGGACCGCGAACTAGTCGGGCACCGAAGGAGTTTATTGGTCACTCTGTTGTTGTGAGCTTTCTTTGCGGTATCAATCGCCTGTTTGCACATGTGTCTGATTCTAACAAACTTCGTTCTGTTAACCTCAGTCGGATCGGAGTGCCATTGTTTAAAAGCTCTATTTTACGCCGCTGTAATCTACTCACTTTTTTTTTTAAACCAAGGTTTATCAGATGAATTTCATTTGATGGATTGCGGAATGTAAATCTCCATCCCCAGAACAATAATCTCTGATACCGAGTCCGTGCAAGCGTTAACATCGGAGTTTCCGAAGCACACCTCGGACCATGGAAAGGATGCGAAGAATTCGCGCAAATCGTCCCAGTTAGCAGCCCCATATTTCCATACATGGCGAAGCTGCCTAGGCCGGTTATTCGCTTGAAGTGCAAGTGCTTGTGCGACAGATACCAAGCAGTGATCTGAGTTTCCCAGTGGCGCAGAAACCTCTACGGTATAAATACTCGGTTCGGATGTCAAAAACAGATCCAGGGTGTTCGCATAATCGCCTTGGGCATCCGGCACTCGCGTTGGTTCCCCCACGAGTTGAGTCAAGTTGTGGCTTACCGCAAACATCTCCGCCAGCCTCCCAGCCTCGTCGGTTCTGTTATAATGTACCAACCAGCCGGAATTGTACACATTGAAAACGCCAAGGACAATTATTTCAGAAGCTGGGTGGTTGATCTGTATCCAGTCGATGGTATGTGAAAGATGTTCGAAAAATGTCGCCGGTCGATCGTCATTCGGGGAGCGGTAAAGACAACAAAGAAATTTAACGGAATTCCTTAGCACGACCCTCAACCATATGATGTCCACACTACTGGGTTCCAACGCCTCCATCCTCTGGCAAGCTACATCGGACCGCGCGAAGACCAGACTCCGCCCTTAAAACGGAATCTCGAATATAAGTCGTATCCTGAGCAACGAAGATATGTCGAATCAGTGGACGAATCGACCTGGGTCTCAGTTAGGGCAAGGATATCAGGTTTCGTGGTTTGCAAATATTGGTGGACGGCGTTTACATTGGTATTGGTGAAACCAATGCCCCTGATGTTACAAAATACCGTCACCTCTCAAGCGTGGTCAGTATCTCAAGAGCGAGCCCGGTTATGCGATGACGAACCTCTCAAAGTTCCATTATTTATCATAATATCTGCATGATATCCCCCCTGACATAGTCCCCCCGGAGATCCGAATGGGAGACTAGTTTATCTCCGGAATTCTTTATATCAGAAGGTACTATCATGACTTATCTCCGTGTCAGTCCGGGCCATCAGCCACACATCCGAAACACCGTAGAAGATTTCTCTCGGCGATATCGCGAAATGTACAGCGTGACCGGGTGGTATCTCACCTTGGGACCAACTACCACCTAACCAACCTTTTCTCGAACCGGTCCATCAGCCAAGCTTCGAAAGATGGCCAGGGATTTCTCCCGACCATTTCACGGAGCCTAAAGATTGATGGGGTGGTATTTCACCGGGCGCACAGAGCGTTGGGAGCCCGGCTACTACTCGGTCTTTAGTCGCCTCTTACCACAAGCCGGCCTAACTGTGAGTATATTCTAACGCCCTACTCACAGGGCATCTTGCAAAATTCATTCGATGCTCCTTATGTACTTGCCTCAAAACACGTTTCTTTTTCAATTTTTTTCTCTTGATAGTATCACTTTTTTTTATTATCCTTTGGACCATTGCTACGCTGGCTGATACTCCGCTTTTGGCCCTTACTTTAGTCGCTGGTAGAGTAGAATTTGAGGCAAGCCGTAGAATCAACCGCTTTTCACATGATGTTGCTTGAGGTGTGCGTCCTTTTTCATTTTTCCCATATTTTTGTAGATCCGCAAGATAACTGTTTACAACCGTCCTACTTCTGTTAAGCCTCCTTGCTATTTCGCGGCCTGAGAGTCCTAAATCCTTGAAAGCATCTATTTGTACTCTTTCTGTCGCTATCAACGTTATTTACGTTCACCAAGCGCGTTGAACGTAACTTCCACTAACAATGGTCTTGTTGGTGGGCCGTGGAAATGACGCCAGGACCACTGAACTGCTCCTGGCGTGCCACGATGTATAGTTTTGTGCTGAAACAAACTTCCAATTGAAATGTTGGAGAAATTACAATGTTACTTCTGTGCCAGGGGAATAGATGTTATCAGGAACCCAAGAAGAACCTCTGCTGTTTACAATAACAACTCGGAATGCGTTAAACGTTGTTAAATACTTTTATTTATGATGATTGAAGGATTAATATCGTATCTATGGTCTGTCGTCGGGGAGCCTCTGGCGCAAGACTAATGACCTTGCCCGGAAAAAACAAATCATTATGGAAAATTTAACAAGCCTCAGGACTTGCTAAATAAGGCCAAGACCGGTTCCAGGTTGTAGTGCCGATGATGATGATGATGGTCTGTATTCGTCAATAGCTAATTCAAGAAGAAGTTTATTTTTAATTGATTCCTTGACAACCAGTTCTTCGATTATGCCAGATGGTTGCTGACATTTGTTATTTGGTTGTCAAGGGTAGCATTCAGTTGCGAATTCGCTGGTTGTGTCCAGTGCGAATCCGCAACAAACGTCTTTCCGGAACCCATTTGTGTTCCAAATTAAATAAAAACAGTTCTTTCAACACTTTTTTAAATAGTCTAAACAAAAGTTTTAAAAAAATCGCTCATGTGCACTCCTGCAACGAAATATTCGCAATGGCCTCATCCAAGTGACGCACTTTTTTATATCATTTGATCTTGGTTCCAACGGTCGTTTCTTAATTACCCTTTAATTTTATGAATTTCTCTTGGGAAAATACATACCTATTCACAGGTAGTATATGTTTCCAGCTACAAAATTTCCAACAGGTATAAAGAGCGAAAATCAGTTGCAAAATTTGTGGCCTCATCGTAGTGGTTGGGCGGGTATATTCCATTGTGGTTGCAACCGATTTTCAAATCGTTGTGGATATTTAAAAAAATATATATATATAAAACAAAAAAGTTCAGCGTGTTAAGATTTACAATTACATATTTAACATAGAATGATTGTACCAGCTTTAAGTGAGAACATAAAATCGAATAAAGTCGTTGAAAGAGACAAGGGAAATTTATTTCCTCTTATTATAAAAATTAACGTTCAATATACTAAAATAGGTTTCCTCTCCAGATAATTGCGGTGGATGATGAACTATATATAACTTGACGCCATCTCTCTTTCTTATTTATCTTTTATCCATTTTTCTTCTTCTATTATACTCGTCGTCCTAGTGAATCGCAAGCGAGTTTAAACAGTGATGATGAATTTTTGTCAGGAAAAATATTAATTTCCGTCGCGCTTAGTGTCCTTGTTGTTGAAAGGTGGACATTTATCATCTACGGGGGGCTGGACCCGACACCCTAGACTAGTCTTCTGTATAAAGTATCTCTGAACAGAAGAAAATAATTGTTGTACTTTAGTTTTTCTTTCTTGCCAGCAAAATGAAGCTGAATGTCTGAGTTTTTTTATTAGCACAAAAAAATATGATTGAGGATATATTGTTGTCGTTGTCGCTACTGTAAAAAGAAACTAGATCACTACATCACAGAAATACACGCAGCAGGAATGACAATGCATTTCTGCATGAAAAATACTTTATTTCGAACATAAAAATATAGTTTTAAAATCTTTGTTTTATTTTGATATTATTTTTACACATCGTGTAGGATGCCACGAGTGTGAATTGATAGTTCATCTTGTTAACAAAATTAAAATCTACTGGTTTTTGTTTTTATTTTCGGTTTAAATTTCCTTTTCCTCCATTTACTAATTGTAATACAAATTTAACTAGAAGAACGAAAACTATTTTGAGGTGTACCAATATATTTTAAAAACACATTACATTACATGTCTACTAAGATAGTCCTACTTTATATGTACTAAGATAGATTTTTCAATCTAGTTTTGTAATAAAAAGCATGCTATTCTTACTCCATTGTTAGGAAATTACACAGGAGGATGGAGGATGAGATATTTTTCCTTAATCTTTCTAGATTAGTCTCTACTTTTTTGGCTTTTTAATCTAAGCGTTTAACGTTTGGATTGGATTGAACCAAAGTATTATTTAATTTGTTGTCTACTCCGTGAATAGGACAAAAAGCGATGTGTTTGCGTTCGAATGTCATTTAAAGTAGATGAATTCATGAGAGTCTAATCATAGGGATATGTAAGGGATAAATTTGCAAAAGACTGTACAATCGATTTATTAAATTGAGGTTGCTCCCCAAAATTAATACCATTCGATTTTGGTAGTATATCAAACAAAGATATTAAGATAGGGTTGTGGCGGTTCCGCCAAACCCCACTGTCTACTAACCAAAAGAACCCCCGTAACTACAACCCAACTTTCATAGTTTTCCGCTAATGCAATCACATTAGCACCTGTAAATGCTTCACGCATCAAGTATCTAATGTACTTATCTAAAAGCTCCTGGAAGAGAATTCTTACCTTCATTCATTAATTTGCATCAAAGATTCCCTACAAGAATTCAGTCCAAACTTGTCGCATCATAAATCCAAAGCCAATTCGGCACCTTCGGTTTCCAGGCAAATCCCAATTTTATCATATGCATTTTTCCTAGACGAATTCGTGAAAACGAAACAATTTGGTTTACATATAATGTAACCATCATAACCAGGGATAATAAACATTGCGTCGCCTATTCCCAGCCTCACCATGTGTACATCAAATTCCTTTACATACACATTGGCTGGCGACCTTTGTCCAAGGGACAAAAGCAAATACACGCATCTAGCGTCTAAAGGCATAACCAAATCATACAACATAAGCAAATGCAAAAATGAATTGTGTACTTACCCTAGGCAGCGATGCCATAAACACCAATTCTCAATGAATATGCTAAAACCAATTAGCACCATGTCGACGATACATTGCGGTCTATCAATATAGCTGCAATGCACATCATAAACAATGATAAACACGATCTCTTTGTCTTCCAATATTTCTGGATCCGCTTCTCATAGCCTCGTGTCATGAGCCAACAGAAATCCATTACTAACCAATGAGATACGGCTTGTTTACTTAGCCGAACTCACATCTCATTGATGCACATTATTCCCTTTCTTTGTTTTCAGATTCTTTCTCATGGCTTTGTCCCATGAAAGAACCAATGTTCACACATACATGTGTACCACTTCGATCTTCTCTATGAGATCTAGTTATCTACCTTTAGTTTACGTCTCTTTTGGGATAGAAAATGCACCCGTAAATTAAGAGAGTCAGTACCACTGGCCGAATTTCCTTTGCCAGCGAATTGATATCGCTGAGTGGTATTTCAACATCCAACCGAGCCGGCCGGTTCAACTTCCACTCTCCGTAGCGCTACGGAGACGCGTATATACACGGAGTCGTGGTATGTAGTGTTGTGTCTAGACTATTGCCCGAAAAGGTGTAAAAGTCGCGATTATAGTAAAGATTTTCAAAAAGAAGTTTTTCTTGTGCCCACGGTACAGAGCGGGATGTTTAAATATATTTTCGAGTTGGCCTGAATATATCGAGTGTGTCAAATAGTAGCAATTTGTCAACCTCCTGTTCCGTGGAAAAAAAAATAAAAATTAGAATAAGAAGCTGTATATCACGTTTACATCAAATCACCGGACAACAGTGTGCATTCCTTTTAGTGAAGTGACAATTCGGTTTGGCGGACCTTGTACGAACAACGGCGTATTTGCGGGGACGAAGTAGAACCCAGTGTCGTACGCCGACACCACCACTTCGCCCCCCAAAGGGTAACTTTCACTTTCATGATAAATTACATGGAATCGTACGTAAGTACACGGATTTCTACATAACGATATTTCACAGCAGTGTAAAAAAGGTTTCATTCATTTTTTTATATACTTTATTTTTATTTTCTAGTATAATACCAAGAAATTTAAGCTGATTAGCCAAGCAAAAAATGTTTAAGACTCTAGCTTAGAAACCTTTCAGTTTAACTAATTTACTGATCAGATGTGGTTGCTTTAAGCTAATTTAAGCTTAAGTATAGCCTGGTTAATCAATGTCGTGATTGGATCCTTAGCAAACTCAATCATCATCATCATCGGCACTACAACCGGGAGCCGGTCTTGGCCTTAAACTTATCCATAAGCGAATCATCTCCGCACGAGATGATTATCGTTGAGTTGTATTCCAACCACCGATCTGGTCGGTGCGTCTTCCGATCCCCGTACCGTCGGGGAGGCGTGCATCCCCGGAGTCGCAGATTTTCAATCCCCGAGTCGTGTGAGTCAATCGCGCAACTGTTAGCAAGTAAATAAAGTTAAATAAAGTCCAATATCAATAAAACAATAACCGTGTGTCGTACTTCTTGTGTTGGTGTTTCCTTGCTTTGCGTAATCGGTTCGTGATGAAGTTTTGCTGATTCTGTTTGAGAACAATTCTGGTGAAGAAATTTTTTTCGGTATCTGGCGGAACTTTCAGTGAATTATGGGGACGAGGTAGAACTCTCGCCCGCACGGCGTCGCGATTTCGCCCCCCATAATGTTCGGACACGTGCTTATGCCACGATTCATTCACACAGACCGCCGAGCAATTTCCTGCTTTCCCCAGTTCCTAGGGCCTGGTCATTCATCGCCAACTGTGGACCCGATAATCCACTTTTCTTGGTAAATTTTGTATATTGGGTCTTCGTTGCATTGGAGTCGACAAGATTGGCCTTTCCCCACTGCAAGACCTTATCCAGATCTCAATTCAGAGAGTCGATCTGGCTACACCTCAGCTGATGCGACGTTGATCACTTGAAAAAGAGGAAACAAGTGTACTATCATCCTCAAAACCCTGTTATTCGTAGACTCCAACAAATCATTTATGTAATGCAAAAACAAGGTTGGAGCCAAAATAGATCCTTGAGGCACCTCGCAATTAACAGGATACAGATCCAAAGACTCGCCGTCCACAACAACCAGGATCGATCGATCCTCAAGGAAGCTCTTCGTCCATTCGCAAAGATGGTGGGAAGGTTCGTGAACGAAGTTTGTTCAGCAATGCCCCGTGCCAGACGCGGTCAAAAACGTTGGTGATATCCAATGCGACCACCTTGGACTCACCATGCCTAGAATGCGTTGAATAGTACGCGGATGGAACCTCACATCCTGCATCGAAGACGGGTGTTTGCAAAAGACCGCCATCAAGGTTTGAATTCGTAAACACATTTGCTTTATTTTTTGAATTTGTGACTAGTGCCCCGCTTTCCATTACTAACGGGAGTAAAGAGGAAGAAACAAAGTTATTGCTGACAGCTCTTGCCATTGACCAGGAGGGACGCGAACGAGTTGAGCACCCAAGGAGTTTATTGGTCACTCTGAGGTTGTAGGCCTTTTTCACGGTATCAATCGCCTGGTTGCACCGCTTTCTGATTCTAACAAAATTCGTTCTATTAACATTGGTGGGATTGGAGTGCCATTGTTTAAAAACTCCATTTGTTGCCGCTGTTATCTGCTCGCATTTTTTTTTAACTAGGGTTTATCAGATGAACTTCGTTTGGTGGAATGTGGAATGTAGATCCCCATCCCGAGAAGAATAATCTCAGTGCCGACCTCGCTCATGCGTTAATGTCGGAGTCTCCATAGCACACTTCCGACCACAGATAGGATCCGAAGAAATCTCGCAAATCATCCCGGTTAGCAGCCCCATACCTCCACACATGGCGAAGCTTCTTAGATCGGTTATACGTTTGAAACACACGTGGCTGCGCGACCAGTACCAAACAGTGATCTGAGTTTCCAGTAGCGCAGCAACTTCCACGGAATAAACACTCGGGTCGGATGTCAAAACCGGATCCAGCGTGTTCGTGTAATCACCTCGGGCATCCGGCACTGACGTAGATTCCTTCACGAGTTGAGTCAAATTGCAACTAACAGCGAACGTATCCGCCACCCCCCCAGCCGCCCAACCCCCTCGGTTCTGTTAGAATGTACTAACCAACCGGTGTTTCGTACATTGAAATCGCCAAGGACGACAATTTTAGAACCCGGGCGGTTGTTCTGTATCCAGTGGACGGTACGTGAAAGATGTTCGAAAATGGTCGCCGGTCGATTGTCATTCGGGGAGCGGTTAAGACAACGGAGAAGTTGAACAGAATTCCTCAGCACGACTTTCAACCACATGATGTCCATGTTATTGGACTCTAACGCTTCCATCCTTTGGCAAACCCGATCGGGCCGTGTGAAGTCGTAGACTAGATCCTTCAAACGGAATCAAGCCGTATCCTGAGTAACGAAGATATGTCGAATCCATTGGCGAATCGACTTGGGACTCAGTTAGAAGAAGGATATCGGGTTTCGTTGTTTGCAAACATTGGTGGACGGCGTTTACAATTGTGAAAACGATGCTGCTGATATTACAAAATGCCGTTATCAGTTGAACGTGTCGTGTTTTAACATTCTGGTTCGTCGTTGGGTCTTTTAATAATGTGCCGCACGGACACAGATTCAATAAATTACCCGAACGCTGTTCCAGTGAAACGCTAACCCCAGCTGCCTGTTATCTCTCAACTAGCGTCTATGGCGCTTACTTTACCAATGAAAAGAAACGAGGATCACTTTATGTTACAAATTTATTTCAATAACGTAGGAATTCAGTTCCGAGGTAACACAATTTTATTTTTCACATTAAATGTTAAAGCACTAAATGATACATCTAATTTCGACACAATTTATTTTATAAATTAAGAGATCGATGACTAAATAAAAGATTTCATTTCGTTACACCAAAAATAAAGACACAATTCATAAGTTGGCTCCCGACACCGCTCTACAGCATTGAAATTCACACTCCAAAAGTTGACAACAGACTTTGTTTATTTAACGTGGCGGCACGACTTGCCTCCACGGAATCCGTATCGCGATTACTATTGCCACCGAAGCGACAGAATTACCAAAAATGCCATCCATCGCTTCAGTGACCATATATGGTATCATCCTCGCATTTGGTCCTGCAAGAGGGGTGAAACACACACACGATGATCGTCTCTTGCAGCTCATGGCGTGTGTGTGTCCACAAGCATGCGGACCGTGGATCGATCAAATCTACAAGGTTGCAGCTGGTGCCCAAATCTCGACATAGGGGTTGAAGTTTTTGCACGATCAGCGACTGCGTAAAGCATTTATGCTGATCGCGCAGATGTTGGTGGCATCTCCACGTAGTCGAATTCTCGATGGTAATTTTCCACGTTGAGAACTCGACTTGCTTGGGCGGTCGGTCGGATGCCCTCATGTATTTGTCGGTCGTATGACCGAACGATGTGGGCATGTATGCAAAGGGAAAGATAAAATATTTCCTGCATGTATGCGGCTGGCGCGTAAAGTTATATCTCGTTGATATAGTTCGGGCAATGTTGGTTGCTATATGATGCAACCAAATTGCCTTTAATGCGTGGAAGATACCTGTTACATGATGGAAATCGAACCGAGACATATTAAATGGATTGTTTCGGTTCATGTTGGTTGCGTGGTGATGCAACCAAATTGCCCATAAGGAACATGCCCGTTTGATGCTGATGGATTTAGCATCATCAAATATTATGATTTTATGCGTTTTAAGTTTTAAGTTTATGGTTCAAAGGTAAACAGGTGAGTGCTTGCTTTCCAGGTTTGTATGCCCTAGGTGGAAGTTTTTACATGGGGTAATGGGAAAATGATTTAAGGTAACCGCCACAAACGTAGAAACAGTTTCGATGGCGAATTTCTTAAAGTTCGGCTGGTTATCAAAATATTTGCATGACGTTCCCCCAGGTATATAGTCCCCTCCGATGGTCCATGTAACTAGTTTACCTTTAGAATTCCATATCTCAGAAGATACCATCATGACTTATCTCCGTGTCAGTCCGAGCCATCAGCGATACATCCGAAACATAGTCGGAAACTTCTCCCGACGACATCGCGGGATGTATAGCGTTACGGGGTAGTATCTCACCTTGGGACGGACATACCACCTAAACCCACCTTTTCTCGAACCGCTCTCTCAGTCAAGCCCCATAAGTTGATCCCGACCATTTCATGGGGCCTGTAGCTTGATGGAGTGCCATTCCACGGGGCGCAGGGCGACAAGCCGGCCTAGCTGTGGGTATATTCTAATGCCATACACACAACGCCAAACTTCTTCTAGTGTTTGCAAGTTAGTTGGTTTGATGCGGTTATTATAGTGGGGAGGGGGCAGGGGGTTTGCCCATCTCAATCCATGGAGGGCAAAACATAAGAAGAGTCCTTGAATACTCTCAACTCTGCATATGTGAGTTAAGTGATGAGGTGACCTGACCTGACAGACAAAGGAGATGGAAAATTCTCTCGCACCAGCGTGTACACGCCGTGGTAGTTGAATAACGACTGACTTGAATTACGGATGAAGATAGAATTTTTTTGATTTGCACGCCGGACAACCCACCGAGATCGTCTTTACGTGTTTGCTCTCTTGTGCTCGCCGCCGTCGGGGTGTGGTGAACACTTCGGTTAATTGAATAGTCGACGAACAAGGGAGAATGAGAGAACAGAAACACAATGTGCAATGTGCCCAGGGTGGACTTGGTTTTTTTGTGTGCGGTATCAATGCAGCACTGAGAATGACCTACTACCCTACTGCGATGACTGTGGTGATCTCAGAGTGCATTGAACCCGGGGAAGATCAAAATGTGAAGGAGAGAAAAATGTTCTGTGGCTATTCACCTGCGAAAAGAGATCATTGATCCCCAGCGAATGTAGTGTCTGGCGAAAGTGAGTAGGACGCCGACTTGGCTAGGGAAATCTGATCATGGGAACTAAATTAAACACTTTAATAATTTCCTCAGCGATTGCTTGATTATGCAACCGCGTCGTTTGATCAGACTATGCCGTTGCTAACCGACATGCTGCGACTTCCGGTGGAAATCGCATGGCTTGGCGAAATGGGGTTACCGTATGGCGAAAAGATAGCTAAACTCAATTATGCATTATCTGCATACGATAATGAATTAAAATATGCGTCCGTTTAACATGATTTACAGGTGGAATAGCTTGTAAGGGGAATAAGGGTTGAAATGGCGCACTGAAAGCGGTCGAAATACGGTATGGAATTGTGGGTTGGTTCTCCATGTGGTATAGAGAATCCCCACAACACCATTGGGTAAGCGTTGCAAGGCCACCTGAATCAGATTTGACATGGAGGTAAGCCAGAAAAATGCAAATATTTTCGTAAGTGTTTTCGTTTATCAATTTAGATAGCGTATAGCGACAATCTGACGAATCTATGGTTTGTTGGGTTATTTTAGCCGGCGGGGGAAGAAGCGGGCCAAATACTGGATAAGAGGGGGTGTCAGAGTAGTGATAGAGTAAGGTGAAGTTCAAATTGGTGGAGGTAATGTGGGGCTCTGATTGGTCGATGGCTGGGATGATATGAACTCTGAAGAGGTCTAGGGATTAGGGTTGTACACCGCTGTATATCCCTTTGAAGTGTAACTCGCACTGTTTTTTACACTTAACGTACCGTTGTCAATCCTTTTGATGTGTAACTTTGCGCGGCTTCTTCCAATTCACATTCCGTTGTCAATCTGTTTTGTCACTCCGCACTGTTAAAACATTCTCATGATTATATATTTGTAACCCTTTCGTAACATTTAACATCAAATAGATGTGTATTTTTAAGATTTACACTTAATCGACTTGTTTCTCTTCTGACCTGCTCTCATTAACCTTTGATTTTCGACTGTTAACAACGACATACGACTTGTCACACGACGAATTTTAAAAGCACAACGTGAGAAAATCGCTCAATCGCCTCCTTTTATACTGGGAGACAAATGTACCTCCACCTTACCATATATTGATTCATAAGTTCTTGATGGGGTCAAATCTTTCTACCATCAAATTAATGCAGGTGTTCCCCAGGGTTCGGTACTCTCTTCCGCTCTCTTCCTCGTCTTTATAAATGATCTCTTGTTAATTACTCACAACCCAATTCACTCGTTAGGCTGATGATAGTACGTTGAGTTTCTAATACTCATACGAACATTCCCGTCCAAACTCTTCGAACATCACTACCAAGCAGCAACTTATGCTTGATTCATTGAATTCAGACCTCAACAAGATATCAATGGGGATTATCTTACCGAGTAGAATTCAATGCCCAAAAAAACTCAGTGCTGTCTCTTGTCGTCAAAGGCGAGCCCCAAAGTTAATATACTGTCTATGAACAGCACTTGCATCGACGAAGCCAAGGAACCATCAATCATTGGCACTCGAATTAATTCGACTCTTAAATGGAATGACCACATATTTGAAGCAGCGAAAAGTGTAGCCAAATGTATATGGTTCCTTAAGAGATGCAAAAGATACTTCACTCTATTCAACCTGGCCACTATTTAGAAGGCGTATATTAGTCCGAAAATGGAGTTCCACTCCCATATTTGGTCAGGCGTGTCCAAAACTGCACTACACGTGCTCAATAGGATGCAAAAACGAGCAGTGAAACTTATTGGGAACTCAGCTGTAAGTCGATCAATTCCGTCGTTAGAACACAGGCGCAGCGTACCATGCCTATTTTTTTCTATAGGTATTACCATAGTCGTTGCTCAACTGAATGTGTTCCGCCCCTTCAGACATTTTCCTGCCATACCCGTCAATCTGTGAATGCGCATCAGTTCACGTTGAAAGTGGACTTTAGGTGCACAAATAAAGATAGAGAATCATTCTTTAGCTGAACCACACGAATGTGGAATGTTCTGCCTGATCATGTGCTTCCTGGTCGTTGTGATGTCCAGACATGCAAGACCAATATACATCGACACCACCTTTCCTTATCCACTTTCTCTCCATCCGCTCGCACTGAGCTCTGACATTTAAGGGTATTTCAAAATCCCCTTTTGTGCGTGCGTTGGTGTAAAAAACAATTGGAATTTGGTTTCGACTCTCGCTGGCCTGAACACCCTTCCAGCGAATCGTCAGGTGTACAGGTATATAATGGCATACTAACGGCAAATTTGCTGTAAAGAGTCACTGTACTTAAAAATATGCATGGAAATAATTATTGTCCTGTTAAAACAATTTTGTAATTCTTTTGGGGTAAGAATTACGAAATTTGCGGGATGGGGGACGAAAGGGGTGAAAAAAGTTTGCATGTACTATTTCCGTTTGAGGTATGACTATTCCTTTCGAATAGATTGTACATGTTATGTACGATGCAAAATTTAACCATGAATCGCTTTTGGGATAGGATTATGTTAGGGAAAAATATTTAGAATTGGAAATTGAAAAATGATTTGACTGTATATTGAAATGGACTATTGAGGCGTGGGGTATGATAGATGTGTGTAATTAGGGGATAAGGACGAAAAATTGGGTAATTATTTAAATAAAGGGGGAGGTGGAAACTATTAATGTCAAATACCAATAATGTTCCAGAATATCATTGTTCTAAGAAAACAGACTTTAGAATTTATTTGATCAATATACTTGTGAATTTGTTCGATCAATATACATCACCATTACATTTTCCCCAAACTAACATCAATTCATTTCAGATGTAATCATAATACAATCCATTTCGGTAATGAACCCCGAAAATTAGAAAAAACATTCGTTTCCTGAAGTGCCTATGCATGAGTTTCAGATGCTATTATACACTTCGTTTGTGTTGGACACATTGTATGAAAAACGTTCATGTCAAGACCAAATTGACCACATTCTATAAAGGCATGTTGAATATAAAAATATAAATACCAATGTGAGTAGCAAAAGTTAAAATAAATTCGGTCGAAGTATGTTTAATTCAATAACACAGCACAAAAGGCAACTAAAAAAAAGATCAATATAGTATGTTGTAGCCTTTCTCTCAGGGAGCGTGCCTCCTTCTCCTTAAATGGACGAGGGATCTCGTTAATAGACGGCTCCTGAGAAGGATCGTTGCGGTCGCCACCGTGCTTCCGGGGCCTCCGGAAGAGTGACGACCGATTGCTGAAAAGGCCACCCGAAAATCGATCGAATCCAATAGTAAACAAAAATACTTAATTTTGGATTTTATTAATTTAGTACATTGGTGGCGGTTCCGCCAAACCCCACTGACTACTTACCCGGAGAAGCCCCATGACAACAACCCAACTTCCATAGTTTTCTGCTTATGGAATCGCATTAGCACCTGTAAATGCTTCACGCATCAAGTTTATCAAATGTATTCACCTAAAAGCTCTTGGAAGAGAATTCTTACCTTCATGCATTAATTCGCATTTTCAATACCCTACAAGAATTCTATATATCTAATCGGATCATAAATCCAAATCCCTATCTTACCATAAGCATTTTCCCTAGACGAATTCCTGAAAACGAAACAATTTGGTTTACATATAATGGAACCATCATAACCAGGGATAATAAACATTGCGTCGCCCATTCCCAGCCTCACCATGTGTACAACAAATCCCTTTACACACACATTGCTGGCGACCTTTTCTCCCTACGATAAACAATCCAACGCAGCTGCACACAATTAGCGCAAACGACGCTGAAACTAAAACCTATAGCATAGGCAAATGCAAGTAGGAATTATGTATTTACCCTAGGCAGCGACGCCATAAACACCAATTCCCTGTGAATATGCTAAGACCAATTAGCACCATGTTCGTGACGCATTGCGGCTATCAATACAGCTGCAATGCACATTATAGACAATGATCTACGCTATCCCTTTGTCTTCCCATATTCCTGGATCCGCTTCTCATGACCTCGCGGCATGAGCAAATAGAAACCCATTATTAACCAATGAGATACGGCTTGTTTACTTAGCCGAACTCACATCCCATAGATGCACATTATTCCATTTCTTTGTTTTCAGATTCGTTCTCATGGCTTTGTCCCATGAAAGAACCAAAGTCCACACATACATGTGTACCATTTCGATCTTCTCTATGGGATCTGGTTACCTACTCCCTATGAGAGACTTCACGTTTCTCTTGGGATAGAAAATGCATCCCTAAATTAAGAGAGCCAGTACCACTGGCCGAGTTTCCATTGCCAGCGAATGCGCATCGCGGAGTCCTATTACATCCACCGACCGATCAGTTCGTGGCCACTACCACTACCCGGTGCGCATGGGGACGCGATCTTTATAAAGTCGAGTAGAGTAAGCGCGTTACCGAGTGAAAAGTAATTTTTCTTGTACATCCAGTATAATGCCTTTCAAGTAGAGTACATTGTCTTACATTCTTTTGTGCATCCGTTACATCATCAGTGTAATTAAAATCAGTTTTCTGTAATCTAAATAAATACCGAAAAATATGTCGTGAATAAAATTAATTAATTCATTTAACCGTCTTGTGGCGGGGTTTTACTCCTAGTGTTGGTGAGCAGTTGCTGAAGGATCGATGGTGTCTCATTGTTCCTCATTCTTACGAGTCGCCGATGAACTCAGTTCCTTTTGGGTGCCCGGAGAACTCGAATTTGTGATGGAGGAAAGAAGAGAATCAGCGCCGTACGCCGGTGCACAATGCTTCTTCCCCACACATTGTCGTCCAATTTATTTTAATTGATTGACTTCCTTAAACGTCGAACACCAACATAGAGAGTTATCCTCGAATCTGAAATTCATCACCCTTATAAAAGAAACCAAATCGAGATTTTGTATCTCGAAGAGATCGAATTGGAAGCCAAATCTCGATTTAGATACTTTCGCTGGAGCCAAATGTTTGTTTTTGAGATAGGAATTCGAATTCTCAGAAACGCACTGAGATGAGAATTCGGTTAGGCGGATTCTCGGAAACATGAGCGTGAGTATGGAAATTGAACATCTGGTTCAATTTGCCATATGTTTGCTTTTGTTTAAGGATCATAGGAAAGTGAATTTATGGATGATAAACGAATATTTGATTCGTTTACCAGGAATTTTGCTGGATGGGGATAATGTATTTGTGGATTAGTTGGATGATTATGTGGAGTTGAATGCAAGGGCGATAAACGAACATTTGATTCGTACAACAAAACAAGTAAACGCGAACTATTTGATGTGTTTAGTACTGTTTGTAGCTCCCAATTAAAAAAATACAATAGACACAAAGAAAACAGAAACTGATTTGTATATATTAAGAGATTGATAGTGAAACGACAAATAGCAAAAACTCAGCGTGGGAATTGAACAAATAAAGGAAGCTTTATATAACAGAACTTCCCCCAATGGCTTTTATTTATCGCTCTTTCTTGGTGCTCGGATTTCGGAGGCCAATTGTCGTGAAGGACTCGTTGGTGGGTGATAGGAACCCGTGCCGTACGTCGGCACCCAAACATCACCCCCCCACAATCTAAGTTTAGGTGTAGGGATTTAGATGTATGTGTCGGGGAAGGGGGTGGTAGGGCTTTTCAGAGCACTACAAGTACACCAAACGTTTACATAGTAATCGTACAGCTTAAGTAGAGAGTTGAGACATCCTCGTGTAGATGCAACCAGTTTCTGGTGGGAAGTGCTTTACTTTTAACCTTTTCATAGCATGAGTGCGAATCATGGCTTTTACTACTTCGCATAACGCTATAAGCCCTGACTCCGATGTGATCTGTATGATTTGTCGAGTGATCCTAACATTATTACTGGAAAGGTAATGGTGTAGCTACTCCCACAAATTACGACCACACAACTGGGGTGGGGAACAAAGGGCACAAGAGTATCGAAAAAATACATGCAGGCAATATACCAAGGCATTCATGTAGCCAACGCACACTTTAAGTACCAAGTTGAGACCTCCTAGCATTCACGCGGCGTGGTATAATGAGTAACCTTTTTGTAGCGTAGGGTTCTAATCATATTCTATACCACATCACGAAGCACTATACGTTCTTTTCCTATCTTCTTCGAATCATACGAAATAAATTACAATTCCAAACTTTTTTTTTATTAATGTAACGTATTGTATGTATAATTTAGATAAATTAATTTAACATATCACTATCAATTCATTAAAATAGTGTTGATATATTGGTTATATTTTTCATGTCTATTAAAATAAATAATAGGAAAAGTACAAATAGTTTTCGTTCTTCAAACAGGGCAAAACACTTGTAATGTGTGAATCATAACATATTTTTCAAAACTCGTCCCTTCCTTTTCATTTCTCAGTCTTTTCATTTACCTTCCTTTCTTATTAGAGCTGATTCGGAACAGATTTCGCGAAAACCATACGAAAATATCCAACAAATCGTTGCTTTGTCGTTTGTTTTTGGCTTTGCTTTCGCAAATCATCCTGAGCAATTAAAAACTAAAAGCAAAAATATAATCGAATAGTTAAAAAAGTCATTCATTTTAAACTGAAATCAATATTAATAATTGTGTGTTTTTCATTTGTAAATTTGTGATAGATACAGTCGTTCAATATACTTATATATAATATACATATAGCTTAATTTCAAAGTTGGGCTTATAACAAATATTGGCAAAATTATTGCAAAACAATTAAATTATAGTGCAGCATATTTTTTGTTGATTTAAATATAATTTTTTTTTGTTGAGAATTGACAAAGCAAACAACAGCCGTTGCAAAGTAATTATCTACTAGATTCCGAGTTGGGCCTAAATCTCAAACAAAAACTATCAACATTTGTTAAAGTTACAAAATCGAACAAATCTTGTTTATATCTATAGAAAACTCTGTTATCTATTTATCTATACATCTTTCTACCTATTGTTCTTTATCTGTCTTCTATTTGACTTTCCAATTTGAATATTTGTCCATTTTAATATATACTTTTCTTTATATATATCAATATATATATTTACATTTAATACCAAAAAAATTAATTTAAAAACTTTTTATCATATATACACAACAAAACTAAAAAAAAAAAAAAAAAAAACCAAATTAAATTATGTAATACACTAAAAAGCCGTCATTGAGTGCTCGTCGCCCTAGCTGGATTGAACAGAGGGTCAAAATTCAAACAAGAAGATTTAGTACCAAAGTTAGTTTTTATCAATTTTTTTAAAGCGAATATTCAATCTTTAATTTTTTATATATTGGTAATCTCCATATTTCAATAATTTGCGTTTATGTTAAGAAATTATAGAAAAAAAATTATAAGTACAATTAATTTGCATTTGTCCCTTGTTTAGTTTTACTGATTCGAATTACATTGGTAATCAATTTAGTAGAGCCTAACAAGTATATTTATTTTCTAATCTAACGTTTAAATTATTATTTAGTTATATATTTTATATTTGAAAAACAGAAAAAAATTAAGTGCTACTTTCGTTCTTAAATAATATCATTAAAAGAGTTAAATAAATTCTTTAGAACTGGAACTTGTTCCACAATTTTAATTCCGTTTTTTTTGTTGCTTTTTTTCCCTTAAACTGTTTTATTTAAAAAAAGAGATATTTTATTCCAATGGTTTAATACATAATTTTGTTTCAAATCTACGCTTGTCAAATGTCTTCTATGAGTATATGAATATTAAATGTATTTTTTTTTAAATATATCTTAATGTTTTATTATATGCCTTCTATGAAAAGTATATGAATATTAAATGTATTGTTTTTTTATTTATCTTGATGTTGTATGTGTTGTATGTATATTATTGATTTGTTTGCATGTTTGTCTATATGGATACACTTTTACTATATATACTACACTGGACACAGCTACACAAACACTAATGATGCTGATAGCTACATTTTATATATATTTTTGTTCTTAAATAATAACATAACTTTTAAATTCCTTTATAACTATAATACTATTTAAATGTTACAGGTAAAGATTTTTGCCTTTAGTCTCTCTAATTTAAATTCTTGAATCATTCAATACTCTAATGTATATAAAAAAAAATCATAAGGATAACACTACCACTTGTATAATCTGTAAGTGACTAAGCCACCCTAGTGTAAAGGCACCATCAAAAAGAATACGGCCAATTAAAACAAAAATTATAATTATAACATAGTCTCTGACTAAACAAATTTAGAAACCGTCAAATTTTCAAAATCAAAACGAGTATCCAAACACCAATAAGGCAATACCAACACGCCTGCCTCGAAATATCTATCTTAGTCGTCTTTGTCCAATGCATCGAGGTACAAGTACCTAAGCTGCGCACCCATCATCTCTCCGAACCAGCACGGCTTCCTCTCAGGCAGGTCCATTACTACTAACCTTGTCGAATTCAGATCCCACACACTCCTTGCCCTAGAAAACGGCGATGAGGTCGACGTACTCGCTACCGACTTTAGCAAGGCCTTCGACAAAATCTCCCATAACCTCATTCTTTTTAAGCTATCCTGCCTCGGTTCCGAACCCCTGCTGATAAAGTGGGTCTCATCCTATCTCGGTTATCGAACCTCCGCGTACGATTTAGATCCACCCTCACCGAACCTTTTTTCCCAACCTCAGGTGTCCCCCAGGGCAGTCATCTCGGCCCATTCCTATTTATCCTAACCATAAACGACATAGGCGCTTGCATTAATCACTCCTTCAACTCGCTTTACGCGGATAACTCCAAAATGTTCGAGACAATCCGCTCTCCCCTGGACTCCTCACTTCTCCAATCGGATCTTGACAGCTTCTCGACTTGGTGCCAAAATAATTGCCTAGAAATGAATATCGCCAAATGTCACACAATCACCTTCTCTCGGAAGAGTGCCCCCACTCACCCACGCTCCTACCTCTTACTGAACCAACCGATAACATCGGTTGAATGAAGGTTTCTTTTTTTTTTTTCGCTCGTCGTTCGTCAAGCGACAAACATCGTAAGACGGTGAGCAGCTCTAAAACAAAGAATATCGAGTCCGTGTGTGCGTGAATTCGTGAATAAACTGTGTTTTTCGCAGTCCAGCCGGCGTGGCACGGCGAAAAAAGAAAAAAAAAAAAAAAACGAGTGTGTGTGTGTTTCGAAACCAAAAATGGGCAAGACGAAGAGCGTCGAATTAAAAATGGCACACTCATGTGTAGTCGCTAATTCAAAAACAATTAAAAAAATTACCAAAAGGAAGAACGAAGTATCAATTATAGATGACAGTCCAGTGGCAAATAAAGCCCACTCAAACCTGTCAATGGAACGACAAAAATCAAATGTATTGAAAAAAACCGTCACAGAAGAAAATGTACCTGCCAAGCAGGGAACAAATTTAAGGAATTGGAGATACTGGAGTCAAACATTCCAGAAGGAGACGATGACCTAAACAGCTAAATTGCTGATCTCATCAAAAAACGCGAAGAACTTTCCAAACAAGTACGAGCAGCCCTGGAAGAGCGAAACAAAAGGCCGAATGAAACCGAAGCAAAAAGAGAGCAAAAAACAAATCACCAACGGCAGCAACAACATTCGCTACAAATAAGCGAAACAAAGGACGCCCAACAACAGATTCAGAAACAACTGCAGCAGACAAAGACAGCCAAGGACGAGCAACAACAGCAACCAAAAAAGGAAAAAATACCTCCAGTTGTCATCAGTTACATAGAAGCGAAAGATTTAATGAAGTTGGGTGAGTTGACTTGTAAAGATTTTAAAACAAAAAGAATTAGTGCTGAAAAAACTAGAATTTTGTGCGACGACCTAGAAGGTTGGGAAGGGCAAAAACCGGGTACTACACGTACACCCCAAAATCAGAAAAATCAATTTCCATACTCTTAAAAGGAGTTGATCGTTCGTTCTCCCCAGAGGAGATACTCGAGGAATTAAAAACGGTTGAAACAGCTAGTTTAAAATGTACAGGTGTAAAACCGTTTTCAACTGCGAATTCTAGAAAGTGCAACCGCAAATTACCTTTCTACATTGTATCTCTAAGTCCTAACAGTAAAGTTGATGCGCTTAGACATATAAAATGTCTAAGCCACCAAATTATAAGTTGGGAAAAAATTAGAAAATCTGAGCGCGTATTGCAATGTATGCGCTGTCAAAGACTTGGACACGTTGCATCAAACTGCAATATGAAATTCAGATGCGTAAAATGCCTCGCCGATCATAACATGGGCGAATGTCCGCTGGGAAAGGAACAGCTTCCGGATAGGGAAACACTGTCATGTGTCCTATGTAAAAATACAGGACACACGGCAAATTTTAGAGGTTGTCCCAAATTTCAACATATGAAGTTAAAGTGGGAATCAAAACAAAAGCAAGTGGCAGAAGAGAAAAAAATTAAAACTCGTTCTTATAATAATTTCGTTGCCCCGCGTGTAACATATGCACAAATCACGGGGAATTCTATGCAACGAGTCCCCGTGGAATCTTCACATACCAATGGGCAAATACCAGCAGTAGATGCGCAACCTGAGATATTAAATATGATATCGGCCATGCAAACAGAATTTGCTAATTTTCAAAAAATATTGACGGAACAAATGGCCCGAATAGATATGCTCTGTTCGGCTGTGTTTTCAAATAACTCCTTCCATCAAAATCTTCGACCCCCTAACTGAACTAAAACTAAAAATTATTTCGGTGAACGTAAATTCACTAATACACATAGACAGAAGAGATAATCTAGGTAACATGCTTGAAGTCGAATCCCCTGATGTACTTTTGGCTAGTGAAACTAAGCTAAACCGAAGGCACAAAATTGTCTATAAAAACTATAAGATAATCAGACGTGACAGGCCACATTCTACTCAAGGGGGTGGGGTTGCAGTTTTAATTAAAAAAGGTCTTTATCATAAGGTAATTTATAGTACAGAAGTACACAAATTTCAGGTGTTGGAAGCCTGCATAATAGATATTCCGTTGAGAAGTCAAAAGCACCTGTATGTGGTCTCCATTTATGCCCCTCAAGCTACCCAGTGTAAGCAATTTATCAATGAAATAGATATGCTATTTCGACACCTGAAATTAGACTCGGAAAACAACTATTTCCTAATAGCGGGTGATTTCAACGCCAAGCATAGTGCTTGGGGTAACTTAACCACGAACACAAGGGGCAATGCTTTATATGATTGGTGGCAAATGAATGCTATCGAGCGCAGATTAGAATTGTACGCCACAAGTACACCGTCTTATCCTAAAGGAAATTCATTTCTGGATTTACTTATGATAGACAATCGAATAAACTTGCCAGGCACAGATCTAACTATGCGAAACTGTCTTCGCACAATCGATTACGATAGCGATCACTACGGATTTGGTGCATTATTGAAGTCCCAAATGAACAATATTCACTAGAGCAGTTCGACCAGATCCACTCTTTCAATTTTCGAAAAGCTCACTGGTCACGCTTTGATCGATTAATAAAAAAAGAACTTCGTAACAGTGCCATAGACCCACCGACTATTAGAAACCACCATAACGACGAAATCGATCATTACTTAACAACATTGGACGATATTATATTATTATTATTCATTGCATTAATCGATCTATACCTAAAGTTCCCCATACCGACGGTTATACTAATAAGTACAGGACATCAGCAATTGACGCTTTGTATAAGCAAAAGAGCATTATGCTCTCAAAGCTGAAAAGACTTTATAGACAGTTCAGCGACCCAAATAGTCAGGAAATAAGAACACTTGAGTCCCTAATCAAAAATCTCCAAAAATTGATCCGTGACAATTACCGTTCAAGACTAAATGAAGAGTGGAAGGACAAAATACAAGCCATTCAAGCTAGCGGACCGAATATGTTCCCACAAATCAATAAAACTTTTCGAAAGAAAGATCACAATGACATTCCATATTTGCGAGTCCCACGGACTCCTGAGAATTGTCAAGCAATGCTGAACTCAGGACTCAATCTGGAGCATATCAACTCCAACGAAGAAGTAATATTAGTCGAAGACCCGCAAGACAAAGTGAACTCTATTGGTGCATGTTTCGAAGCAGTATACAGAGTGAACGAATCCACTCACTCCAATACGATCCTCGAAAGCAATGCATTCCAGACCTACAGCTCACTGAGAAACCAACTTTGTACCTGGAGGAACCAAAACCGTAGTTTTACCACATTCAGTGAAAATAACAGAGCGGACTCCCCCAGGAGTAATCAGAATATGAATATGTTTGTGAGTAAGGATGAACTTACGAACATCCTTAAGTCAATCAAAAGCAAAAAGTCTTCTGGGATAGATAGCATCCCAAATGTAGTTTTAAAACATTTGCCTCCTGAAGCAGTATAAATCTACACAACGCTATTCAACAACGCCTTAAATAAGGCATACTATCCAACCCACTGGAAAACTGCAATAGTCCACCCCATCCCTAAAAAGGGCAAAGACAGGACCAATCTAACCAACCTTCGCGCGATTAGCTTGCTGCCAAATATCAGCAAGGTTTTCGAGAAGATCATAAACAAAGCACTGATGAACTGGTGTGATGAAAATGAAATCATCCCCAACAACCAGTTTCGCTTTAAAGTGGGACATAGTACGGTGCATGCCGCGTCAAAGCTGGTTTCCGACATACAATGGAACAAGACAAAGCGCCAATGCACAGGTGCCTGCTTAGTTGACTTTGAAAAGGCTTTCGACACCGTGTGGTTAGAAGGACTTCTTCATAAGTTAGAAAACCCGAGAATGCCTCATTATCTATTGTACAACATTTACAAAATGATAACGGACAAGCAGTTTGTGGTAAAATGCGGAGATATATTCTCAAGCAAGACCTTCAAAATTACAAACGGTTTACAACAAGGGGCGGTGAATTCTCCCATTCTGTTTAATATTTACACCAGTGATTTAGTGGGTACGCTTAACAATGCCATTGCATACGCAGACGACATTGTGGTATACAGAACAGGAGAGAAAATAGATGTCATCAATAGACTTCTCCAGGACGACTTCAATAAAATAAAACGTTTTTGTAATGACTGGAAACTAAAAATTAATTTCCACAAAACCGAGACTATCCTTTTCAGAACACCTCTCTCCAGGGCCTCTCAGGATACAAAGTATAATTGGAAAAACTTCTCTATCGTAGGGAATAATAATCTCCCACTACAAGTGAAAACTGTAGTCAGATATCTCGGTATTTGGCTTGATCAGTATTTATACTTTCTGGCGCAAGACTAATGACCTTGCCCAGAAAAAATAAATCATTATGGAAAATTTAACAAGCCTCATGACTTGCTAAATAAGGCCAAGACCGGTTCCCGGTTGTAGTGCCGATGATGATGATGATGAGTATTTATACTTTGACAAGCATATAGCAGTCACTCTCTCTGCAGCAAGAAACGCATTTGTTGCCACAAAAAGTCTATTCCGAAGCAGCATTCTCAATCCAAAAGTTAAAATAATTTCATATTCGGCATTCATCCGACCAGTGTTGGTCTATGGATGTCCAATATGGTACAATATATCCCCATTTTACATGGAAAAGATTCGCGTGTTCGAGAGACAGTGTTTGCGTTCCTGCCTCGGACTTAATAGAACACCAGAATCACGATACCAGAAATTTTACCCAAATAAAACCCTGTATGATAAATCAGGACTAACTAGGATAGACAACTTCATTTAAAAAATTATTCGTGGCCACATTGCAAGGGCAATGTGCAGTGTAAATAATCTTATCGCGGGAGCATATTATCCGAACGATATGTATCTGGAGAGTACCCTCCAAAATGGGTTCATTCCCCCAGAGGCGTTCCACTTCTTGGACGGAAAAGGTCTTATCCAAGATGAGGGTGGAATACCTATTATATACCACGCTTTCCGTGGTGCTAGGGATAAACGAATCGCCCACAATAGCGATATCTCTAATAGGCCAGACCGACTTCGATTCAGTAAGGTGATCAGTGAAAGAGATAAATCAATAAAATACCGAGCCAATCCCAACTGGTGGTGGCTCCAAAACGAAGAAAGGACTTCACGTCATTCATTTTCATTTTTAAAACATTTTTTATTTTTCTTTTTATATTCTTAATTTCTAAATTAAAGGCTAGACAAAAAATGCTTAAATTCTAGCTTAAATATGTTATATAATAACTTACTCGTTCTTCGCAGACGCTCTAAGGTAAACACTACTAAACATTTGTATAATTTGCCTTTCGGCGACAGAAGTTTGTGGCAGTACTTATAATTATTTGAAAGACAAAGAAAATTTGAAAAACCTTGTGTCCATTTTTTTTGTTTTTTTTTTTTTCTTAAAATTTAACTTACTTAACTTACCTATTATTATTATTATTATTTTTTTTTTTTGTTTTTTTTTTTTTTTTTTTTTTTTTAATTTTTATATATGCCATTCAACCACCAGAACTGTTGACGCTGTCTAGTACTATCGCCTCGGTCTCTGTGGGAGATAGCCCTACTGAAGCGCAGGAGCTCTTCTTCGGTGCGCATTACTTCCCGGTCGTAGCACAATCGCCCGTCTACGGATGATCTACTTACATGATAGATCAGCGGAATTCCGGATCTATCCTGTATAAGCCCTTTCATGTCCATATCAAGGAACGCCTCTGGTGGAACAAAGCCGATGCGACGCACGCTCTCTTAGTACAGAGTATTTGGATAATAGGCCCCGAAAATTAGGTCATTGGACGAGCTTATTGCTCTCGCAATATGTCCTCTGATTAATTTAATCATAAAATTATCCACCCTATTTATGCAGGCTTCATTATATAAAGTCTCATTTGAATAATACTTTTTATAATCCGATTCCGGTGTCCGATATAATCTGAGACAACTTCTGAGACACTTCCTTTCGAACACCCGAATCTTTTCCATCAAATTTGGACCTATGTTAAACCATACTGGACAACCATATATGAGCATTGGCCTGATTAGCGTCATGTAGCATATGACTTTTACCCTGCTGTCAAGTTGGCTACTGTGAAATAGCCTCCCTGTCATAGCAAAAGTTTTCCTCGCTTTGACCAAAGTTGCCTCTACATGTCTGTTGAAATACAGATATTAGTCTAACCAGATGCCAAGGTATTTAACTAAACACTTGGTTTCCAGTTTATCTCCATGCGGTCCCACGATAACCAACTTTCGTCAGTTTTTCCTTGTGTCGTTCGTGGCTTTATATAATGGAGTTCTGAATAGGATGGCTTCACATTTCTGGAAGTTGATCTTAAGTTTCCAGTCGTCGCAATAGCGCTGCACGTTGTTGAAGTCTCGCTGTATTAAGCTATTTATGACCTGAACTTTCGAAGCTGTTCTGTAAATGGTGAGATCGTCTGCGTACGCAATAGCCTGCGGAAGTGCATCTAATAAGTCGCTAATCTAAATGTTCCGCGACCTGTTGCAAGCCACTCTTGATATTATACGTTTTATTAGAGGTCACATTACCATTTTTGACCACGAACCTCCTGTCCTTTAACATATCTTAAAATACATATAGTAAATGCTTATGTATGTCTGACCAGTTTGTAATATAACCCATCGATCCAGACGGTATCAAAGGCTTTTTCCAAGTCGATCAGACAGGCCCCTGTGCATTGGTTCCTACATTTATTCCATTGTATGTCAGAGACCAGTTTAGCTGCGGCATGTGTGGTTTCATGACCCGCCTTAAAGCTAAACTGGTTATTTGGAATAATGTTGTTGTCGTCTACCCATTTTAGCAGAGCTTTGTTAATAATCTTTTCAAATGCTTTACTGATGCTTGGGAGTAAACTTATCGAACGCATGTTCATTGGGTTTGTACAGTCTTTGCCCTTTTTTGCGATGGGCTGAAAGATAGCCGTTTTCCAACGCGTGGGATAATATGCATTATTCAACGCGTTGTTAAACAGGACCGTGTATATATCTATTACCATTGCGGGTAGGTTCTTGAGTACGATGTTAGGTACTCCGTCTATTCCCACTGACTTTTTGCTTCTTAATGAGTCGAAAATGCTCTGGATTCCTTCCCTTGTGATTAAAAGGCTATTAGCCTCACCATTGGCATTAATGTCAATTGACAGATTATCGTCACTGAATTCGGTAAAACCCGGATTCTCCGATTGCCAAAGTGAAATTTCATTCCGGAGGTGCAGGTCATTCAGTAGAACTCTGTCCTCCAGGTCGTGCTTTCGGCGAATGCTTTCATTCACCTTGTACATTTCCTGAAAGACAGCTCCCACAGCGTTCACCTTTTCCAAAGGATCTTCGATCACGAAGGGCTCACTATTGAGGATAGCGTTCCCTGTATCTATGCCGAGGACTTCACGTCCTCAGATACGAGTATAATATTCAGCTCCGGCGCAGCTTCCTCCCTTCCTTTTCCTTTGCCCTCCTTCCCGCTAACTTCTGTTATTGTATCTTTTTTGTTTTCATTAACCACTTATTAATTTGTTTTTAAAATTTTTGCATCCTCAAAAAAAAAAAAAAATCTTTATTTTTTTTGTCATAATGCCTCTAAAAGAAGAAGAGGTAGACCTCTAAGATGATAGTTTATTTTTTTTATAATGTATGTGTATTATATTAAGATCAAATAAAAGAAAATGTAAGCTGAAAGGCATAAATTTAACATATAATATTGTATAATTTAGAGTGCTTGTGAAGAGCCAGTAAATTACATTATGTAGTAAAATTATTAAGATAGGTTTAGCATTTAGACTAAAATTGTAAAACATAAAAAAGACTTTGTGAATAAATGCGTCTGCAAACAAACAAAACAAAAAACAATCGGTTGAATGGATTCGCGATCTGGGCGTCCTATGCGACAAGGAGCTCAAATTTACCGCACATTTTGATTACATAATCCTCGAGGCTAACACCGCCTTGGGGTTTGTCAAACGCTGGTCGAAGGAATTCCTTAACCCCTACGTCACCCGATCACTCTACACAACTTTTGTCCAGCAACTACTCGAATATGCTAGTCAGGTCTGTTCCCCGTATCAACTGACTCGTATCCGCAGGATTGAGGGAGTTCAATGTCGTTTCTTGCGCTTTGCCCTCCGCGGACTAAACTGGGAAAACCCGCTGATTCTACCACCATACACAAGCCGGCTCCGTCTAATCAATCTAAACACACTTGAAGAGCGCAGAGTCTTAAACGACGTCTCAGAATAAACCCGTCCTAAATCCGCCCCCTCCCTCCAATAATCCCCTCTACCCAGCAATCGTACCTCTCCTCTCCTACCCTCAAAATAGTTCCCCCAGCCCCACCCACTATTTCAACCTCCCCCCCCCAGCTCACCAACCCCACCCCCTACCAGTACGTAGACATGCCTTTCACTATCACTGCCCCACAAATGCCGAATTTACCACCCCCACATACACTCGCTCTTCCCTAGTCTCCTACCTCCCCCATCGCACAGTCATCTTCACCTTCCGGGTTTTTTTCTTTTTTTCTCCTTCTTACTCTAGCTTTAAGTTAGTCTGTAAAGCTTTTATATTAACTTAATTTAAGTTAATGTAAGCTTGCATTAAGCTAAATAAATGAGGGTTCTGCCCTCACTAAACTAAACTAAAAACTACACTTTGACGTAGAATCCAGAATAAACACGCCGACCTCAACATGCTCGGTTTCGTCTGCACGTACGAACTACAGCCCCAAAAAGAAAAACTTGCGTTAAACATTTCTCGCCCGTTTGCCTAATAGCTTCCTTTTTTGTTCCCTTTTGAGACTGTTGGAATACATATATCCCAGTCAAGTTTAATCGTTGATGCTAACTATCAGTCTACTAAAATTTCTTGCACATTGCTTCGCTGTGAATGGGCTTGTGGGGGTTCTCTATATCACAGGGAGAACCAACCCACAATTCCAACCAATTTTGACTGCTAAGAGTGCGTCATCTTAACCCAACTCCCCCATTCAAAACTTGCAAAGAATACACTTCCCAATCCGCAATACCACCCATCCCCAAATCTGCAATACATTCCCAAACTTGCAAGAATTCATCTCCCAATCTGCATTCGCATATATTTCCCAATCTGTAATACAATGCATTTTTAAAACTTACAACAGAATAAATGCCAAATCCTGTAACAGATTACATTTTAAATCATCTGCCTCATCTACACCAAACCGCATCTAGTTTTCCCCGAAAACCATTCCGGCTCACTTCCTACTTAAACTATTTTTCCTGCTTGCAACCAAGCGGCATTTACTCTTCCCAAAAACCATTTCAGTTCCCATTCTACTTAAACCATTTCCTCGCTTGCACCCAAGCAGCATTTAGTTTCCCCGAAAACATTCCGACTCCCACCCTACCTAAACCAATTGAAACAATACCAATTCTCCTTACTGGTAAGGCACCAGTACGAATCGTTGCATTCCCACGAAACAACCATCGCGACGATCAAGGCCCATGTTCCTTTGTCTAACCGACAACCCATGCCCATACTTGGTCATGCTTCCGAAACCCATTTCTCAGTATACACAGCAACCGAGGAATCTAACTCAGCCTGTACGGCAGGAATTCCCTGAAACAAATTCTCTATGCACGCATAGCAACCCTTCTCCATGTTCCTAGTAAGTGACAGTGAGCTTACTTAGCTATGACCCCACTGCCATGACGCCATGAATGGATTCTTGCCCCTTTTTAGTCAGTCGAGAAATAGCCATCAACGCGCACGCACGCGGGGTCGAGGTTGAACTACCAATACGAGGAGGGTCGATGCTAATTTGTGTTTAGTTCGTTCAGACGAACAAGTGAGCCTCGATGATTATAAATAAAAAAGAACATTATACAATCAGAAAATCAAAGTGTTTCACTTCCCTTTCCGCTTAGGACGCCGTCGCCGTTGTAGTTAATTCCAGAGGACGGCAGTTGTGAAGTAGTGGGAGTTTAGTGAATCCCGCGTCCGTGCCGGCGCACAGACTAAAACACCCCCACAGACTTCTATGGTTACATTTCTTAAAACCTGGTCCCACAAATTCTTGCTGTCAAAAAGTCCGTTTATAGTAAATATTCAACGCGGTAACACCATGTGCAGATAGGGGTCACCGAAAATGCAAGACGAAAAATCAAAGAATATTGGTCAGAGATCAAATTCGTACACGCGGTAGTTGTCTGATGCGTTGAGCTTTCGCTCTATGTTTTACTGGTTCTAGTCGGTATAGCGTCAGCTCGAATTACACGCTCTTCACTAACGTCACAAACACAGTACATTTTTCAGTTCGTATTTTATTACCTCTCTTTTGAATATTTTTATGGAGCCAATTCAAATTACTTAGTTCTTTATGTACAAAAAGAGATGGAACATATATATCCCACTCCTCTTTCAAACCGGGATAAAGACGTGGCAGTGGTTTAATCGTGTTTTTACTTTCAGGACTATCTTAAAGAACGCGGAAGAAATTGCTAATTATATCAATGATATAATTTCATATTCAGAAAGCGAATCAGTTTTTAATAGTCATTACAGCCCACTATACACTCTCCCTCCGTATATGGCACCGCGTTCCCACTCCTTATTCCAAACCCTCCTCCGCACCCGCCCACGATAACGGCTTGCCCAGTATCAACCCAACCGCTCCTCTCACATAACATCTTGCCCCCACCTCAAGCCGCCGACCATTTTTTGACGTAAAAACAGATGCTACGTACACCATCTTCCTCAGAATACATTCTTTAAAACTTATAAGTTTAATATCTATTAGTAGTTTAGGCTCTTCCTCGCTGTAGGTCCTTAATAGTTCGCAAGTGGTCGCATCGCCTGATGGTCTTTCTTTTGACTTCCTGCTTGGAGAGCTTCAAGTCATCTATTGTTCGTACTTCTATCGACCTTTTTTCCCTGTAGGAGTCTTTGATCTTGACTTGGACCTTTTGCGAGTCGCTCTTCTTGATGTCTTGGTCGCTGACTGTATCCAAAATGATCGCTTCTCGTCTGCCTTCTATCGATCTTACTAGCGATTGCCGAATGCAGCAGTGAGATGGTGGATCCCTCATTCAGAAGGGCTAAAATTCGGGTTGATTCTTTTGGTCCGTAAAGGTCAAGAGGTAACATTTTTGTGGACTCAATGTGTTCTACCCCTTTTTTTCCTGCGACATCTTTGATGGAGGTTCGTCTGATTGGTGGGTGGTGTGGTGGCTTTGTCGGGTGTAAGTAGGTGCCTGATACGACACGGATTCACTTAATCCTTTGCGATGACGCCTGCACTCCTTCAGGATCGTTGAAAGATTTTATGCAAAGTTCACTTAAAAAGAACAACGGATTTCTTGACTTGTTCACCGAAAGGAAAAACGGCACTCCAACTCGAGTACGTTAACGGTGAAAAACGAATCTGGCTACTTAGTAGCGGGCTGGTAAAAAGAGGAACTCTAAGCGGGTGCGACTGTCCGCTGCGGTAATAAGAATCTGACTCTTCGATGCAATCCATATCCGCCAGATTCAACGGAGGTGGATTACATGGGTGTGGAAGGATTCTCTATGTGTCCGTATAGGACAAGTACGATGCCATTTAGCCTGCAAATCGGCAACGACGAAAATGTACCTGAATAAACATGGACAGCGGTTGGTAAGTAAAACAAACACTGTGATGCTACTGTGTGTTTGTTTGTTTTACAGGCCGGACCGTCATTAGGCATGATCATGGGTATGATTGTCTAACGTCAATCATATTCGTGCCCAAATCCCATGATCGGTAGATAACCGATAAAGGAAATTGATCGCAAGTGTTGCGAACCTCGGGATTGGGGCAATAAATGGTTATGAACCGTAGCAAAACCATCGACTACAGCCGTGTCAACAATTACGCTAGCCAGCGAGTGTTTATCTATTATAATTGCTGACGAGCCAAGCCGATGGGGATATGGAATGGTTCATATTATATGAAACGGAAAAATTCAATGTGATGCATGCCTTGATGAGGTTTAACTTTCACGTGAAAGATATTTGAAAGACAGCTTACACTGCTCGAATGCAGGTAAGTATAGCGGTTTATGGAGTGAGGGAAAAGCGGTTGATTTAGAGAAATGGGTGGTTCTTTGGGAAAGCTTTAAAGAACCGCCACAGCTTCTTTCACACTTCCTGCGTCTCTGCGCCTTGCAGCTTGACCTATTATGTTGATAACGAAGACATTTGAAAATGATTCTGGTGTTCTTCGCCATTTTCCAGTTTTCAGTGGTGCTGGCCATCTTGAACTTGGGACATTCAAGGATCCAAAATCTCTCGTGCCATATCAAGCACCTCGTGTTATTTCGGGTGTACAATATGTGGCGTCGTCTTCTTGGATTGGGTAGACGATTCTCTTCGGGAAACCTCTTTCTGTATGCATCTTTCGTTGATAGTTTCCTCTTGGCATCCAGGATAGTTCAAGTGGGGTTAAGTCGCCATAAATATCGGCTTCTAATTCCAAGAAGTCTTTGAGAAGTATAATTTCCGGTCGTTCTTCCTTTCCGCCACTATCATCATCATCATCGGCAGTACAACCGGGAACCGGCCTTGGCCTTATTTAACAAGTTTTTTCCGGTTATTAGTCTTGCACCAGTTTCCGTAACTATAATGGTACATAAACTATCTGTACAAGAGAAGCGAGTTAACCACCTCAATATACGATATTGTCGTTCTTGGCGATTCTAACCTCCCCCATCTCCAATGGACACTGGCTGACAAACAAGCCTTCTACGTCTCAAACCCCACTAGCTCCAAGGAACGTAATTTTATAAACGGTCTCACCGACTCATGCCTCCATCAAGTAAGCAATGTCCCAAATCATATGGGGAGACAACAGGACCTCGTGTTCACAGCGGACCCACACAAGTCCTCAGTTGCCCCTAGTCCACACGCCCGTTCAACCATTGATAATTATCACCCCCCGCTGCTCTTATCCATATATCTTGATCATGAAACCCAGCCTTCTCTACCTCATGGCAGCTTTTCCTACAACTTCCACAAAGCTAACTTTCGCCTTCTTAATTAGAATCTTAGCCAAACAGCGTTTCGCTTTCATCATTTGGGGGTAGAAGAAGCTACTGCTACTCTCTATAAGGAGATCTACTATGCCGTCGCCTTATATGTCCCCTATTCTCGTCACAGGTCATCTGTTTCATCATCGCCATGGTACAACCGCACGCTCTACGCTCTTGTGGAACTTTTTCCTCAAAACGCGTTCCTTCCATAACTACTCCAACCATCTCGGTTCCTTTTATAAATTTTCCGAGCTCTACAACTCCCTCTACACCAACTACCTCACAAATATACAATCTAATTTGATCAATGACCCCAAATCTTTTTTCCACTTCATAAATTACAAACGTAAATCCGACGCCTATCCTAACTCCCTTTCTTATGGTGCAACTACTTCAACCGACCCCCTAACTATTGCCAATCTATTCGCTTCGTTTTTCAATAAATCCTTCACAGACATCTCCTTCGAACCCAATCTGTCTCAGTTCAAAGACTTGCCCGAATTCTCCCTCGGCCCCTTCACCCCTCAAATTATTCAGCGTCACGTAGTTGAGGAGAAATTAAACTTACTCAAAGACGAGTTCAGCCCTGGGCCGGATGGACTCCCGGCTGTATTTTTAAAGAAATGTTCCACTTGTCTTTCCCTCCCGATATCAAAGATATTCAATCTATCCCTTTCACAAGGGATCTTTCCTAGTATTTGGAAATTCTCCTATGTCACCTCAATACATAAAAAGGGATCTAAAAACGATATAAGCAACTACCGTCCCATCGCCAAACTGTCTCATATCCCCAAACTGTTTGAAGGGCTTCTTTACAACGCGTTATCTTTCCGTTGAAAATCCATCATCTCATCCAACCAGCATGGTTTCCTTTCGGGTGGGTCCACCACAACAAATCTGATCGAGTTCTCATCCCATACTCTCCATGCCTTAGAGAACGGCAACGAAGTCGAAGTAATCACCACGGATTTCAGCAAGGCCTTTTACAAAATCTCTCATAATCTCATCCTTTTTAAGCTGTCCTCCCTAGGTTTCGAACCCCTATTGATCAAGTGTTTATCTTCTTATCTGAAAGGTCAATCCTACCGTGTCAAAATCTCTCATAATCTCATCCTTTTTAAGCTGTCCTCCCTAGGTTTCGAACCCCTATTGATCAAGTGTTTATCTTCTTATCTGAAAGATCAATCCTACCGTGTCAAATTCAGATCATCCCTGTCCAATCTTTTTCTTCCTACTTTAGGGGTTCCGCAAGGCAGCCATCTAGGTCCCCTCCTATTTATCCTTACCACCAATGATGTTGACTCCATTATTAAATACTCATCCATCTCCCTCTATGCGGAAGACGCCAAACTCTACAAAACGATCATCTCTTCTCTCGACTCCTCACTTCTCCAAACGGACCTCGACAGCTTCTCAACTTGGTGCCGTAATAACTGCCTTGAACTCAACGTTGTCAAATGTGACTCCATCACCTTCTCCCGCAAACGCCCCCCCCCCCCCCCCCGCCCCACACGTTCTTACTTCCTGCTAAACCAGCAGATATCATCTGTACCCTCGATACGTGACCTCGGGATCGTATTTGACAGGCAGCTTAGCTTCATCCCACATATTGGTGATATTATTCTTAAGGCCAACTCTGTCCTTGGGCTTGTGAAACGCTGGTCCAAAGAATTCTCTAATCCTTACGTTTCCCGTTCTCTCTACATAGCATTCGCCCGCCCCCTTCTTGAATACGCCAGTCAGGTCTGGTTTCCACACTACTCGTCCCATGTACGCAGAATCGAAAGCGTGCAACGTCGTTTTCTGCGTTTTGCCCTCCGCGGACTGAACTGGGTGAATCCTCGGATTCTCCCCCATACACTAGCCGGCTCCATCTGATCAACTTCAACACACTTGAGGAGCCCAGAACTCATGCCGATATCCTTTTCGCCCACCGTCTCCTTTCAGGCCCAACAACTGCCCAACCTTGCTCTCCATCATTGCACTTCACACTAACCCCCGTAACCTGCAAAACCCTCATCTCTTCTATCAGCCCACCCACCACACTTCCTACGGCTCTAATGAACCCATTTCGAGAATGCTGCGGCGGGCAAACTCCTACCCTACCTCCTTCGATTTCAACTTTACCCCTACTGCTCTCAAACTTCATCTTCTCTCTTTCCCCTCCTGACCACGCCCACTCCCCGTCGACACTCTTACATCCTGTACTAAGCGAAATAAATGAATGAGTAATAATTGTTGGATAAACCCAGTAACCAACTCGCCAAACATACCCCCCCCCCCCCCCACGCTTTTTTTTTTTTCTTTTTAACTATAGTTTATATTCTTATATATAGTTTTAAGATAGTTGTTAAGTTTTATCGCTTGTACTAAGCTAAATATATGAGGGTTCTGCCCTCACTAAACTAAACTACTTCATGGCTGCGGGCATCTTGTTTATTATTACCTCCATGATCTTTGGTGAGTTTAGGTACTACACCTTCCCCAGTGCTTTACTAAGTTCTTCACGTGGCTGGAGAACATACATATCTCACTGGAGACTTCCACAACTCGTGGTAGATCCTTAAGTTTCTTTAATTCCATTAGGGCCAAAGCTCCTGGTCTTCCTAATTCCGTTTCCAGCCCCTGCATCCAGGAATGCTTCAGGTGGAATATGTTGTTGGTGGCGCGTTGTTAGCTTTCAGGTTTCTTCGTACCGATAGCAAGTAGTAAAACGCTTGAGATAGTCCCACAATTACTTCTATCCGTGTTCAACTGATGAATGAATAAATTGTAAGTCTAAAAATATTTTTAAACCCTACGTATATTGTAACAGTACGTTCTCTATGGTATATTATCCCACATAATTTTAAAAAGAAGTTCTAATACTACAATCAATAAAATTGAAAGCAAGAAACTATATATCAGAATAATTTCAGAAAGTGGGCGAAATCTTGACCTTGAGCATCCATAGCAACACTCTCAACAAGCCTTCAAGGATTTTGCTGTTGCCTAATAACAACATTCTTAATTGATTGAGAAAGCAAATCAAGCGACATTGTACACTAGATATAATCTAAACCTTCAAGGCTTTCCAAAGTAATTCGCAAGATTGAGTATGCTATGCACGACGAAGGCAAACAACTTGGTGGCTCTGATAAAACGTTTACCCAATACCCTGTAACTGTAGACAAAACACAGCCATGGGGCGGTAGCCTACAAGAGAAGATGTGTAGTCAAATACTTTCATCAATCAGCTTGTCTTTCTGGACTTGAAGAGGACATGATTAGTTATGCGAAGAAAAGTTTTTTTTAATATAGTAGTCTCTTGAGATTGACCCCGACACGGTGAACACTAGATTATAAAGTCTTTGTTATGTATCCCTTTGTTTTATGGCAAAATTTAATTAGAGATCCAACAATAGAGGAAAATTGCAAAATACTCTGAAGACAAGCATCTAGCGAACATTTTTTGAATACGAGTACGCTTTTCTTTCCAAAAAAGCAGAAGTAAAATAATTTCACCGAGAGATAACAATGCAGAAAATTGATATTCGTTAATATTACCAGATTCATGCGAGAAGGTTTACCACTGGAGTTTATGGATTGCACTTTTAAAAGAGTTTAATGTTAGTGAAGCAGGAAACAGTGAAGGAACAACAACAAAAAACCTTTCTTCAAAAAAGGGTGCCCACATGGTTGTATTATATGCAACCTGTTGTAAGGTGAACAGTAACGCATCAGTTCAACTCAAGATTCAGTCACGGAATGTAACAAGATACACAGTAGTGATATATTTTATTAAGTCCTTTTACATCTTTAGAACAAAAGATTAAGGTATTATAGATTATTTGCGTTCAGCAAGCGTCGAACGTAACTTCTACCAACAACTGTATCTTGTTGGTGGGCCGGGGAATGACGTCAGGAAGAATGTGGTCTCCTGACGTGCAGCGACACTATTTGTTGTTGGCTGGAACAATAGAAAATCTGATGTATTTGAAAAGAAAAGGATTACCTCAATTCGTTGGTTGCAATCCTAAAAATGTATCCTCCACGCAATGAGAATCGTTTGCTAGTATTTAATGTTGTGAAGCAGTACTTTTATTTTGAATGATTACTTTTATTTATTGACAATCAAAGAATTTTATGTGTCTTTCAGCTGGTTGCTGACATTTGTTATTCGGTTGCTAATGGTTGCATTCAGTTGCGGATTCTCGGGTTGTATCCAGTGCGAATCCGCAACATTTCGCCTGCCTTCGCTAATCATTGACGAATCATCTGGCTCCAGGGGATGGCCGTCCGGAGGTTGGTCTGGAGGTTCCTCATCCAGTGGAAGGAGGCTGATTGGTCCCTTTCGTGGCTGGAGGCCGTTATCTTTTGTGGTCACAGAACTGGCCATGTGATCTGGGTTGGAGTTGTAAGGTCGCAACCCACGATCAGTGACCACGTGATGGCTGGTGATTGGTCTCACTACATCGAGACTAGTGGCGATGACGAGTGCTGCGTCCATTGGCGCCCGCCCGAAGTTAGCGACCGGCGGGATGCGGACGTTGGCGTGTGAGGCCGCAGCGTTTAGTCGGATGTGGCGGTTTCCATGGCACTGTCAGCGGGTCCTGGCGGAATGGTAGGCGAGGCCCACGTGCCTCTCGGGCTCATTCGCGCACTGGCTCTGGTGCTTCACTAAGATGCGTAATGTTTGATTGGGACTCAGTCGATCCCTGGATACTGGGGAGCGTCGCCCGCCAAGCTGAGCAAAGCGCGCTCCTTGGTCTATTGTGGTAGGTGTGTGTTGCCTTGAAGGCGGCCAGGCTCCCGGCTCTTCGATTGCCCATTGTCCTTGCGGGGTTCAGCGGGTGAGGGGCATGCGCGACAGTTGGGCCAGGGGTGAGGTCGGCGGTAGGTCGATACCGACAGTACCTCCTATTTGTCTTCTTATGTGAGCTGCTGTAGCGGTTTTACGAACCACCACAACCAACTATAGGGTAAGATGTCCTTTCCGCCAATGAACATACTTACCTCTATCCATTACATGTGTCCCAATAGCCGGTGATCATACCTGTAACAAAGGTTATACGAAATTGTAACAACGTTGAACCCGATATCAAAAACCAAGGAACTTAACGTTCAAAAGCTTCCAATATCGAGTTCAACGCATCCATACATGGTATTCTACCCCAATTCTAAAGGGCAGCTAAAGCATCGCATCTAAGCAATGCGTCAAATGCAGCAAGCATCGCATACAGGTCACCTATCTCCCATCATAAACATCAACGCGAGGTTTCCAAAGAAATACCATTGTCGGTAAATAAACCGAACAACGGATGCATACGCTGGTAGCTAAATGCAATTAGCACCTAAATCCCTGGCATGACCCAATGCAAAGGCACGCTTATGCAAACAAGGCATATCGTTTAGCTGCCGTCCAATGGCCATGCAATCATAAACATCTTAACGTAGATTGCTCGCTAGATGTTTATGATTCGAAAAGCCAAACAAAGGAATGATACCAATCCCACGGTTCCTTTTATTACCCATTGGAAACAGTCAAGAGCATTGTTAGCTTAAGCCAGATGGCTAACCTAAACATATCCCATAGTCCGTGCACCCATCCGAAGTGCATGCGATCGTTTGCCCGCATGCCAGATGTGCAGTGCAAATAAACTACGGAAAGATCGGAGAATAAGCAGCGGCATCCGATTCTGAAACAAAAGAAACATGATTCCGACCACCAGCAACGAATGGTGATAATGATGATTATTGGGTAAGATTTCTCCTTTCCAGATCCCATGGGAAATTCTCGTTTTGAGATGCAAAGGGAAATTTTATGCTGCTAACAGATACGATGGGAAAGTCTGTTAGCATATTGGATGGGGAAATTTTCCTTTGCAGATGCGGGTTGAGTAATTCGAATGGGATATTTTGAGGATAGATACAATTAGTCTTTATCGAACGGTCAATTAGAAGGAGTCCTGGAGAGAAGAACTACGGGGAAGTCAGTCGCACACGCGTAATTTATGTACCGTAAAAGAAAGTCGACATTCAGCATATCAGAAGAGGCCACAAGAGGCAATGACATAACGCCGAACGAAGAAAAGATATTGTTTTAGTATTGTCGGGAGTGGTTAAAACAAAACATTCGTGTAACGTACAATTAAGTGAAAACATTTTATTATTTTTATTAAATTAGTGGTGCCAAAACGTCGAGGTAATATAAGGGAAAACAGTGACAATAAAATTACAACTAAAATTAAATCTCTGTTTCATTTGTGACGGAACTCGCTCCTGTTTCAGTGTGTTTCTTTTGATGTTCATGGACAGTGTTCGGCCGAACACCGTGACTTTTGACAACGACACGCTTAAAAGCACCAAAGCAGAAAAAAGAACATAAATATCCCAAACTGCCATCCACAGTTGTATGCTCGACCAGTTCCTCTGGCTCGGAGTTGTAAGGTCACAGCCACGAGGAATGGCCATGTGGTAGCTAGTGACAGGACTGGTCACCTTTAAGCTTGATGCTGCTCCTGTTAGCACCCACCCCAATTCAGTGGCCTGCGCGACGAGGCCGGAACGTCGATTCTGCCGTATACCCTCCATAATGAGGGTGGGGTACAGATCTGCCCCAATAATTAAGTCCACCTCAACGGAGGCGGCGATTTTCGGATCGGCAAGCTCCAGATCCGCCATGAACGAGAGATCCGTCGTCCTTGTTTGTGTTGGTGGTACGTACCTCGATAGGCGGGACAGGATGAAGGGCCTCAGTGTCCACCACCTCAAACTGTGAAGGCGAGGAGTGTTTCTGATGGCGGATTGCGTCCCCGTGGAAAGGGCACGAGAGCCCCCGACACCGTAAGTGTGGGCGGGCGAGGCTTGGCGTTGGAGGTGGAACCTTCGGACGAGAGACGTTGAAATGAAGGTGTCACTGGAACAGGGGTCCAGTAGAGCACGGACTTCAATTCTCCGGTGGTGCTCCGACGTCACGATGACTCGACCGGTTGCGAGTAGCGCGGATTGCTTTGAGGGGGCGCTTACTGTGTGTGCGCAGGCCCCTTTCGGGCGGTCGATCTGGGAGGCGGATCCTTTGGCCCCCGGCGGTGGTGAGGTTGTCCCACCGATAGCGGGTTTCCATACATGCAGCAAGGTGTGATGTCTCCGCTTGCATCGCCAGCACACCTTGCTGGAGCGGCAGTTGCGTATGAGGTGGCGACCCAAACAGTTGAGGCACAGTTTCCTCCTGTGTGCGAAAGACTTCCGACTAGCAGGTTTGATGGATCGAAAACCCTCGCAACGTAGATGTAGTGTTGTGCCCCACAGAACGTGCATGGTGCCTGTTTCCGTATGGGGTCCGGCGCTGGTCCGTGCATAGGGATATGGGCCGGGTTGATCTCTGGGCAGGCGGCACTCCGGTGGGCGGCCTGCTGGTGCTCACTCCCTGGAATGGGATGCGGTTCCGTCTTTGGGCAGTCGGCATTCCGGTCGGTGGCCTGCTGATTCTCAGTCACTAGGGAGTGGTGCGGTTCCTTTTCCGCTGGCTTGGCGGCGACTGCTTGCAGCTGCATTGGGGGCAGCTCGGTAGGGTGTAAGTGATTGGCGTTGTTCGCCGTAGTTGGGGGGGGGGGGGGGGTGGAGCTGAGCTGAGCGCGCACTGGGCCCCGAATAGCCTCGTCATTTCCTCTAGATACTCTTCCCCGGTCTCGCCGATAAAGTTATCCGCGAAGTATTCGTGGCATTGATACCCAAGGGGCGCGATGCGAATGATCTGCTGTCGCCCACGGACAACCTCTCACACGGTGCAGAGGTCTCACTTGTTTATCTCCACGCTGGTCGTGGTTGGTTTCCCCTGGTCCTGGGGTTTGAGGGAAATGCTCAAGAGGGTGGCCTGTGCCGCGAACTGCGCGGCGATAAGTTCATCGACCATGGTCACCCGTTCATTAGTAACTTGTTGGTCATCCTTTACTTCAGAGTGATCGGGTCGGCAATTCGCTCTTGTGGCTGGTTGTAGCGGTTCGTCATTTCCTGCATCAGTTTCCAAATCCGACATGTCGACAAGTTTAGTCGGTGGGCCCGGTGATACGCCAGGCGTCTCCGTTTTTCTTGCCTTTTCCTCTATGGCTTGGCACAAACCTCTATGGCTTGGCACAAACAAACAAACGTTTGGCCAATGCAGCCTTTGCCGTTTTCGATTTGGCGTTGGTCGATGACGCCGGCATATTGTTGTTGCTAACGATTTCCTTTAAATTCAAAATGTAATTTTGTGTAATTACGATTGGTTGCGCCGCGACCTGGGCGGCGGTATGAAAGCTGCACTTGGGGCGCAACTCTTTATTACGCTGCGAACTGGGCAGCGGTTATGTATCTGTTACGCCGCAAACAGGGCGGCGTGGTGATCCACAACTATGGTATCGTTTGTCCCGCCACCTGAGCGGCGGTAGACTGGTTCCACACTCTGGATCCGGCTCGAACGACCAATATTTGCGTTCAGCAAGCGTCGAACGCAACTTCCACCAACAACTGTATCTTGTTGGTGGGCCGGGGGAATGACGTCAGGAACAATGTGGTCTCCTGACGTGCAGCGACACTATATGTCGTTGGCTGGAACAAAGCAAATCTGATGTATTTGAAAAGAAACATGTATCCCAAAAATGTATTCTCCGCGCAATGAAAATCGTTTGCTAGTATTTGATGTTGTGAAATAGTGCCTTTATTTTGAATGATTACTCTTATTTAAATTGATTAAGTCTGAATGCGATCTGTGTCGCCAAAAGCTAACGAAGAAGAGAGTTTGTTATTGAATTTGCTTGACAACCAAAGAATTTTATTTGTCTGTCAGCTGGTTGCTGACATTTGTTATTCGGTTGCTAATGGTTGCATTCAGTTGCGAATTCTCTGGTTGTATCCAGTGCGAATCCGCAACATAGATCATGTGCAACTAAAAACCTCCTGAAATTGAATCGTGGTTCTGTGACGTTCCACGTATTTACACGAAAAAAGTGGATAGATTTATTGCCCAACGACCTTAATTCCAGAGCGTCGCTACCCTGACCGATGCGTCACAAAAAGAGATATTTCTAACCCTCGCTACCAGATCAACCATCAAGATTTATTTATATTAAGATGTCACCGCATAATTCTTGTTCTTCTGTTGCAAGTTATAATGTTCCGGAAACAATTGCACATGGAGAAAAGTAATCATTTTGCCCCTTTCTGTAATATTTATATTTATGTATCGTCTTATACGATACGTAAATATGTGTACCGTTGAGAGATAAATCTGGGGCGCAATGTGACCAAGTTCCTCCGGAACAATAACACGAATCTCAAAGGAATAGTCCCCGTGACAGTATCCGTAAAACAAATAAAGGTCTACTACACGCTTCCAAAACTACAATGGCTATAGCCCTGATTTCAGAGCTGAGTTTTCGATCAGACGAATTTCTTGTCTGTGTATGTCGCCGAGCTGGTCGAAGGTATATTTAGGAGCAGAACTCCAAAATGCGAACAATACTCGAATCAGGGTCTAACTTCGGACTTGTGCAGATGTTTTTTTTTTTTTTTTTTTATTATACTTCTCTCGGGAGAGGCGAGCCTATAGCGCCGACTGGGCGCCCCGCGATGCTATCAAATAACTGGTTGTTTTTGAACAGTTGCAGGTTGTAACGCTCCGGGAAAAACTCGCGTGGGAAGGGAGTTCCACAGCTTCACCGCTCTGTAACGGAACGAGTTCTGGTGCAGGGATGTTCACGCCGTCGGGATATGATACGCAAACTGGTACGATCCGTCGGATTGTCTTGTGGATCCCACATAAGCCGAATTGCGTGGAATAATACCACCAATCTCCAAAGAACAGTACCTGTGGTAATATCTGTAAAACAGACAGAGGTCGACTACGCGCCTTCAATGTGATAGCGGCTGCAGTCCCAACGTCAGCACCGAGGCCCCGATCAGGCGGATCGCTCGTCTCTGTATGCTCCCAAGTAGATCAAGAGTATGTTTAGGAGTCGAGCTCCAAACATAAAAGCAATATTCGAGCGTGGGTCTAATTTTGGATTTATATAGGAGGAGAAGTTTGGTCGGAGTAAAATATTTCTTGGGTCTAAAAAAATAGCTCAGTTTTCCTGGGGCTGACCTGGCGATGCTCGACACGTGTTTATACCATGATACATTCCCACAAACCGTGACGCCGAGCAATTTCAAGCTTTCCCCAGCCTCGAAAGCTCGACCATTCATCATCAGCTGTGGAACCGATGATGCACTTTTCTTTGTGAATGTTGTATATTGTGTCTTCTTCGTCGGCGATATTGGCCCTTCCCCACTGGTGAACCTTATCCAGATCCCGGTTCAGAGAGTCTATCTGTCCACATCTCAGCTGATGCGACGCGGATGCACCAATTTGCCGAACACTTGAAACGGAGGAAACAAGCGTACTAACATCCGCAAAACTGAACACTTTGTTATCCGTTGTCTCCCACAAATCATTTATGTAAAGCAAAAACAAGGTTGGAGCCAAAATAGAACGCTGAGGCACCCCCGAATTAACAGGATACAGATCCGAACATTCGCCGTCCACAACAACCCGGATCGATCGATTCTCAAGGAAGGTCTTCATCCAGTCGCAAAGCTGTTGGAAAAGTCCATATGAAGGAAAGTTTGCTCAGCAATGCTCCGTGCCAGGCGCAGTCAAAAGCCATGGAGATATCTACTGCGATCGCCCTTGATTCAGCAAGCCGCTCAATCGCAGATGTTCATATATCGATTATAAAGGTCAAAAGGTCTCCCGTGAACCTCCTGCCTCGGAATCCGTATTGACGATCATTTAGAAGTCCGTTGCACTCCAAATACTTAACTAACTCAGTATTGATGACTTTTTCCATTACCTTAGATAAGATAGACAGTAATGCTATCGGACGGTAATTTTGTGGAAGACACTTTTTTCTCGTCTTTGGAATTGGCTGAACTCGACCGATTTTCCAGCAGGCAGGAAAGGTTCTCCGTGCATAAGATAAGCGGAAGAGTCTGCCAAGAACTGGCGATAGTTCTGGAGCACAGTTCTTAAGGACTATTACTGGTATTCCGTCCGGGCCGGTTACCTTCCCACAATCCGGTTTACGTAGAATGCATTGAATAGTGCGCGAATGAAATCTCACATCCCGCATCGAAGGCCCTACCGGCGAGATCACAGGTGGCCGGGATCGAGGTTTGAATTTGGGGAAAATAAATTCATGAACACATTAGCTTTATCCTTTGAATTCGTGGCTAATGTCCCACTGTCTGTCACCAACGGAGGGAAAGAGGAGGATGCGAAGTTACCGCTGACAGTTTTTGCCATTGACCAGAAGGAGTGTGAACCAGTTGGGCACCGAAGGAGCTTATTGATCACCCTGTCGTTGTGAGCCTTCTTCGCAGTATCAATTGCCTGGTTGCACGCGTTTCTGATTCTAACAAAATTCGTTCTGTTAACATCGGTGGGATTGGAACGCCATTGCTTAAAAGCTCTATTTTTTGCCGCTGTAATCTGCTCGCATTTTTTAACAAACCACGGTTTATCAGATCAATTTCGCGTGGTGGAATGTGGAATATACATCTCCATCCCCAGAAGAATAATCTTTGTTACCGACCCCGCGAAAGCGTTAACATCGGAGTCTCCGAAGCATACCTCCGACCATGGAAAGGATGCGAAGAAATCTCACGGAGCTACCTAGGCCGGTTATTCGCTTGATATGCAAGTGCTCGCGCGACAGATACCAAGCAGTGATGTGAGTTTCCCAGTGGCGCAGAAACCACCACGGTATAAATACTCGGTTCGGATGTCAAAAACAGATCCAGGGTGTTCGCATAATCGCATTGGGCATCCGGCACCCCCGTTGGCTCCTCCACGACTTGAGCCAAATTGTGACTAACAGCAAACATCTCCGCCAGCCTCCCAGCCTGGTCGGTTTCGTTAGAATGTACCAACAAGCCGGAATTGTGGACATTAAAATCGCCAAGGACAACAATTTCAGAAGCTGAGTGGTTGGTCTGTATCCAGTCGACGGTACGTGAAAGATGTTCGAAAAATGTCGCCGGTCGATAGTCATTCAGGGAGCGGTAAAGACAACAATGAAATTTAACAGAATTCCTCAGTACGACCCTCAACCGTATGATGTCCATATTATTGGGTTCCACCGCCTCCATCCTCTGGCAAGCCAGATCGGACACCTCCAAAACACAGACTCCGCCTTTAAAACGGAATCTTGAATGTAAGTCGTATCCTGAGCAACGAAGATATGTCGAATCAGTTGCCGAATCGACCTGGGTCTCAGTTAGGGCAAGGATATCAGGTTTCGTGGTTTGCAAATATTGGTGGACGGCGTTTACATTCGTATTGGCCCCTGATGTTACAAAATGCCGTCGCCACTCGAGCGTGAGCAGAGTCTCGATAGCGAGCCCGGTTATGCGATGACGAACTTCTTAAAGTTCGGTTATTTATCATGATATCTGCATGATGTTCGCCCGACATAGACTTCAATGCAATGAAGGCACAGTATACAATATTCACAAAAAAAAAGTGTATCATCGGTTCCACAGCCCATGATGAATGGCCAGGCCCTCGAATGTGGGGAAAGCAGGAAATTGTTCGATATCCCGGTCTGTGGGAATGTATCGTGGCATAGAAACACGTGTCGAACATCGCCATGTCCGCTTCTGGAAAACTAAGTTATCTTTTTAGAGCCAAGAAATATGTTACTCCGCCCGACTTTTTGTCCTGTATAAATCCCAAATTAGAACGGCGTTCGAATATTGTCCCCATGTTTGGAGCTCTGCTCTGGTAAGCATACTCTCCACCTACTTGAGAACAGAGAGAGACGATCAATCCGCCTGATCGAGGACACGGTGCTGACGTGGGACTACAGCCGTGTAGTATTCCAGAATACTACTGTCTTTATAACTATTAAGTTTAATACTGAGTCTCATTATTTATCTAACACATCCTTAAAACATTCTCCTTACATATCTAACATTCTCATTTAATACATATCATAAATAAACATCCACAATATTCTATATCAAGTCAGTTCCAGTACATTTCATAACATGCCCCTTTTTTCATTTAAAACATGGCTCTTTGATTTTCGTTCAAAGTTTATTCAAAATTTAAAGTCACAGTAGATTAAGTAAAACTTTGATAACATTGTTTTTGTTCAAATTATAATTTACAGTAAATTAGAACACAATGTTCTATAAGAAGAGAGAAAAATGAATTGTAAAGTCAGTTTGAGAAATACAGAGTAGAAGAAATAGAGTAGAAGAAAGTTTGAGTTTGAGTTTTAAGTTTGAGTTAGTTTGAGATTGGAAGTTGAGTTGAGTTAAGAGTTAAGTTAAGTTCAGGGAAGAACAGTTGAGTTCACACAGTTATTAGAAGAAAAGAAAGAATAAACAGAAAATTAAACAGAAGATAAATTAATCCTGCGTTTTAATAAATATTCAAAATAAAAGGTCCACGCTCTTCCCTCAACCGAGGAAGCACGGCGTCTCGGACCTACAACAGCCGCTATCACATCGAAAGCTCATATCCGACCTCTGTCTGTTTTACAGATGTTATAACGGGTACTGTTCTTCGGAGATTCGTGGTATTGTCCCACGAAATGCGCTCCACAAGACAATCCGGCGGCTCGCCCCAATTTTTGGTTCATCACCCGACGGAGTGAACATCCTTGCATCAGAACCCGTTCCGTTACAGAGCGGGGAAGCAAGAAAAACTGCAACGGTTAGTCGGAGAGAACTCAGGTCGCCGTGCCGGTGCTATAGGTTTGCCTCTGCCGAGAGAAGTATATGGTGGGACATACATTTTAGGTGGGATATACACTTAACTTGGTCAAAGAGCTTGCAAATGGCAACATTTGATTGCTTAAAAACCATTAGTGGGAGGGGCGAGCGAGTGGCGGGGAATTGTTTATTACGTTGTTGTTGGAATTTTTATACGTTTATTATTCCCCGCCACTCGCTCGCCCCTTCCACTGACAGTTTTTGAAAAATTAAGTGTTGCCATTTGTAAAAATGTATAGCCCACCCTATACAATAAAAAATTCTATTTGGGAAGCCCCTCTACTGTTTTTACTAAAGGTAGTAAAACTTTGGTTTTCGAGACAATAAGTGGTAAGTTCATCGCATAGCGAAATATGATTTTGAAGGTGCCTACTTTCGAAGTCGCGGTTAAAATGAACGGATTCGTTCACTTGTTCTGGACGGCGAGTTTCCGGATCGGTACCCTTTCAACTCCGGGATGCCTCAAAGTTCTGTTTTGGCCCCAACTTTGTTTCTGCTTCTGTTGTATTCCAGAATACTACCCTTATTCGCTTTAACACTAACTCATGTCCTTTCAAACACAACCCTTAAAACTACATCCTCACATATCTTACATTCTCAGTTAATACAGCACATTTCATAAATAAACAGACACTATATTCTATATCCAGTCACTTACAGCACATTTCATAAATATGCCCCTTTTCATAACAAGCACATTTTTCATTTCAAAGCATGGCCACTTTGATTTTCGTTCAAAGTTTATTCAAAATTATAAGTCACAGAGACTTCTAGATTGTTTTGTTCAGTTTATACGCCACAGTCAGTTAGAACAAAATGTTCTATATAAACAAGTAAATTTATATGAAAAGAGTAGAAAGAAGAGAGCTCAGCTTGAGATAGCTGAGTTCGATAAAATAAAATAAAAATAAAACAAATAATAATTATTAATAAAGAAAACTTTAATTATTTAATAACCCCTTAATTATTAATAATTATAATAACCTCCTCGCTCTTCCCTCGAAAGAGGAAGCACGGCGTTGGAGCCGTAACACTTCACATCAATGATTTTTTGAAGGCAACGGGTAACAAAGTGTTCAGTTTTCGGATGATAACGCACTTGTTTCCTCTTTTTCGAGTGATCGGCCGATTAGTACATCAACGTCGCACCAGCTGAGATGTAACCAGATGTAACGGGGGGGAAAGGCCACTCCAGTGAACTTCAATGCAATAAAGACCGCATGTACAACATTCACAAAGAAAAGTGGATAAACGGTTCCACAGCTGATGATAAATTGCCAGGCCTTCGAATCTAGGGAAATCATAAAATTTCTCGGCGTCACGGTTTGTAGGAATGTATTGTGGCATAAACATGTGTCGAACATCGCCAAGTCCACCTCTGGAAAACGGAATGATCTTTATAGAGCCAAGAAATATATAGACCGGCGCCTGAATATTACTCTCATGTTTCGAGCTCGACTCCAAAGTATTCCCTCGACCTACTTGAGAACAGCAACGGCTAGAAAAGAAGTGGGAATACCGAGAGACGGTTCACCAAATGTTCGTTGACTTCAAAAAAGCCTACGACTCTTGCTAATCCACTAATGAGAGCAGAACGTTTTTTCTTCTCTGTATTATTCTGTAGTATTATAGCGTTTGCGATGATAGTGAAGAACGTGTGATTCGAACTGACGCTATGACAGTTAGAATCACAAAAAATTGAACCAATGCTTAACACATCAGGCTACTGGCCGCGTGTACGAATTCGATTACTAAACTCAAGTACACTCAACTGATGTGGATTTGTTATGTTATCGCTATGGTATACGGCTCTGATGCATTTTCTTATTCGATTTTCGTTCGTGTATTGTGTGTGTATCTGTTAGACACGCCACACTACTCCCTCCTCAGTAACTTTGTTACGACCAGCTTCGTGCGCAAACGACGGAGCGAAGAGCGAGCCAACGAGAGAACGTCGGAGCAGGCGAGTATGCCGGTGCTCTATGCGGAAGTCGTGATCGTGTCGTGAAGTTCTGTTTACTATGGGAAAGTGTGTGCTATGTGTACAGGTCACCAATTATAGCGTATTGCGACGATAGTGAAGAACGTGTGATTCGAACTGACGCTATGACAGTTAGAATCACTAAAAATGTAACCAATGCTCAACACATCAGCCCACTGCCGCTTGTACGGATTCGATTTCTAAACTCAAGTACACTCAACTGATGTGGATTTGTTATGTTATCCCTATGGTGTACGACTCTGATACATATTCTTATTCGATTTTCGTTCGGTATTCTTCACTATTTGCTTGTGTATCGTGTGTGTATCTGTTAGAAACGCCACAGTATAACTTGAAAAGTCACATAACAACGCAACATTATAACCTCTTTTACATCGAAGCATTTGGTGAAGTTGGTTCCGATGTTAAGGAAGCATTTACCATTATCGTCATTCTCCACAATAGAACATCTCAAAACCAGACAGGATTCTTTGTAGATCGTCTCTGTAACTTGTATTTGCAACCTACCTCGGTTCCAGATATAAAGTCGTCATTGTAGCAAAGGAGTTAAGCTTCCCTTTGTATAAATTCATAGGACTGTAACCAACAGCATTATAACCGATTCATCGCTAAAAACCCTGAAATAAATTCAAATTGCATAGTATGCCCCACTTTGGTCGAAGTGAAGAATAATTTCAATCCGAACTGCAGCAATAGCACAATGTCTTCCACTGAACTTAGGCCCGTATAGCCACACCTATATTGCAATTTCCTTAACGACGGAAATCGACGCACTGCTTCAGATATAATTCGCCCCTCGAATGTAACTAGGAATTCATACGCTCGTTATAACATCGCTACATTTGGATTATGCAAAAAGAGATTAAATGAATAGAAATATATGAAAAGCTTCAATCAATGCAACGGTTTACCCTACGTACTGACATTCGAGGGAAGCTCTTGTGTAAACTATAATCGATTGAAGAATCCATAATAGCAGATTGATTACTTCCAACTGGAACAGGAGCGGATGTAATGGAAAAACGAAAACGAAATGAACATCGTAAAGTGATAAAAATGAAGGTAAAATGTGTACTCAACATGTGCACAAAATGCTCAGGATATTGATATGGACCGCTATGGTTATAGATTGGTATTCATTTGCAAAGGAAAAGGGATACACGAGCATTTAATCGAATATGCAGAAAGGTACATTTAATCGATTAAGTTGTAGTTAGCAAAGTTATGCTGTAACACTTTGAGGATGCTTGTCGTTGATAGGATGGAAAACTCAAAGGAAAAATGCCACATTCAAGTATCGTCATTAAGTTTCTAATTCCTTAATATAGCTGACAATGAACTTAGAGGGATTTTAATTTAAAAAAAAAAGGTTGGCATTGTACCCAACACGGGGGCACATTTGTTATTCTTTAATGGGTATAACATAACATTCTACTCTGATGTTTTGCAGCTCACGTTCTTGCTAGAGGGTAGAATTATGCAAGCTAAGGTCTGCGCATGGGATAGCGAAAGAAATTTTATTATCCGTTACTTCATTTTTAATTTTACTCTATTTATAATCTGAAAAATTATAACCACAGCTCGGTCATCCAAACATTAAAGGTTTCTTTAAAAAAAAAAAAATCCTGTTTTCGGATTGGCACTATTTTAAAGCTGACTTAAAGTGTCGTCTGTCAACTAGTCGGTTGTCAACAGTCGAAGACATTAGTTTACCTTATGTGCTATTGGAGACTTTTACCATGGAAAAAGTATATAAACTTTCTGTTGGCAACCTGAGCGGCCAACACGCAATTTGATTTCTGCCGACCGAGGAATGTTGTCGGGGAAACGTTTTATTGTTTTCTCAATGGATATCTTCTTTCGTGCGCCACGACGTTTAATGAGTTGTCCTGAAACACTGAGAAAAGTGAGAAGATGAAAGGAAGCCTAGAGTTGAGCAGCAATTGCACGCAAACAATCTTCAGTTGGAACAGCAATTCTCATCCAATCATCCTAATCCAAATGGAATTATAACAACCTTGGTTGGTTTGAACTAATTAACTAGATTAAATTACTACAACCGTGTCTCTTGCTGGTTTTACGAAGAAGGATTTTGTTATTTATGTTGCTTGACAACCAAAATATACGATTATGTCAGCTAGTTGCTGACATTTGTTATTTGGTTGCCACGGGTAGCGTTCAGTTGTGAATTCGCTGGTTGTGTCCAGTGCAAATCCGCAACATTCCGCTCACCTTCGCCAATCATTGGCGAATCTTCTGGCTCCAGTGGTCGTCCGGAGCTTGGTCGGTGGGTTATGCCTCCAGCGAAAGGATGCCGATTACTTTTTCCTTGGTCGATGGTGGTGGCTGGGTGCTGGCCTTAAAGCCTTTGGGCGGCCAGGCTCCCGGCTCTTCAATTGCCCGATGTCCAAGTGGCAGTTCAGCGGGTAAGGGTCTGGTTTGATGAATGGTCCAGGAGGGAGTTCGGCAGTAGTTGGATGTATGTACCGCGTGTGTCTCCGGTTTCGACGTCGACGATTTTGTGGCGGGTCTGCCAAATCCCACGGTTCACCTTCCTGAAAAACCCCCATCCATACAACCCAGTCTGCATAAGCTCTCGCTAATGCAATCGCATTAGCATCTAAAATGCCTCACGCATTTAAGAGATCAAATCTATGATCATTAAGTCCCTGTAAAGAAAACTTAGCTTCATGCATTCTCTTCGCGTACCACTGCTCCTTAAGATTTCTTTATTAGCTTACCATTAATTTCCAATCAATTTCGGCGTCTACGTCGCCAGTCAAATTTCCTTAGATGAATTCCGGCAAACAAAATAATTTGATTTACATACATTGTAACCTTCATGACAGGGATCATAAATACTGCGCCGTCTATTTTTCCAGCCGCGCCATGTGTACAACAATGTTCCCTACATACACATTGGCTGGCGACTTACGCCCTAGGGACCAAAGCAAATACGCATTCCGCGTCTCTTGCATTAATTAAATCCTACAGCATATTTAAATGCAAATAGGAACTCAATACATACCCTTACTAGCGATGCCATTAACACATTTCCCATTGTGTAAATAGAAAAACCATTAGCGCTTCTTCCTAATGGCGATACATTTACCTACGCATCCCCACCACAGCATAGACACAGGTCATAAACCTCTTTTATCCTACATAGTTCTGGATCCGTTTCCCAGTAACCTTTCCATATAAACAAAGATTAGACGATTCTTTTCCCTTGATCAACGATTGAATATCGTTGGGTCGAATTTCATCCGCTGGCCGCCATGGTCATGCTAACTCCCGCGTTCCGGTGGACTCGGGGACGCGTACATACCGGAATATACCTCGGAGTCAGTGTCGTATAATAAGAGTAGTTGTACAGGAAATAAGTAAAACCAACGTGTGTGTCGTGATTTCGGTGAAGCTGTAACCATTATTATGTTTAAAAGAACGATCTAACTAAATTAAATAAACAGTGCTCCTGAACGTTAATAATAACAAACCTGTGTGTCGGTGTTTTATTTCTCGTGTCTTGATGCATTTTGTACTTAACATAATCCTTGACAATTCGGTTTGGCGGAACATTGTTGGACAGTGGAGTGTATGATGGAGGAGGAAGTGAATCAAGTACCCATGCTGGTACATACTTCCTCCCCACAATGTCTCCTTGGTGTCCCCTGCTGGGATCTGTCCCCAGCAGTCGTGTGATCGAACAGTTCCTCTGGGTCACAGTTGTAAAGTCGTAACCCCCGAGGAGCGGTCAATTGGTAGTGTGCCCCACAGAACCTGCATGGGGATTGTCTCCGTGGGGGCTCCGGCGCTGGTCCATGCATCAGGACACAGGTCGGGTTAATCTCTGGGCAGGCGGCACTTCGGTCAGCGGCCTGTTGATGCTCACTCTCTGGAATAGGATGCGGTTCGGTCTCTGGGCAGGCGGCGCTTCGATTCTCACACACTGGGGAATGGTGTAGCTCCTTTTCCGCTGACTTGGTGGTGACTACTTGCGGCTGCATTCGCCAATTATTGGCGAATCCGTTTGTTCCGGGGGCCGTGGACTTCTAGTGATGCGGATGTCTAGAGAGAGCCGTCCGCCCTGAATCGGCGATGGTCGAAAGATTGGTGACGACAAGAGTTCCGTCGTCGGTTCTCGGTACCCTTGGCCGCAAAACTGGCCATTTTATCTGGGTTGGAGTTCTAAATTCTCAACCCACGATCAATGACCACGTAATGGATGGTGGTCGAAAGAACTGAATCGAGACCTACCGATGGGATGTGGCCTTTGGCATGTGAGGCCGCAAAGTTGAGTTTTGTGTGGCTTCTTCCATGGCACCGTCCGCGGGTCCTGGCGGAATGACAGGTGCGGACCCAGTGCCTACTGGGCTGAGTAAAGTGCCGCCTCTTCTGGATTACAAGGGTTCTTGTTGGCTGAGATGCGGTTGATCCCTGGATGCTGGGGGGCGCCGCCTGCCAAGCAGGGCATTGCTGTCTTGATGCGTGCATACGCTGTTCGTGTTCGGTGCGCATTGTTTCGGGTGGACCAGTTCCTCTGGGTCGGAGTTGTAAGTTCGCAACCCACGAGGGGCGGCCATGTGCTGTTGTGCCTCACAACACGTGCGGGGCTTCGGCGTTTGTCCATGTGTCGGGACATGAGCCGATTTGATCGGTGGGCAGGTGGCACTCTGGCCGGCGGCCTGCTGGTCCATACTCATTGGGAGTGTATGCGATTCGCTATTCGCTGCTAGGTGCTGTTGGACTGAGGACCGCTGATGTCACAGGGGACGGTCGGTTGGGCATCATTGACTTGGTCGGCGCGGTTTGACGTAATTGAGGATACTGGGTCGAGCGCAACCTGAGCCTCGAGCAGTCTCGTTGATTTTCTATCCTTGCCTTGCTCGGCGGATTTCTCTGCAGCAGGCTTCCTTCCGTCTTGGGCTGCATCGGATTTCTTGGCATCTTTCTGGTCTGTTTCTGGGACAATGACAGCTGCTGGTACCTTCTTGATGTTCGTCAAAATGGGCACAAACTCTTCTTCAGGTTCACCATGTTTACCATTTGCCAAGTCAGCCTTCGGACATCTCGAATGCAAGAACTTCGTCAATTGTGTGTGGCCTTCAGGATTGTGATGACTCATCATCTTACCAGAGAAATTATGGTCACACATGGTGCAACACTCCAATGGTGGTAGCCGATCCACAGATGTGGATCCCGGGCTGCACCACGAACTGGGTGGTGGTAGCTGATCCACAGATCTGGACCTCGATTGACCGCGAACGGGTCACGGTGTGGTGGTAATATACCTGCTGGGGCAGGTTCTGTTTGCGCCACGAATTTGGCGGTGGTAATATAGTCGTAATTGATAAAACGCTTTCTTACCTGTGAACCTGGAGGCGGTTGATCCGTACGTCTGAATCCGGGGCTGCACCGCGATCTGGGCCGCGGTAGCCGATCCACAGGTACTAGATGCTGGGGCTGCTAATTCAGCGCCTGCGACTCGGCATCGGTGAATGGTTCCACAGTCTGGTTCCGGCATGCTGTGCCGCGAACTGGTTGCGGTGTGGTTAGTAGAAAGCTGCGCTGGGCATCTTCTTGTTGCACCACGAACTTGGTAGGGTTGGCCCTTAGGCTGGATCTTGGGGCTGCGAACTGAGCAGCGGTATTTGTAGCTGTTGTTGTGGCAGCTGGTTACTGCGCCACGAACCTGGCGGCAATATTGTAGCTACCATGTGGGCAGCTAATTGTTGCCGTGACCTTGGTAGCGTTAAGGTAGCTGCTCTGGCTATTCTGGCGGCGGCAGGACCTTAGGCTGGACCTTAGGGCTGCGTTCTTGGCAGTGGTAGATATCCGACGTTGTTTTTGTGAAGACAAATTCCAACGATGACACGTGTCCAATACTGGGGCACTTTTGGTCGAAGAATCTTCGGTGAAAACTACCGGAATTACTGCTTTCCGAATTTAGATAACAAATGGAAGAACGTCCCCGGTTGCGCCGCGAACTGGTCGCGGTATGATAGCTGCGAACTGGCAGCAGTGGATTGAATCCACAGACTGGCTCTGGCTCGAAGGACCAACATGTGTTGGCAACCTGAGCGGCCAACACGCAATTTGATTTCTGCCGACCGGGGAATGTTCTCGGAGAAGATCTCTCGAATCAATTCGTCACATTTTTGTTGACGTTTTGTAGATGGGCCGCGTTACGGAATGGCTTGTTACCAAAGAGCTGAGTTGGCTTGAAATATGGCATCGCAAAAAAAAGCAACAGCAAAAAGCACGTTTGTCCAAAAACTCTACCAATATGACCATATGATCGAACAAGCACACATATCTTCCAAATATGGCACACTGACACTTTTCCTATCTGCGAAATACATTCTGTCAAATGTCTACCCAGAATTTGTCAATTTTTTTTTTACCCTAACGCGGGCACAAATGACGATTTCGGGGTACCCTTAAATGTCAGAGCACAGTGTATGGAGACGAAGTGAATAAGGAAGAGAGGTGGATAAGGAGACGAGGTATCGATGTAAATGCTCTTAAATGCCTGGACATTACAACGGCGTGGAGACAAATGATCAGGTATAGCATTCCACTTCCGTGTAGTTCGGCTAAAGAATGACTCGCTATGTTTATTTGTCCGCGTGAAGTTCCGCTTAAGAATAGTTCTCTATATTTATTTGTACGCCTGAAGTTGACTTTCGACGTAAACTGATGCGTATTCACAGATTGGTGGGTAAAACAACAAATTTGGATTAATCAACCGCGCCTTTCGAGGTAATACACTTATGCCAACGATTAATCCAATCATCTATAAATATTTTATAGATCGCCGCTGAGACCGATCTTAACTCCTCCTCGATGTTTCTTTAATGGTTTCAATCAACTTGAAATGTGTTTCTCAAAGTGGAAATGTGAATTTTGGAAACACGAAAAGAATATATGGGGGGGGGGGGGGGGTTGTTGAGTTGTTGCTCAAACACTCCCTCACAATGGTAGCTTCGTGAGATGGTGCATTATCGTGGTGCGAAATCCAATAATTGTTTTTCGACAAATCCGTCCTCTTTTGACGAATACCCTCTCGCAAACGCTCGATAACGCCTAAGTAATATTCCATATTCACAGCTTGACCTTGCAGAAGAAATTCACAGTTCACCATACCATGATAATCAAAAAACATAGTGAGTATAGCCTTAACTTTTTATCCCTATGAGTAGGGCGTTGGAATATAAGTTATAAGATCATAACGCCAACATTCATCAACTTACCTTATACACGCACCACCTACTTCCGCCGTCACAGAGATCCATCTAGTTAATCGGATCAACATACCATCCACGCGCAGCAGTTTCGTCGACTCAGAGACACATCGATTAAATCGGATCAATTTACCTTCCACGCGCAGCAGTAACTATCAATTGTTAGTCAAAAGTCAAATTAGTTCCAGGTTGAGCTCCGCGAAATAAACTGTTCTCGAGCAATCAAATATAGTCTTTTTACCATATTAACAAATAAGGAAACGTATACTCAGAGCTGGACCGGCTTGTCGGAAGAGGCGACTAAAGGCCGAGTGGTAGGTGAGGTCCCAACGTCCAGTTGTCTGGTGAAATACAATACTGTGGGGGTTCCTTAAGCATTCCCGAAGAACCACCCATCGTCCTAATCCAACTCCCCGTCCCCAACCTGGAAATACCTGCACCAACCATAATCAGCTTACCTATATACGAGCAATACAAAGATCTATTCAACAATTTCATAAAGTCCATAAGTCCACGGCAAGATTACCATCTTGCCATGGCATCAAATAAATAGCATCAATTATACCATTTCGGTTCATCTGTCATGAACCGATCGGTTACTACGGGCGACCACATGCCCATCAAACACAGGCCAATCCTTTCGAGTGTTCCGTTGGTCCAAAAGACAAGCCATGGCAAATCACTTGCCTATACAGCTGCAGCAGATTATCCCTGATCGGTTACATAACCGATAAACTGGCATCGAATTAGACGTGATCATAGTCACGTCCCATGTTTTGTTCGCTAATACAAAGCATAGCTCAACTCGCGCCTAACTGCCAAGAGCCGAATTCTTTGCCAGTGTAAATATTCAGACTGGAATTCGACCCTTGACTCGCTATGGATGCAATACACAATTGACGTGGATAAATACACAACCGTCATTGCGTAATAATCCTGATCACCAGTTCTGTTCACATGACACCGGTCATCATATTTGACCAGCTGCATTTTTGTTTCTCGCTTCCTTCACCCCACACATGTTTCGATTGCCTTTCTTTCCTAGGTAAAGACATTCAACCTATCGGGGCGATGTCTATTGGAACCTTCCAATGGGATGCGAATCGTTTCTCATTGGTCGTTGGGGGGAAGGAAAGATTGTTTTCCCTTACGAGGACATGAGTGGAAACCCATCTCACTCGTGGAGGTAGGGTCAGCATAGAACAGCTTACGCGGTGTCAGATAGTAACCTTGGAACCGCGCACACGTACCGGGGACATTGCGTGAGTCAGATTTCATCCCCCATCGGGAACAAACACGTTGCTGGGGTCGTACAGTGGAATACGATCAGTGAGTGCGGTAATCCAGTGATACATAATTAAATGTTACACGCGAACTATAACCATTGCATCTCTTTGAAGTCTTTTTCCGTTTTAATTTTTGTTTCTTCAAATAAGATATAAAGTAAAGTGCGGCCTTGTGCATCTAAATATATACCACTAAATTATACCTAAACAGCGTGCAATAGTGGCAGAGACGACTAATTACAAACTATCGTGCAAACATTCGTGACTATATGATTTATGTTGTACCAATGAACTAATAACCAGAGCGTTAGTGTTCCACATTGTTAGTTATGTAAACCTTGAGATTAAGTACTATAAAAGGTTAACTCTAAAAAAATAAATGTTCTACCTAATCAAAAGAAAATCAGTGTGTATTATTTTCCCTTTGGAGAATGGTCTGCAGCATTTTACAATGAGCTATCAGTGAACAATCTGCGGTGTTTTTGCTGAATCCGCACCCGTGCAGGTGCACAAGCAGAAACCCTCACAATACCACCCCATCAAGCTTTAGGGTCCGGGAAATGGTCGGGAGAAATGCCTGGCCATCTTTCGGAGATTGGCGGATGGACCGGTTCGAGAAAAGGTTGGTTTAGGCTGTAAGTCGGCCCCAAGTGGCACTGTTGTTAACCAAATATGGTATATGCTGTAACAATATATTCTCTATTAAGATGTACATGTTTATGAAATACAATTCATTGAAGCACCATACCAGCCCGTCACGCTGTACATTCCGTGATATCGTCGGGAGAAATCTTCGACTATATTTCGGATGTATGGCTGATGGCCCGGACTGACACGGAGATAAGTCATGATGGTACCTTCTGAGATAAAGAATTCCGGAGTTAAATTATTGAGTTGTACCACGTGAAATGTGCGATTTTCGCTGAGTCGGAAATAAGCACTAACTTCCATTCTCTCGAAGGAAATGGAAGCACAGATTAACCGTCAACTTTCAAATGACCTCCTCAATGCCCGCCAATATGGTCCACAGGAGACTTAATGGCGTACCTTGCCGGAAAGTGGAGCCATTCCATCCACTACTTCGGCGAAAGCAAGGTTGTTGCACTGGATATCTCGAAAGAATCACTGAATTAAACCGAAGAGAAATAAAACTCTTGGTTGACCATTGTAACGAATGTTCTTTCTTTATTTTCAGTTCCTTAAGCTATTGTATCACACTCGGTTTTTGGTTTTTTTACAAATTCACGCTTCATAATTTATAAAGAATTCAACACGAAATTTCACATTGCTTGCAGGCTTCTGGGCCTTGCCGATAAAACCCCTCCAAAAAGGTGTATTTCTAAGCTCGCAATACTAAATACGGCCGATAGTTTGTCTTTGAAACGCCCGTGCTTTCTAAGTTCATTCGGAAGTTGGATTCTCGGCTCTAAGAAGTCTCAACTTTAATTCTCGGACATTAACCCTCCGACTCACGACTCTCAAAATCCTCGACTTTAAGAAACGCGTATTAACTCTTCTTTCCGATCGGTGGTGTGTGCCTCGTTTGAGGAGTGTAAACTGACTAAAAAGGTATGCGTGCACCTTGGCGGTTGCGACTCGACTGACTCGTTACAGCCAAAGAAAAGTTCGCGTCGTGGCAGTGGAGTTATAGCTAAATAAACTCATTGCCATTTACTAGGAAATTTGAAAAGGGTTGCTATGCTCGGATAGGGAATTTAGTTCCGGAGAATCATTGCCGTATAGGCTGAGTTAAATTCCTCTGTGGCTATGTATACTGGGAAATTGGTTTGGAAGCGCGACCAAGTATGGGTATGAGTTGTCGGTTAGACAAAGGAGTGTGGGTTTTGGTCCTTGCGATGGTTGTTTCGCAGAAATACAACGCACCGTGCTGGTGACTTGCCAGTAAGGAGAATTGGTATTGGGTAGGATGGGAGCCGAAATGATTTTCGGGGAAACTAAATGCTGCTTGGTTACAAGCGAGGAAATAGTTTAAGCGGGAAGTGAGCCGGAATGATTTTCGGGGGAAATTGGAATTGCTTGGTTGCAAGCAAGGAATGTAATTTAAATAGGAAGTTAACCGAGGTGGTTTTGGGGAAAAATTGTATGTGGGGTGATGTAATTGAGGGGCATGATTAATATTCCGTTGTAAATTGGAATATGCATTTATTTCAGCTTGGGAAATGGGTTCTTGGTAAGTTGGGGGATGAATGCAATTGCGGATTTGGGGACGTAAGCTGTTGCATATTGGGATGTGTTTTTGTGTGTTTGCGCATGGATTACAGGTTGGGTTGGGGTGACGCGCTGTTAGCGGTCGAAGTTAGGTAGGAATGTGATATAGAGAACCCCAACGGGCCCATGGTACAATTATGTACTTATAAGCGTACATGCCCCAACAGAATCTACCGACGAAGAAACGGAGACCCTAGAAAAAGTATTTGATGGGATCTCATCATTCGATGTTAAAATCCTCCTCGGGTACCTCAATGCGAAAATTGGAAAGGGAGATATCTTCCAACCAACTATAGGTAAAGAAAGCACACACGGCGTTTCAAATGATAATGGAATGCGAATTATCACGTTCGCAGCGTCAAAAGATCTGATAGTGAAAAGCACGATGTTCAAGCATAAGCAAATCCATAAAGCCACATGGATAATACCCGACGGCGCAACGCGTAACTAAATAGTCTACTTCCTCATAGACAACAGATACCACTCGAACATACTTGACGTAAGATCATATAGAGGAGCAGATTGCGACTCCGATAATCTTCTAGTGATGGGCAAAATTAAGAGTCGACTCGTGGCAAACCCACACGGGCAGTCACGGGAGACGAGCAAAAAGTTCGACATTGAGAAACTAAAAGACCTGTGCAAAAGGGCTGAATATCAACACAAATGAACGAATAGATTTAGCACCCTTGAGAATGGGAGTAGTTAAGAAGAGGAAACCAATAGTGTGGACACTAAATGGATATAGATCAGAGACGCAATCAAAGAAACAGCTCAAAGGGTATTAGGATTTAAGAAAACAATTAAGTCCAAACCTTGGTTTGACGATGAGTGCAGGGTGAAGATCGAAGAACGTAAACACCTCAGAGTAATCCACTTAGAAAGATATGATGAAGTCAACGCAAAAAGATACGCGACAATTCGGAAAGGGACAATGAGACTCTTCAAACGCAAAAAACGCGAATGGGAGAAGATTCGGATCGAAAAAATCCTAGAAAATGCCAGAGCAAAGAACATCAGAAGTATGTATCCCGATATGAATTCAATTAGAAATGGCTACCGAGGGAGAGCCAAAATAATTCGAAACGCAAAATTTGAAAACCTGCTCAATGTGCGCACCCATCAACCTCAAATAAACCCACCAGACGTACATACAGCTGAGCCCTATATCCCAGAGTCCTCTTTCAACGAAATTGTAGGTGCAATAAATCGATTGAAAAACATTAAGGCTCCCGGAGTCGACTGCATACCGGCAGAACGTGTGAAGCATGGAGGAGAGACAACCGCCCGACAGATCCACCAGCTCATCAAAACAATATGGGATAAGGAATTCACTCCGGAAGAACGGAAAACCTCAATAATCGTCCCCATTTTCGAAAAAGCGTCAGATCTGACTCCGAAAACTACAGAGGAATATCATTGCTCCCAACCACATACAAAATATTAACAAATGTCATACTGGCGAGAATCACACCCTACGCGGAAGAAATACTGAGAGACTACCAATGGGGATTCCGTAGGAAACGGTCAATAAGCGAACAAATGTTCACAATAAGGCAACTGCTGGCAAAGAAGTGAGACTACGGAGAGATGGTTCACCAACAGTTTGTTGTCTTCAAAAAAGCCTACGACTCAGTCGCAAGGCAAAGACTCTACCATATTGCAGTTGAGCTGGGAATCTCGAAAAAAATATGCCGCCCTCATTCAAATTTGCATGAACGAAAACAAAGGGCAACTTAGAATAGAACAGAACAGAAAGGTACAAGACGACAACATGGCCGGATCATCCCTGAACGGGGTCACACAAGTACTCGCATATGCGGATAACATCGCCGTTTTGGGCGATAATCTAGAAACTGTAAGCACAAACTATGAAATCATCATGCATCAATTAAATATCTGGGAGCAATATTGACGGCCAGTAACGAAATGCCGAAGGAAATTAAAAAAACACTACACTCCGGCAACGCTAGTTCGTACGCAGCCAGAACACTGTCCAAACTGGTATCACGTAACATAAAGCTCCGTGTCTATAGAATCATAATCATGCCGATTGCTTTATACAGATGTGAAACATGGGCTCTCACAAAACGGAAAGAAAACAAATTCTGCATATTCGAGAATAAAGTGTTATGGAGTATCTTTGAAGGTAAATATGACGAGGAGGCAGGATAATGGAGGAAACGCCACAATCACGAATTGGAAGAGCTATACCGTAAACCTACAATAGTGAGAGTGATCATGTCGCCAATATTAAGATGGGCCGGACATGTGGCGCGAATGGGCAACGATAGGACCGTGCGTAGAATTCTTGACGATAGACCAACGGGAAAGAGAACGGGTGGGACGGCAGCGACGGAGATGGGAGGACAATGTTAGGTTTGACCTTGAGGAGATCATATCGGCCGTGTCTATAGAACCATAAACATGCCGATTGCTTTATACAGATGCGAAACATGGGCTCTCACAAAACGGGAAGTAAACAAATTCCGCGTATTCGAGAATAAAGCGTTATGGAGTATCTTTGGTGGTAAATATGACGAGGAGGCAGTACAATGGAGGAAACTCCACAACCACGAATTGGAAGAGCTATACCGTAAACTTACAATAGTGAGAGTGATCATGTCGCCAATATTAAGATGGGCCGGACATGTGGCGCGAATGGGCAACGATAGGGCCGTGCGTAGAATTCTTGACGATAGACCAACGGGAAAGAGAACGGGTGGGACGGCAGCGACGGAGATGGGGGGACAATGTTAGGTTTGACCTTGAGGATATCGGATCGGCTGGTCAAGTGTGGAAGGAGACTGCATAGGAAAGGGAACGATGGCGGAGTCAAGTCGGTAAGGTCATGAACTTCCGGGTTCCTACAGGCCAATAAATAGTAATAGTAATAGTAATTCATTAGGAAGTCCTACCCCACCCATCGTATTCACCAAACCTTGCCCCTTCTGATTATCACTTATTTCGATCTATGGCACATGGTCTGTCCGAGCAGCACTTTACAATATATCATCATCATCATCGGCATTACAACCGGGAACCGATCTTGGCCTTAATTAGTAAGTCCTGACGCTTGTTAAATTTTTCCATAATGATTTGTTTTTTCCGGGCAAGGTCATTAGTCTTGTGCCAGAGGTTCCCCGACGGGGAATCGAACCCTGGTCTCCCGCGTGACAGGCAGGTATACTAACCACTATACTATCGAGGAGCAATTTACAACATACCAAAAAATTGGTCGATTCGTGGATATCCTCAAAAGGCGAAGAGTTCCCCCGACGTGGCATCAGGATGCTGCCAGAAAGATGGGAAAAGGTAGTGTCTAGTAATGGGCAATACTTTGAATTAAACGTAATGTACCGTTCTTTCACAATAAATTCCTAATTTTTAGCCTCAGAGGCTCGCAAGTTTTTTTTATTTTATTTTTTATGGAAAACGCCGATGAAAGAAGTCCAATGCCATTCTGTTGAATGTAGCGACTGCCAATTCTGATCAAAGCAAGAAATGCCACGTCGACAAATTACTCCGTAACTTAATTGTTTTCTTGCTTGTCGTCGACGGGAATGTTTCAAACACACACTCGATCCAGTCTCCCTGTCATTTGGAAGTAATTTGCGGTGGCTCTGTTTGAATTTTCTCTCGAAGTAGGTGGTACCGAAGGTTAGTACACATCCCAAATTTTCGTGAATAAATTGCTCGAATAATAAAAAAAAGAAGGAGAGAAAACTACCATTATATTCCTTTCTTACGCAGCAGGCGGAATTTTAATAGCGTCGTTTGTGTAGTCAAAATTAACACACTCATGTATGTTCGGCTAACTCTGGGCTTTGGCAGGAGTTGAACCACATCCTCACTCTTGATATCGTTGTGGCAATTAATGGAACTTGGAAGTTATTTCAAAATCATGTATTGTGTATTGTGTGTTACTTTCTTCTTTTATTGTTTTTTTTTTTCTTAATTATGACAAGTATGAATGTGTGAATGGGGAATCATTGAAATCTGTAACAACTGACCCTAATCTTGCTTACCTGGGCATAAATCCCAACTTATGGTCTTAATTGAGCTGTGTGTACGTTTTTTTTTTTTTCACTCTGACTCACCCATGCAGATACGCTCTGGAGTTCCATCTTTGAATGTATATATTTCGTCTGCGATCCTGCTCTTTATTATTATAATTTTTTTTTACAATTGGCGCAAGAAACACAAATTTAAACGCATTTCTAAATTTAAACAAATTTCTAAAGAAAACTCAATTGCTATATTTCAATATGTAGCGCACGCAAACACCACTCCACAATGCTAAACACACAATTTATATCCAATTGCTTATTCGTAGCGTTAAAGCTTGCTGAATGTCGTAATGAATAAAATGTTTTATCAATATTTTTATATATTTTTATCGTTCGATTATTCCAAAAAAAGAATCTCGCTAAACATTTATCATTCATTTTTTACATAAGCAATACTTCCACTTTCATTATGCTGTTTGGCGTTATTTTTATTTTTTATTTTTTTGCAGTAAAATTTTTAATACATAATTTCTTTAATTTGTTAAGGAAAAAATAAAAACAGAGAAAAAGAAAAACAAAACAATATTAATAGTAAGAAAAGTAAAGACACTTTTTTTAAAAGAATTTTTCGAATTTTCATTTGTCTTTGTGTTTTCTGTTTTATTTTATTTAGAGATAAAATAATATTATTTAATTTGTTGATTACAATAAATTGTATAATCATAGTAAACAGACGAAATAATTCCAGTTGTATTTTCTTTAAATTGTTCCCCATCAAATTGGACCTAAAGCAGGGCAACGAAGTCGAGGATGAGCCCGAAGCCTTAAGTATGGCTTGGCCGTCAACAGGCAGAAAAAGGTTGACATACATACTTGTAGCGCCTCTTCTATTTCCAATGTGGTTAACGCTACCAGATACAAGAACCCCGAAGGGTAAAAAACTATTTCCAGTGACGTTTATTGGGTCCATTCTTTGGATAGCCGCTTTTTCATATCTTATGGTCTGGTGGGCTAATGTAGCCGGTGATACTGCCCGAATACCCCCTGAGGTAAGTGTTTATAAAATAAATATATAAACTTACAATATATATTCAATGTCATAGCATTTATTTAGTTTTAATTATATAAAAATGTCAAAGGACAGTTTTCCAAGGCAAAACCCCAATCGGGTTGCTGCTGACTTGCAGGGTAGAGACAGAAGCGATATTCCAATATAATAAAAAAGTACAATGGGTTAAAATCGAATAAATTCCGACTTAATGCCTGAGTTGGTAAGGAGGTCTTCTTATTGCGTTTGATTTTGCATATGTAAGTTCAACTGATGGTTCTTGGTATTATATAAGTGGCAAGCGCAAAGGCCCAGCCACCCGGTGAAATACCACCCCATTATGCTATAGGTTCTGTGAAATGGTTGGTAAAAATCCGGGAGAAGTTTTCGAAACTTGGCTGATGAATTCAGTCCAGAAAAAAATATGAAAAAACAACACCTTAAGCCGCCAACTCAATAAGAATAGTAGGCCTCTCCTGAGAAAAGTGGATATAATCAGCAATAGGCACCACTGATACTTTTCCAAAAGCAATAATTCTAAAAACCATATTTCGTTAAAGGCCGCGCTATCTTATTACGTTTGTTTCCCGTTAAAATTAGTCATCATCATCATCGGCACTACAACCGGGAACCGGTCTTGGCCTTATTTAGCAAGTCCTGAGGCTTGTTAAATTTTCCATGATAATTTGTTTTTCCGGGCAAGGTCATTAGTCTTGTGCCAAAATTAGTCGGTCTTTGCATTTTTTTCATTTTCATTTTTAAAACATTTTTTATTTTTCTTTTTATATTCTTAATTTCTAAATTAAAGGCTAGACAAAAAATGCTTAAATTCTAGCTTAATTATCTTATATAATAACTTACTGGTCCTTCGCAGACGCTCTAAGCTAAACATTACTTAACATTTGTATAATTTGCCTTTCGGCGACAGAACTTTGTGGCAGTACTGATAATTAGTTGAAATACAAAGAAAAATTTGAAAAACGTTGTCAATTTTTTTGTTTTTTTTTTTCTTAAAATTTAACTTACTTAACTTACCTAATATTTTTTTTTTTTTTTTATGTAAAAGCACTTAATCTAACTTAACTTAAATCTTATACTACCCTAATTCTAGAAAAGCTAAGTCTATGTAAGCTAGCTGATGATACTATGATTCTATACCGACTTTGGTATCCAGGTCTTTATATGCCATTCAACCACCAGAACTGTTGACGCTGTCTAATACTATCGTCCCGGTCTCTGTGGGAGATAGCCCTACTGAAGCGCAGGAGCTCTTCTTCGGTGCGCGTTATTTCCCGGTCGTAGCACAATCGCCCGTCTACAGATGATCTACTTACATGATAGTCGGTCTTTGCATATTGTCTTTGTTTGTTTCTGTATTGAGTAATTTGGGTTTTAAATTTGAATTTGAAATTGCTGTAGTCGGCGCCCCATTATTTAGCCTATTAAATAATTTTTACTAAACTTATAAACTATATTAACTAGATTTAACATAACTTAACCCAAAGTTAAACCTTGAGCACAAAAGATACGGCAAGAGATAGCTTTTAAGACAACAGCTGGATAGATTGAAGTAAAAAACATTTGAAAATGTCCGAAAAAGAAGATCAAAAGAACAACCAAACAGCTGTCTGAAAAACTGTTTATTTTCCATCACTCTCACACATCGTACAATGCATGTCGATAACTGACTGCCTCCGTTTTTCCGCTATGCCCTCCTTTTTATAGCCGATCATCTGCTGATCTCCCCATCCGTTAATACGGCGGCACACTGCAGCTGTGTATTTTTCAAGGGCATTGGCATGGGCGGCTTCAAGCAGAGAGTCATGTAAGGCCCCTACACATATGCTATATGATGATGACGGTATGCATTAGGAAAAGGGTGTTACAGCGCTCCTGGGGTTTGAATAGGCGTTCGCCAACTCCCAAGGTCTGCTTTTTCAGCTTCCTCGTCGGATTGGTTAGCCCTCGTTCTCAATCCGTTTTTGAACCCCCCCCCCCCCCCCCCCCCGCGTGCAGTAAAAAGCACACAGCTTACCTCCCAGTCAATCACGGCAATCACTACACACTGTCCAAACTTATAGACCGAAAGACATGAAAATATTCGTCTCTTTCCACGTATCTCTACGACAAATCTGATTCTGTCTACTATGAAAGCAAAACTAAAACCAGTGTCAATTTCCCTATTCAAGAGGAAGGCTTACAAACTGACGCCCCCAGTCTCCACAATATATTCGTAAAATTCCACATAATTTTCAATTTATCCCCTCACAAAGTGCCCAATGACCTAAAAGCTTTCAGCCACTTTGTTCACTCCAGAACGTATTCACATCTTCAACGTAGTAAGGCCGTCCTCAACAAGCTTCTTCGTCCCCAAGCCCCCATCTCCCTTACCCCCTCCCAAAATCGACAGCATAACACCCCCTACTCTCTATTATCGGAACTCTTCGCTCAAAGACTCAATCCATTCTGAAAAACTCCCATGCCCTACCTGTCCATTTTAACTTAAACCCAGCATTCATAACCTGAAACGCCCCCCCCCCCCCCCCCCCGCATTCTCCACCTTTCGCGATGATCTCCACAATCATACTACTGACTTTTCCCCAACCCGAGGAGTGCTCATCTCTGTCCAGAACAGCCTCAAATCGTCACTTCTAGCTTTTGCTACCCCTCTCAAGCTCCACTTTGTGACTGTCAAAATCACTCTTCCTCGGAAATCAATCTTTTCCATGTGCTTCTCTATCTTGCCACCCTGAGTAATTGCGAGGACGACATCATCATCTTCGGAGATTTTAATCTTCCACAACTCAATTGGGCTTTATCTGACGATCATTCACAGTTCACCCCGCGCCCCACGTCGACCAAGGAATGTCCCTTCATTGATCGACAAGATGATTCTTGTTTCTTTCAGATCAGCAACGTTCGAAACCTCTTGCGTAGGCAGCTTGACATCATCTTTACAACAGACCCTATGGGGTATTTTGGTGGTAGTAATTTGTTGGGTTAAATATAGTTGGTCTTCTTGCCAGGTGCCTCAGGGGCACAGGTTCACTTAACCCACCACGTCGATGTTAATGTATCTGACTCCAAATTTAAATTAAACACCTCTGTCTGCTTAATGTTTCTTATTTATTATTTACAAGTTAGAATTTACACTTAACCAAAAAGGAATATGAATTCACAATAAGTTGTATTAATTATAGCGTATTAAATTATAAAGATTACGTTTACGTAACAATAAGGTTCCAAATTGGGTTTAATTAACGCTTAGTAGGTATCACGTAAACTAAGTGTATTAAGATTAAGAAGTTACGTAGGTTAGTTTAATTTGATATTAATTAACACCGGTCCCATAAATTAAGTGTATTAAAGTTAACAAATAACATAAAGTAAATCCATTTGATGTTAATTCACATAAACTATGGTGTATTAATATTAACAGGTCACATTAGTTAAATCCATTTGATTTTAATGCACATAAACTATGGTGTATTAATATTAATAGGTCACATTAGTTAAATCCATTTGACTTCATATTTTATATTAGACGCGACACAGAGAAAGATGGGATACGTGCAAATTCTGCCCACTTCGCGTCAGACTTGACACTGACTAATATAGTCCCGATTAACCTCTAACTCCTTCACTGGACCACAGTTTGACGAAGACTCTTGTAGCGTTCTACGAACGCACAATTCCGCCCAGGTAAGGTTCCTACCCTTCAAAGAACATACTTACCTTATTCATTACACGTGCCCACAGACACGTGTCCCAAAGCTCCTAATCATACCTGTAACAAGGGTCATAGGAAGCTGCAACAATGTTGAACCCGAAAAAAAAACAAGGAACTTAACGTTCAAAAACGTTCAATGTCGAGTCAACGCATCCATTCATCGTATGCAAAACCAATCCCAGAATACAGGTCATAAATCTTCCATCCTAAACATCAACGCGAGGTTTCCCAAGGAAATACAATTTTCGGTAAATAGACCGAACGACGGATGCATACTCTCGTAGCTAAATGCAATTAGCGCCTAAACCAGGCACACTTGCGCAAACAATCGATTCGTTGCGCCGCTAATTAGCATGCGAACAATCGTAAACTCTAAACCCTATCCCAGATAGATGTACGATGGGAAAGGAAAAACAATGCCTTACATCCCATAATCCGTGTACACATCCAAAATGCAGGCGAGCCTTTGCCGCATGCCAGGTGTGCGGCATCCGATCCGTAAACAAAGGAAGAAGCGAGATACCGACCACCAGCATCGAATGGTGATAATGACGATGACTAGGTAAGATTTCTCCTTCCAGATCCTGTGGGAAATTCTGCTTGTGAGATGAAAAGGAACATGGTATGCTGCTAACAGATACTGTGGAAAATTCTGTTAGCAGAGGAAATGGGAAATTTTCTCCTGTGCAGATACAGATGGACAATCTGTATCGGGGTATTGTTCAGACAGTCAGATCTCAATCGTCAACGGTACGACAATTCTCACGTCGAGGAGGTAGTCTAAGGAAGTTAACGTGTGTTTCGTCCATGTGGTTCGCTGCGTTTTTCTTTTTTGTATTAAATATTGTTGAGACACTTATGTCATTAGAATCCGTCATATTGTATAAAATATAAACAGTTATTGATATTAATTCCTGCGTTTTGCATAAAACATTGTGTTACAGTTACCCGATTCGAATCCGTCAATTATAAACAATTAGAGTGATAAAAATAAAAAAATATATTAAATCCATAAACGGGATACTTTTTAATCCATGGTGTATAATTATGTATATGCGTCTCGCGGCTTACGAGAACGACGTTGCCGAATGGAAAAAAAAAACCCTGAACATGGGTCGTCCCGTGTGTGTATGTGCATCTGCCACTGCGATGATTCCCGGTGTCTGGCAATAGGGCAGCATATCATATCGGCTATGACATCGTTTGTACAACGTTAGTTATGCGCCGCTACGATTCTTGGTGATCGTTGCTGAAACCAACGATGTGCGTTGTGCTTTGGGCACAGCTGCCGATTTGTTTAAGTCGCAAACTTGTGCGACTGAAGAATGTTTTGCTATGCCGATGTGGGAAGGCGATTTTGTACTTGTTGTGTTTATTTAATTCCTTCAAGGGAAAAGTAGTTGCGACAACAGTATATGTATGCTGCCTTCCGTTTGCTATGATTACGCGCCCTGTGATTTCCTGTGTGTAGTTAGTTTAATGAAACCAACTTGTCCCTTTTGAACTGGTGATGTTCGGCTGCTATATTTCTTCTTTTTGCTGCGACATAGGAAATGTTTTGAATTGGCTACATCGTGCTTAAGCTAATGTTATTGCATTCCTGCACTGTTCACCAGGTATGGCTTACATCCTAAACGGGGAACTGGTAAGGACTTTGCCTGTTTGTAATAACCACGGCGTTGCACTTATAGCGCCTATTCTCCCAGGTAAGCGAGTATTTCCGTCTATACCCGGTGAAACGTATGTCGGGTAGGGTTTGCCTAGATATGTGTTACTTTTCTGTTTTTCCTTTTTTTTTCTTTTTTAGCGGAGGAACGCTTAGTGGGGTTAGAATAAACCGCCACAACCCTATCAATACATCTGTCTCACCCAGCCCTGTCATCCTTAGATCTATAGCAAGTGTCTGTGGGCACGTGTAATGGATAAAAGTGAGTATATTCATTGGCGGAAAGGACATCTCAACCTATAGTGGGTAGTGTGGTTCGTAGAACTGCCACAAACCCCTTTCGGGGATACTGAGAAATGTCAACTCCAATTCCACCTTGTTTGACTTCCACCTCTCTACCCATACTCTCAACCGCCTCCTAAACCATACTCACCACCAATCTTAAGCGGCGCTTCTACACTCACTATAACCCGCCCCTACTCCTGCCTTCTTAATTTGTCCTGGTTACCTTAGGTTAAGCCTAGTTAACATAGTTCTTAAGCTTAAAAACACATCATCATACGGCTCGCGCCACCTCTCCATATGGTCCGTGCTTCCGATATACTCAAATTTCTTCTGGGTCCGCTGCTGTTCCGGAATATCTCTCAGGGCGTACCTGTCATTTGGCAACACCTTCGCCACAACGTAGCAACATCTTCATCATCATCGGCACTACTACCGGGATCCCGTCCTGGCCTTATTTAACAAGTATGGCACTTGTTAAATTTTCCATAATAATTTGTTTTTCCGGGCCTTGCGCCACAACGTATGGGCCCCCGTAAATTGAAACAAGTTTCTTGGACTCACCTGTTGGGGTAGGTTCGCGTTCTATTGGCACTAGATCATCTACTGTGTACGTGAGTGGTTTCTTGCGAGTCTTATCGAAGCGTTCCTTCTGTTTTTGTTGACTTATTGTGATATTGTGCAGGACAGAGTCTCGTTTGCGGTCCATTTCATCTTGATTCCAGGGTCTGTCCTCCTCAAGCTCTAACAATAGTTTGTCCCCAGCTCTTGCTGTAAATGCGAACACCAATACATGCGGGATTGATAGTTGCGCTCCTCGCCGTGTACAAGCTGAGTGAGCACACTTTAGTGCTCCTAGTACCGTGCTCTACACTTGTTCGTTAGCTCGTGGTGTTCTAACGGCCGTCATAATATGGTGTATTTCATAAATTTTACAGTATTTCGTAAGTTTACCCGCCGTGAGTGCTGTTCCCCTGTCGGTGATTAAGCGCTTGGACATCCCAAAGTACTCGCTGACCTGGTTGAGAACTGCTACCACCCCCTTTGTATTTGTCTTCCTTACAGCTTCCACAATCGTGTATTTGGTAAAGTTTTCCACCAGCGCTACCAAGTATCTACTTCCTCCTCTTTAAGTTATGAATAGTCCAAAGTGATTCATATGGATTGTATGCACACGATGCAGCTCACCTTCCGTGGCACCGCCCTTTCTCTTGGTAAATGCGCACTCCACATATTCGTTAATGTAGTTCTTGACGAAGCTTCCGCCTCCATTTTGTTGAGTTAGATCGAGCGTTCTCCCCGATTGTACAGTCCGAATTCGCCTCGCATCCTGGGAAACCAATATGTCCTTTTCAGTCTCTCAAGAGTTTTATCAAAACCCATGTGCGCCACCCTGTCATGACACATTCTAAAATTCCCCACCGTACTCCTTTCGGTACTGCCCACTTCCTCTGATCGCCATCACATCTAAACAGTCTTCTTCCTCTCAGCTTGTATTCTTTATGCAGTTGCTTTCTATCACCGATAATAGTTGCTGCTTGTAGTTGGTTGATAATATCGCAAACTTTCCCATCTTGCCACTACATGGTAGGTAGCCTATCATCGTCCCCAACGCAGACATTTAATATGTTGGCGGATGCTCCTTCCATCTCCCGTTTGCCCTCAATTGGTAGGCGACTCATTGCACCCACGTATCCTGCTTTACTCCCTGGTAAATTAATTGTAGTGAATTCAAACTTAAAGTTTCAGCCACCACCTCGCGACTCGTGGTATCATCCTCGCCCTGTTTTGAGTTGCTACAATGGCTTCACAGTCGGTAACAACTTTAAACGCCTTGCCCAATAGGTATATCCGAAACCTTTCAACGCTCCACCACGCTCCACCACGGCCAAGACTTCCTGCTCATAGCTGTGATACTTCGCTTCCGCCTCCCTCAACTTCCTGCTGAAATACGCCACTGGCCTCAGTTTTTCGTCATTTCTCCGTCGCTGCATCAATATGTCTGCAAGTCCCACAGTTGAGGCATCGGTATGAACTTCGTGAACGCGTTCTGAGTCATATAAAGCCAAAAGCGTTGGTTTAATAAATGATGACTTAAGGTTTTCAAACACAGTCTGTAGTCTATCCGTCCAAGGAAAAAGGTTGTCCTCTTTTAGCAAATTGATAAGGGGTACTGCAATTTATGAGTACTTCGGTACAAATTTCCAAAAGTAACCGGTGATACCGAATAACGGTCTCACTTGATGCACTTTCTTCGGTTGAGGGAAGTTTTTCACTGCCCCCGTCTTCCGCTCACTTGGTCTTATCCCGTTTTCATCCAGTTGGTGTCGGAGGAACTCAACGTAGATCTTTAAAAAGCCACACTTTTTGGTATTGAGAGTCAACCCCGACTCTTTCAGAACTGTCAGGAATTTCGCGAGCTTGTGAAGCCATTCCTCTATTGAGTCGCATCCTATAATAACGTCGTCTAAGTGAACTGCAAAATCCCCAAGTTCCATGCGTGCCTTTATGTGGTTCATGTACATTTGGAAGTATAATGTGGCATTAACTAGACAAACAGTAGGCGAGCGAACTCATACAGCCTATTCTCCATAGCAAAATCAGTGTTCCGACTTTGCTCCGCTATTCGCGCCTGATGGTATCCAGACATAAGATCCACCGCTGTAAAATACTTCTTTCCAGCTAACGTTGCTAGTATTTCTTCCACGGTGGGCATCGGGAACTTCTACTTGGTAGTTACCTTATTCAGTGCACGATAGTCGACGCACATTCTGTCTCCACCATCTTTCTTCTATGTAAGAACAATCGATACACAAAAATTAGACGTTGAAGGTCGGATAACTCCCACCTGCAACGTCTCACTTATCGTCTCTTCTACTACCGTGCATTTGGCGACGGGTAACGGATAATGTTGCATGCATACTGACTGTATTTTGTTGAATTCGATCGTGCATTCTCCCCAATTTTATTGTCCAAATTCGCTACCATCTAATGCGAAACAATCTCGGTACGCATTTACCAATTCCCACAATTGTTCCTTTTCTCCATTTGTGATATCTCCCGTGTCCAGATCATCAATCTTAATTTGGATCCGCACCAATTGAACCGTTTCGTCGGTGATGATCAAAGCTTTACTTTCATCACTCGCAGTACAGTTGCTGATTTTGAGTGTAGTCTGAGTCTTCTCGACCTTAACTGGAGGTTGATCTAGCAAACGTCGGCTGATGATCGTTCTGTATGGTTGGCTTTCGTCGGGGACAACTAGAATTTCGCACCAGTTTTGTAAAACATCTACTTGAATATCTGCGTAGATTTTTCCAATAGTTTGCCAAGCTCCCCCATTGACCCATCTAGCTTCCTGTTATCTTCCTCGTAACAAAGATGGTAGGCGTTTTCGACCGATTATTGTATGGTGACGCAGTTGCTCCCTTAATCTATTAAGGCTTCGATTGCTTATTACATCTGCAACACATAGTTGTTGTGGAATTACATCCCACGTGCCCCCTTTGGTTGCACCTGAAGCATCTGACTGCGGCTGAGGCTTGATTTTCTGTAGTCGGCCCCTATACGCCTTGCCTATGAGTCTCTGCTGCACTTGCACTGTGCCGATTTGTTATTGGTTGCCTCCGTTGCGATGTTAGACCTGCGATCCATCGGATCTTCTTCAAAACTTCCTTTATGGTATCAGGCTGCACCGCTTTTAGAGCGACACGACATTCCATATCGGTGATGCCCCGTACCACATATTTGACCACTGTCTTTTCTTCCAATTGAACCCTTAAAGAAATCGCTCTCACCTCATACACAAACTCTTCTATGGCTTCATATGACCTTTGCTTTTTATTACGTAAAAGTTCATGTTATCTTCTGCTGAGAAATGTTGGACCAGATCATCATCATCATCATCATCGGCACTACAACCGGGATCGGGTAATGGCCTTATTTAGCAAGTCTTTCCACCGGTATCCGGTCCATATTCGAGACTTGTTAAATTGCCCATAATAATTCGTTTTTCCGGGCAAGATTATTAGCCTTGTGCCGAGCGGACCAGATCGCACAGACATTTTTCTATTAATGAATGCAGTACTCCATTACTGCAAAGTTTCGCTGCTCCTGCTACCTTACTCATCGCCGCCTTCATCATTTCCATCTAACTGGTATATCCCTTATTTCTTGCACTCTTCGAGTGTATGCAGTTGAAGAAGGTCCGGCTCGATTCGTTCGATTGAACTCACAAAGCATTTCAGCCACATTCCTCACGGTGTATCCACTTCTTGATCTGGTCTTCTCCGCTATCCCACTTACTGGTCTCCTTTTCGGGTCTGGAGCCCACTTTTTCTTTTCATCTCCATCCTTGGTCTTAATACTTTCCAGCGCTGCCTTCGCGGATTCGATTTCCTGTCTGAGTCTTTTCACTTCGCTTTGCTTGTCTTTATCAGGTTCCATCTCCTCTTCTCCTCGTTTCTCTCCATTCTAGTATCATCGGCTTCAACTAATCGTACACCAAAAGCTTGTGTAGCTACTGGCACAAGGCTGTTGGCCCTTTTAAACCACGTTTCTTCAGGTCAACGCGAAGCTGGTCTCTTGCGTACGATCATCCTAGCCCTCCTTCAATTACTTTCAATGCATCAGAATAACGCGCAGACTAATTCTTTCATACGGACAATCTTCATCATCACCATCATCATCGGCACTACAACCGGGATCCGGTCTTGGCCTTATTTAACAAATCTCTACACCGGTCCAGATTTCGAGTCAATGTCATCCAGTTTGGCACTCCCAGGCTCTGGGCGTCGTGGTCTACGCCATCCATCCATTGCAGACAAGGTCTGCCGCGCTGTCTCCTTCCATACATCCTGTCACAAAGGACTCTCCGGGCAGGCTCCTCTTCGATCATTCGAGCTAGGTGTCCCGCCCACCGGAGGCTACCAAGCTTGATTTTTCTTACAACATTAGCTTCAAGGTAGATTGCGTACAACTCGTGGTTGTAGCGTTATTACTATTACTATTACTATTACTATTACTATTACTATTACTATTACTATTACTATTACTATTACTATTACTATTACCACTACTATTACTATTACTATTACTATTACTATTACTATTACTATTACTATTACTATTACTATTACTATTACTATTACTATTACTATTACTATTACTATTACTATTACTATTACTATTACTATTACTATTACTATTACTATTACTATTACTATTACTATTACTATTACTATTACTATTATTATTACTATTACTATTACTATTACTATTACTATTACTACTACTATTACTACTACTATTACTAGTATTATCCTTATTACTATTACTATTAATCTTCGTCATCATCATCGGCACTACAACCGGGGTCCGGTCTTGGCCTTATTTAACAAATCTCTCCACCGATCCCGATTTCGAGCCGATCTCATCCAGTTTGGCACTCCCTGGCTCTGGGCGTCCGGGTCTACGCCATCCCTCGATCGCAGACAAGGTCTGCCGCGCTGTCTCCTTCCATAGTCTACCGAGCTTAATTTAAATAAACTCATGGTTGTACTGTCTCCGGAATCATCTTCCCTCACATATGGGGTCCAAAATTCTCATTAAGACATTCCTCTCGAACGCGGCTAAGAGTTCAGAGTGCGTTTTATTGAGCACCCAGGTCTCGGATGCATACATGAGCACTGGTAAGCCTATGGGAATGTACAGTAGTAGCTTGGATGTTCTGGATAAATTTCGGGATTTAAAGAGCCTTGATAGACCATAGTAGCTTTTGTTGGATTTGATCAGCCGTTCTTGAATTTCTTCTTCCATATTATTATCGGCTGATACTATTGACCCAAGGTAGTTAAAGGATTACACTACTTCAAATTCGTGCTCCACTGCCCTTATAGTTTGACCAACGTTAGGTCTTCTCTTCACAGAAGTTGCCACCATGTACTTAGTTTTCCCCTCATTAATGTGCAGTCCCAGTTTTTGTGCCGCCTGCTCGATCTGGGTGAAGGATCCCTGTACCGCCGATTCGGTTCTACCGATGATGTCGATGTTATCTGCGTAGGCAAGTATTTATCTAGACTTGGTGACAATAGTCCCTCTAGCTGCGACGCCAGAGTCACGGATTGCTTTCTCCAACGCCAGGTTGAAGAGGAGGCAGGCCAGACCGTCCCCTTGGAGTCCATTATAGATGTTTATTGGTTTGGACAGCAATCCCACTATTTTTACTTGACTAGTTACATTGGTCATGGTCAACCTACAAAGTCGTATCTATTTTTTTGGAATGCCGAACTGTCTCATGGCTTTATATAGTTCTACCCTGGCTATGCTGTCGTAGGCGGCCTTAAAGTCTATAAACAGATAATATAATGGAATATAAAGTCTATAAACAGATGGTATAATGGAATCATAAATTCCAGACATTTTACCATCGCCTGCCTAAGGGTGAATATCTAATCGATTGCTGATTGGCCTGGAATGAAGCCACACTGATATTGACCAATGATGACTTTAGCGTATGGGGCTATCCGATCTTGTAGGATAGTGGAGAATATCGTATAGGCGGTACTGAGCAATGTTATACCCCTATAGTTGCTGCACAGTGTGATATCTTCTTTCTTATGTATGGGGCAAATCATACCACGACGCCAATCATCCGGCATCTCCTCTTGCTCCCATACGTGCACCACGATCTCACGAATTGCGTGATGTAACGCTGTCCCTCCTTATTTGATCAACTCAACTGGTATGCCATCAGCTCCGGGGGCTTTATTTGATTTGAGCTGTCTAATGGCTTTTAATGTTTTCTCAATACTTGGTGGCGGCAGCATTTGGTCTTGATCTTGCATTAGTGGAGCCTCCAATTCTTCAGTGAGCTGACCATTTAGCAATTCATTGAAGTGCACTTCACATCGCTCCAGAATGCCTTCAGGATCGGTGATCAGATTACCCGCTTTATCTTTGCAGTAAGTGCAGCGTGGTGTGTACCGCGTCATACTGCCGCTTATTTGGTAGAACTTCCGCGCCTGGTGCGGAACTCGCTCTCTACTTTTCTCTATTTCACAGACAAGGTTTTTTCCCAGGCACTTTTCTTTTGTCTGTGAAGTCTTTTTTCAGATCTTCTGAGCTCTTTGTATTTCTCCTCGCGTACCCGCGTCCTATGAGACTGCTGCATTGTCCGGTATGCAGCATTCTTACGTTCAGTCGCTAGTTTGCACTCATCATCAAATCAGTCACTCCAATCTCTACGACTACTGCCTAAGATGGAGTTGGCAGTACTAATGACAGTATTCTTAAGGCATGTCCATTTCTCTTCTACGCCCGGTATTCTGGCCCCAGGACTTACTCTCCCTCCGTCGAGCTCTTCGAGCACGAGCCTTAACGCACGACCAAAAGTGTTACTGGTATTCTCATTGCGTAAGGCAGCCGTGTTGATTCGAACCTGCTCCGCGGATGCAATACGTGTCCGTAAGACCATCCGTGCTCGGAAAACTGTACCAACAAGATAGTGATCCGAGTCGGCGTTGGCACCTCAGTACGTTCGTACCGTCATCAGGCTGGAGGAGTGGCGGCGATCTATCAACACGTGGTCAATTTGGTTGCGAGTGGCTCCATCAGGTGATACCCAGGTGACTTTGTGGATATCTTTACGCGGAAACCTGGTACCCGCAGCGACCAATTTTTCGATGCTGCCAGTTCGATGACTCGTAGTCTATTGTCATTAGTGTTCTCATGCAAACTAGGAAACCTGTGTACTGCCTGAAAACCGGCTCCCGACCTATTTTTGGATTCAAATCACCAAGAACGATTTTCACATCGTATCTTGGGCAGGCATTGAGGGCCCGTTCGACGTTTTCGTAGTATTTTTCTTTTTCGTCGTGAGGGGACTCCTCTGTAGGCCCATGAACGTTTATGAGGCTTATGTTCTTAAACTTGCCTCGCACGCGAAGAGTGCATACCCTTTCATTTGTTGCATTAAAGCCGATGATGGCAGGCTTCCGTTTTTGGCTAACTAGAAAGCCTACCCCGAACACCTGGTGTTGTGCATGACAGCTGTAATAAATTTCATACTCGTTTCTTTGAATAACACCACTCCCCGTCCATCTTATTTCTTGTAATGCTGTTATGTCAGCTTTATATTCGGACAGGGCATCGGCTAGCCGCTGTGCAGCTCGAGCTCTGTATAGTGAGCGGACGTTCCATGTAAAAATTCTTAAATCGTTTAGCCATTTTCGTTTCCGTGGTCGTCGTCGTATATCCGGTCCATATCCGAGGCTTGTTAAATTTGCCATAATAATTCATTTTTACGGGCCTGGTTATTAGCCTCGATAGTATAGTGGTTAGTATACCCACCTGTCACGCGGGAGACCGGGGTTCGATTCCTCGTCGGGGAACCTCTGGCGTAAGACTACTGACCTTGCCCGAAAAACACAAATCATTATGGAAAATTTAACAAGCCTCAAGACTTGCTAAATAAGGCCAATACCGGTTCCCGGTTGTAGTGCCGATGGTGATAGTTGTTAGCCCTGCGCCAATCTTTCTCAGGATGTCGCTGCATGCATTGGTTCACTTATTAAAGTTTCGAGATTAGACGTGGTTTTGAAGGGTATTTGGTGTGCCGAAACTTTCACAATGGTCATTGAAGCATGCCGTGTTATCGGGATTGAAAACAAAAATTAGCTCGTTGAAGATGTCTAATTTGTTATGCATCTCAAACAAATAATTCCATTAGTACTCGGGTTGTCTTCCTCAAGAGCGAGTTTATTCCGATCACGTTTACCGTATTAGTGTCATTATTAAGCAGCGCCGTATATATTTTTAACGTTCTTAAAAACGTTCTGATCGAATTGAATACCAGGACAGTTTGATAAGTCAATTGAATTTCACGCGCAGTAAATTTAAATGCACTGCTTCCGTCAACTTTCATCTATAAATAGATTATTGTCAAAGTTTGAGAAGGCTACATCATTTAGTTTGTGTTTGACAGCCAATGAAAGCAGATAACCTTGTGCATTTTAATGTCCTATCAGGACAATGCACGGGTGCACATGTGTGCAAATATCCATAAATTAGGCTACGAACTGCTAGCCGACCCAGCATATTCTTCAGATTTAACCCCCTGCCACTATATGCTGTTTCCAAATCTGAAGAAATGGCTGGATGGTAAGAGATTTGGGTTGAATGAAAAGTTCATCACAGAAACTAACGCCTATTTTATGGACTTTGAGGAAACCTGTTATCTGGAAAGATTAAAAAAATTGGAAAATCCCCGAACTAAATGCATTGAGCTAAAAGCAGACAAAGTTGAAAAATAAAATGCTTATTTGCCGAAAAAAAAATCGTTTATTCAAAAAGTCACTGACTTATCAAACTGTCCACGTACCCTTCAGTTTGTTCTCCAATTGTCGACAGTTTTGTATCTCTGTTTTATCAGTGTACCGAAATTCCTCAGTGATGGATCCCAGTACTGCCTCTATTTGCGTAAAGTGATAACGATATCTCATTCTACAAAGCCTTTTACGCTCCCAGATGAGACGTAGTCTGAAGTCGTCATGGGGAATCCAATATATCTTTCCAAGCTTGTACTTCAGAACGAGAGTCTCCGAAACTTCAATTAGAATTTCGTCAAGTCGAGTTGCAGCATCATTTATCTAAACGCTCGTTAGGTTCCCATCACTCGGAAAAGGGAGATTGTGGAGTTTTTGCTCATTGTTTTTGTCCTAATTTGCGCGGCCAAAAGCGGGTATGTATCTACCCCGAATACTCGATAGCTGCGGATGAACGTTGTCACTTACTTGGGGATAAGTGATTTAGGGAAGTAAGTTAAAGGAAATATATCACACCGTAAATTGCCTATATACTAATGTACAGCTCTTTAGTGGCGCCACCAGTACTTGCGTCTCAAACTAGAAACAAGTACTACGTTTATACTTCAGCACATGTACATGCAACCCACTCAAATCCTTTTTCTAACACGACGTCGATCGAGTTTTGTATTGTGTATACAATTTCGTTTTCAAATATCAAAATGATTTCTAGTCAATTACCTCATTAAACAACAAACGGAAACCCGTTGAATGATTCCAAAAATAATGGCCAGGTGACCCCAAACTAATAATAGAAGAAAGGTAAACGGTTTAGGTGTGTAATAATACCTCTGAACGCTTAGTAAATGTGAGGATGGATTATACCCTGAATTGGTTCTTGGTATATTTAGAAAGGATTGCCAAGAATATTTATTACGGTTTAGCGTATGTCAGATGATCTGACAGACATTACTATAGAGATGGGATTCGTAATCAAACTGAAGTTTTCCTCGACATCATGCTTGTGCAGTTTCTCTTCAAATAACACTCGCACATCAAGAACGCCGGAAGCAATCTTTTTGTTTGGCTAGTTAATTTTATATACCTTTAATATCTGATAAATATGAATTATGTACCCAACACTTTTTCTTTAAATACATTTTTTAGGTTATGGGTCTGACATTCCTTGCTGCTGGCACATCAATACCTGATTTAATTACCTCAGTGATCGTTGCTCGAAAGGGATTCGGTGATATGGCTGTTTCTAGTTCTGTGGGCAGCAATATTTTTGATGTAACTGTTGGGTAAGTCACTTTACATATATTTTATTTTATAAATAATTTTTAAGCAAGACATATTGATATTGTTCACGATGTTGAATTTAAAGTTTGGAGTTATGTTAAAAGTATGATAACTTAATATTCATCATCATCATCATCATCGGCACTACAACCGGGAACCGGTCTTGGCCTTATTTAGCAAGTCCTGAGGCTTGTTAAATTTTCCATAATGATTTGTTTTTTTCCGGGCAAGGTCATTAGTCTTGCGCCAGAGGCTCCCCGACGAGGAATCGAACCCCGATCTCCCACGTGACAGGCGGGTATACTAACCACTATGCTATCGAGGAGCCCGATAACTTAATATTAATAATTTTTAATCATGACATATTGGTATTGTATATGATGGTAGTGATTTTAAAGTTTGGGATTATGTTAAAAAATGGAACATAATAGAGAATAAAGGTTGCTATGAACTAAATAAGCAGTAACCAAACCGTTTAACTCCTCTACTATTTTAGTAAAAGTTTGTTTACCTTTCTCATTTTTTAATGAAGCACTTATTGGGAATAATTTATAAATATATATAGTTTTAAGTATATATAGCCTTAAGTGATCTCTTACACACTGCATTTATATCTCTACATTTTTGTTAAAACTAATTTGTGACCCTTCCTATTTTCGTTTTACGTTTTATACAAATTTTTATCTATTATTTATTAATATTTATTGACCTGCAGGAAGCCGGAAGTTCATGACCTCACCGACGACTCCTGCATCATTCCCTGTCCTGTGCACTTTCCTTCCACGCTTGACCATCTGATCCGGTCTCCTCAAGGTCAAACCTAACATTGTCCACCCATCTCCGTTGCGGCCGTCCTACCGATCTCTTTCCGTCAAGAATTCTATACACGGTCCTATCGTTGCCCATTCGTGCTACGTGTCCGGCCCATCTTAATCTTCGCGACTTGATCACTCTCACTATTGCAGGTTTGCGGTGTAGCTCTTCTAGTTCGTGGTTGTGGAGTTTCCTCCATTGTCCTGCCTCCTCGTCATATTTACGTCCAAAGATACCCCTTAAAACTTTATTCTCGAATACGCGGAATTTGTTTTCTTCCCGTTTTGTGAGAGCCCATGTTTCGCATCCGTATAGAACAATAGGCATGATTATGGTTCTATAGATACGGAGCTTTATGTTCCGTGATACCAGTTTGGATTTCAGCAGTTTACTCACTGCGTGCCAACTAGCGTTGTTGGAGAATAATCTGTTGTTAATTTCCTTCGACATTTCGGTACTGGCCGTCAGTACTGTTCCCAGATATTTAAATTCTTTAACTTTTTTCAAATATCTTGCCTCCGACGTTTATATGTGTTCCCTGGGGTCCACCTGCTCTCACCGTAATCATGTATTTTGTTTTGTCTTCATTTGTTTCTAGACCCACCTCTTCTGCCGCTTGCATGATCACTTCACAGTTTTTACTTACAGTTTCTAGATTATCGCCCAAAACGGCGATGTCATCCGCATATGCGAGCACTTGTGTGACCCCGTTCAAGGATAATTCGGCCATGTTGTCGTCTTGTACCTTTCTGATAACATACTCGAGCACAAGGTTAAAAAGACATGGTGAGGGACCATCCCCTTGTTTTAGTCCGTCCCGGATTTCAAATCGTTCTGAGAGTTGGTTTTCTATTTTAACTCGCCCTTTGTTTTCGTTCATGCAAATTTGAATGAGGGCGGCATATTTTTTCGGGATTCCCAGCTTAACTACAATATGGAAGAGTCTTTGCCTTGCGACTGAGTCATAAGCTTTTTTGAAGTCAGCGCACAGTTGGTGAACCGTTTCTCCGTATTCCCACTTCTTTTCCAGCAGTTGCCTTATTGTGAACATTTGGTCGCTTGTTGACCGGTTACTACGGAATCCGCATTGGTAGTCTCCCAGTATTTCTTCTGCGCATGGTGTGATTCTCGCCAGTATGACATTTGTTAGTATTTTGTATGTGGTTGGGAGCAATGATATTCCTCTGTAGTTTTCGCAGTCAGATCGGTCACCTTTTTTGAAAATGGGAACGACTATTGAGGTTTTCCCTTCTTCCGGAGTGACTTACTTGTCCCATATTGTTTTGATGAGTTGGTGGATCTTTCGAGCGGTTGTCTCTCCTCCATGCTTCATACGCTAAGTACAAAAATCCTTCAAGTGGTGTGGGGGTGTTTCGTATTACAGTGCTGTGTACTCTTCACGAAACTGTCCCCCTACCTATCTGTTCACAGTCCGTGAACGGCGTCCGAACACTCGCCGTCCACAACAACCCGGATCGATCGATTCTCGAGGAGGCTTCTCGTCAAGTCGCAAAGCTGTTGGGAAAGTCCATATGAACGAAGTTTGCTCAGCAATGCCCCGTGCCAGACGCGGTCAAAAGCCTTGGAGATATCCAATGCGACCGCCCTTGACTCACCATGCCCCTCAATCGCAGATGTCCATATATCGGTTATAAGTTTCAAAAGGTCTCCTGTGGACCGCCTGCCACGGAATCCGTATTGACGATCATTCAGAAGTCCGTTGCACTCCAAATACTTAACCAATTCTGTATTGATGACTTTTTCCATTACCTTAGATAAAATAGACAGTAATGCTATCGGACGGTAATTTTGTGGAAGACACTTTTTTCCCGTCTTTGGGTTTGGCTGAACTCAAGCGATTTTCCAGCAGGCAGGAAAGGTCCTCCATTTATAAGATAAGCGGAAGAGTCTGCCAAGAACCGGCGATAGTTCTGGAGCACAGTTCTTAAGGACTATTGCTGGTATTCCGTCCGGGCCGGTTGCCTTCCTACAATCCAGTTCACGTAGAATGCGTTGAATAGTGCGCGGACGAAATCTCACATCCCGCATCGAAGACTGTACCGGCGAGATCACAGGTGGCTCCAAAAGGCGGGAATCGAGGTTTGAATTCGAGGAAAATAAATTCGCGAATACATTAGCTTTATCCTTTGGATTCGTGACTAATGTCCCGCTGTCTGTCACCAACGGGGGGAAAGAGGAGGACGCGAAGTTACCGCTGACAGCCCTTGCCATTGACCAGAAGGAGCGCGAACCAGTTGGGCACCGAAGGAGCTTATTGATCACCCTGTCGTTGTGAGCGTTATTCGCGGTATCAATCGCCTGGTTACACGCGTTTCTGATTCTAACAAAGTTCGTTCTGTTAACATCGGTGGGATTGGAGCGCCATTGCTTAAAAGCTCTATTTTTTGCCGCTGTAATCAGCTCGCATTTTTTGTCAAACCAAGGTTTATCAGACGAACTTCGTTTGATGGAATGTGGAATATACATCTCCATCCCCAGAAGAATAATCTCTGATACCGACTCCGCGCAAGCGTTAACATCGGAGTTTCCGAAGCACACCTCCGACCATGGAAAGGATGCGAAGAAATCTCGCATATCGTCCCAGTTAGCAGCCCCATACTTCCATACATGGCGAATCTGCCTAGGCCGGTTATTCGCTTGATACGCAAGTGCTTGCGCGACAGATACCAAGCAGTGATCTGAGTTTCCCAGTGGCGCAGAAACCTCTACTGTATAAATACTCGGTTCGGGTGTTCGCATAATCGCCTCGGCCATCCGGCACTCGCGTTGGCTCCCCCACGAGTTGAGTCAAGTTGTGGCTTACAGCAAACTTCTCCGCGAGCCTCCCAGCCTCGTCGGTTCTGTTAGAATGTAACAACCAGTCGGAATTGTGGACATTGAAATCGCCAAGGACAACAATTTCAGAAGCTGGGTGGTGGATCTGTATCCAGTCGACGGTATATAAAAGATGTTCGAAGAGTGTCGCCGGTCGATCGTCATTCGGGGAGCGGTAAAGACAACAAAGAAATTTAACGGAATTCCTCAGCACGACCCTCAACCATATGATGTCCATATTATTGGGTTCCAACGCCTCCATCCTCTGGCAAGCCAGATTGTACCGCGCGAAGACGCAGACGCCGCCCTTAAAACGGAATCTCGAATGTATGTCGTATACTGAGCAACGAAGGTATGTCGAATCAGTTGACGAATCGACCTGGGTCTCAGTTAGGGCAAGGATATCAGGTTTCGTTGTTTGCAAATATTGGTGGACGGCGTTTACATTCGAATTGGTGAAACCGATGCCCCTGATGTTACAAAATGCCGTCACCAGTCGAGCGTGGGCCGAGCCTCGAGAGCGAGCCCGGTTATGCGATGACGAACCTCTTAAAGTTCCATTATTTATCATGATATCTGCATGATGTTCCCCCTGACATAGTTACTACAAAATCAAGAGTTCCATAAAAAAGGTCACTTCAATAACTTCACGTGAATATATACAATTGATGAAGTTACATTCGATTATGAACAGTGGTAAAGTTACATTCGATTGTGTGCAATAGATGAAGTTATATTCGATTATGTGCCACCGCTGAAGTTATATTCAATTATGTGCCACAGCTGAAGTTATATTCAATTATGTGCGATAGATGAAGTTTCACTGTTTAAAAATTCCGAACACGACCGATCAACTTCAACATCAGCACTAGAATTTCGTGATCCCTTGGGACGCCCCACGAGGGATGTATTTATTAACGTGAGGGCACAACCTGCCCTCACGGAATCCAAATCGCGATTGATTATATAGTTCAAAGCGACAGAACACCGACACTTTCGCTCATCGCCCCGATGACCATATAAGGGATGATTTTTCAGGATGACGGACGCGCACATACACAGATACGGTCTTCTTGCATGCTCACGCTGTGCATGAGCAGGCGGACCGTGGACATTACATTTCCATAGCACTGTGTGGAACATTCACGCTGATAGGCGCACGTTGCTGGCGTCCCCTGATATGACTTGCCATGCACGTGTGTGGGAAAAATTCTTTCCTCTTGTGTGCATGTACAACGTCAAGGGTTTATGTCGGCTACGTAATGTTGTACCGAGTTGAATTTCAGGGGCATTTCACTGGTGCCAATGAATTCGCTTGTCGATCGAGTGACCGACCGATGTGGGCATAGGCGACAACAAAAGGAAGAAATATCTCCTGTGATATGTGGCAGACACATGAGGAGGTATTTCTGTGATACTGTTTGGGCAATGTTGGTTGCTCTTAGTGCAAACAAATTGCCTTTAAGAAACATGGTGCGTTTCGTGCATCTAAGCCCTTGTGGTGAAATGTATGTTGTTGCTGATGTATTTTACATCAGCGGAAGTTGTAGATTTACCGAATTTCAGGTATTACGGTACTAACCATACAAAGGTAAGTAAATGCTTTCTAGGTTTCTATATGCCCTAGGTGGGAGTTTTACATGGGGAAATGGAAAGATGATAGGTGGCGTTCTAGGGAACCGCCACGTACGAATCCACTTTCCAATGTATTTATGAAATACTCGGGGTTAGGACAGAACAGTCCTGAGATTAGTTCATTGTCTTTCACGGAGGAGAGGCAACCGCTCGAAAGATCCACCAACTCATCAAAACAATATGGGATAAGGAAGACATTGCGGAAGAATGGAAAATCTCAATAGTCATACCCATTTTCAAAAAAGGTGACAGATCTGACTGCGAAAAGTACAGAGGAATATCATTGCTCCCAACCACATACAAAATACTAACGAAAGACTACACTGCGGTAACGCTAGTTGGCATGCAGTCAGTAAACTGCTGAAAGCCAAATTGCTATCACGTAATTTAAAGCTCCGTGTCTATAGAACTGTGGGGGTTCTTTTAGGCATTCCCAAAGAACCACCCACTCCCTTTTAATTAACTGTCTCCCACTTACCAGGCAAGTCATTATACTTACCTGCAATTGAGTAGCGTAAGCTACTCTGCATCGCCTTCCACCTGTAAACATAAGCCCCCGGCAAGATTACCATCTTACCGTGGCATCAAACCTTCACCCCGAGGCATGCTTGCATCCAACGCCTCATGTTTCCGAAATCAAATTCAGTTACCTCTTCATGTAACCGACATTAGTTCCCGAACATGTCAATGTGCATTGCTGAGAAACACTTCCTCACGCACGTGCATGGAATGTTCATCGTCGCCTTATCTGCTGGACCATCGGTCGATGGTCCAAACAACAATCCGTTGGTCCAGAACACACGTCGACCAGCGTACTTGTTGACACAACTGCAGCCGATAGTTTCTCTACCATTCGGTAATTAAATATTGCCCCATATCTTTAGATTCGCAATAGCTGCAACCAATTTCCCATTATCGGCTACCAACCGATCGTAGAACTAGATATGCACATGATCGCTACTTAAACAATCATACCCTGGTCATGTCTCAAGTATCGTTTCCTAAGTAAATAATCATAATAATGGCCATGCCCTGCGATGCTTGCCCAAACTAAACGTCTGGTCCCTGGCCATCGTCGGCGAGGTTTCTGTTGACTTCATGTCAACAAAATACCTATCCTACATCTTGCACCAGAACAATACGGATGAACCAAACAAAATGTATTCTAATGTACGACCCGCGAAATAGCGTTTCTGTTTACGTAGGACGCAGAAACCTATTTCGTTCCCAGGCGTTCATCATCAATGATTTATGACAACAATGCCTGCAGCCGCTTATGCTCGCTCCTTTGTTTGAACAGGTGCAGGACCGATCGTTGTCTGTATTGCATGCGAAGGGGCATCGTACTTGTCCTATGCGGGCATATGGGAAATCCTCCGATTTAACTCCTTTTCGATCGCCCATTGGCCGTCGCCAAGTAGATCTGATTCGCTCCTCTCACCTCGGTGTGATCCACCACCGTTGCATCTGATGGGATGTGGATTGCATCGAGGAGTCAAAATTCATCCTCCGTGGAGTTCGCTTGCCGTCCGTAAATTCTCGGTTAGAGTGCGCTATATCATAAGTACTAAAAAATCCTTTTTTTGCCATTTCTTGTTTCTGACGATTGCACGGCGAATCAAATGTTTTATAAATAAATGAACAGTGTTGCGATTAGAAAAATTCATCTGTGCAAGTGCGTTGACTTTCCTTGAATATCAAGATGTGCTTTTAATCGTAATTAACATTTGTGACTTTCAACAGAAAAGGAATTTGTGACAATAAAAAAACAGCGCTCAACACCAACACAAAGCGTTGTATTATTTATTTCTTCTGGACGAAAAGCTGCTGCTAGCAATAGGACGACTGGGCGCACTACGAAGGAATTTCGGACGTGTCGATAATGGAGTATCGTCAACAAAGGACTTCAAGCCGTGTTTACTTCTACCATCTCCTCTGGAGCAGTTAGTGTTCTTGTGTTTTTCAAAAGTGGAGTTTTTATTGAACCCGTATCCTTGCCGATACCAAATAAAACCCGCCCACAGAACCATAATCATGCCGATTGTTCTATACGGATGTGAAACATGGGCTCTCACAAAACGGGAAGAAAACAAATTCCGCGTATTCGAGAATAAAGTTCTAAGGGCCAAATATTGTTCTTTGGCGGCAAATATGACGAGGAGGCAGAACACTGGAGGAAACTCCACAACCACGCATTGGAAGAGCTATACCGCAAACCTACAATAGTGAGAGTAATCAGGTCGCGAAGATTAAAATGGGCCGGACACGTGGCGCGAATGGACAACGATAGGACCGTGAGTAGAATTCTTGACGGTAAGCCAACGGAAAAAAGAGACCTGCACGACGGACGCGACGGAAATGAGAGGACAATGTTAGGTTGTACCTCGAGGAGGTCGGATCGGAGGGTCGAACGTGGAAGGAGAGCGCACAGGACAGGGAACAATGGCGCAGTTTAGTCGGTGAGGTTATGAACTTTCGAGTTCCTACAGGCCAATAAATAGATAGAATAGAATAGTATTTCACATTTGCCGACCGGACGAAATGATTTCTCACAACGGTCTGAATTGTATTATCAAGTCTGGACACTCCGGATGCATCATATAGTCTCTTATTGGATATGTAGTGACGAGAGTTCGAATGTTCGCTTCTGTACATCTGCAGGCAGGCTCTAAGGCATTTTCTTTCAAATATTTTTAGCTTTTCCATATTCGATGGATTAATGTTCTACCATACTGCACTTACATAGGTCAAAATTGGACGTACAAACGTTTGGTATCAAATGAACTTCACATCGGATCTAAGTCTATTGCCGCTCTTGCTCTTTTCAACTGTTCATTTATGTGCTCACCGTAGTACAAAAATTTGTCCAAATGAACATCCAAATATTTATTAAAAAGGTACGGTCCAGTACTGTGTCCCGCAGGAGACCATTTATGACATTAAAAACTCTTGTCGTTGTAGATTTCCTATCTGTTACAACGAATTTGTTGTCGTAGATCATTGACGTGATCATCTTTATTAGATGTGGGGGAAATTCATGTTGTATGAGTTTATATAATACTCAGTCGATTAAAACTGTGTCGAAAGCTTTCTCGATATCTACCATATATTGCAATTGATGTCCGTGGCAGCATGAACTGCCGAATGGTTTCTTTTAAACCCGAATTGGTTCTGCGGTATAATCTCCCTCTGTTTACATTCGTGTAATATTTTTTTACTAATAACTACTTCAAGGATCATCCCGATATTAGGCAGGAGACTAATAGGCCAATAGCAAGAAGGATCAGAAGGGTCTTTCTTTTTTTTATTATTGGATATACCTTCGCTATTTTCCAATGATTCGGGAAGTAGTAGTTATTTAAGAAATTATTGAGTTATGAGTTCAATCGGGATATGCTTGAGTACGATGTTCGGAATGTTATCCAAACCGCTTGACTTCATGTCATTGTATTTAACATTCTAAATATGTAAGTCAGTTGGTCTATTGTCGTGAAGAAATTATTAGTCTGTTCTGTTGTTAGTTCGTCCGCTTTTAATCTTTCATCAAATCTTAAGAGCGTTGATATTTAAATATTACGATATCTCAACAAACCATCATTAGCTTCACCGGTTCTGCTGCTTGGGATGTCTCTAGCATTAATCGCTTCAAAATGAGAGCCTACCAGATTAATTTTGTCTACCCCACGGTCTATAACAATTTTGTCATTGCTGATGGGGCAGTCTTGTATATTGATGCCGGCTTCGGGGAGGAGTGACTGAGATGATATTGGTAGTTTCAGTTTCGGGATAGTAACAAAGTCACGTGGCTTAAATTGTTTATTGATTTTTGGGAACATATTCCTCCCATCTTATTTTACAATACTCTCAGCCCTCTGTTTCCAATCATTGTTGGTACTATTCCTCTACTATTGGGTTATCAGTGTTTTTACAATCCTGAGGACGGATTTCAGTCTCTGTAGTTCAAGGTTGTGTGATACATGGGTTCATTACAACAACCAAAAGAAAAGAAAGTCATGGAGACTGCCCGGTCATGCTTCTACTTCGTCGACTCGGCCATATATTCACGCTGCGAAGGTTGTTGTAATATAATTTAAACAATTTAAATAATCTAGTGGTACTTGGTATCTGACCGTGGAGCGGTCGTTGCTGTAGGACTCGACTCCTCTGGTGCACGGGGTGAAGCGTCTTGGGCCCCCTGTTGTTGTACGCTTGATAGTCGACTGATGAATTAATTCTTTGTAGTCGTTTTGTCACGTGAGCTATGTTACTATATGTGATGATGGTGTTGATAATGTTGACAATAATTGATCCTGATTTTTGTATTGAATTGCAGTGGAACCCCGTACGGTCGCACTTCTGATACTTATATCCCCAACTGTTACAGTCGTTCTTGCAATAGGAGTACTTCAACTAAATTTTTATGTTATTTTATTGTGCTCCCTTTTTTTGCTGGCAGATATCACTACCCTTGCGTGTAATTGATAATTTCTTTCGCCGTTGACGTTTTTATTTTTTATTCGGCGCCATCGCCTTTTTTTTTTTCTTTTTTTCTGCCAAGTAGAATTTGAATAAAGTAGTTTATGCAAATTAGCTATTTGACGATATTTATTTCAATTGCAGGCAGAGATTGAAAATTTGAGGAAATTAGTGGGTGTTGGGTGAGGGAATGGATGCGAGGTCCATAACAAGGTTATGCAGTGTATTTGTTGGGACCAGATCGGTGTAATTTATTATGAGCGATTGAAACCGAACGAAACCATCATTGGGGAACGGTATCGACTTTAATTAATGCGATTGAGCTGAGCACAGCGGGAAAAATGACCACATTACGAGCAGATGTACGAAAAAGTGATTCTACAGCATGAAAACGCTCGTCCTCACATTGCCAAACCCGTTAAAGCCTACCTGGAAACGCACAAAGGAGGGGTCGTACCCCAAACGCCATATTCCCCAGATATTGCGCCGTCCGATTATTACTTGGTCCGTTCGATGACACATGGTCTTGCTGATCAGCAGTTCTGCTCAAGTTGTAGTTAGCCATGGGCAATAGTTCGAATGATTTATTTGTAACCATTTTTTCGCAATAAAATTGCATTTTCATAAAAGAAAAACACAGCGAGAACGTAGTTGCGCACTTAATAATATAACGTTGGACAGGCTATAGCCAAAACAAAGCAACCATTTATTGGATGTATAGACTATGATGTCATACTTAAGTCACCGTTTACTGCCCTTCAGCCCAACCATACGGATTTACGAATGCCCTATCATACAATTGCTACAAGTGTAAATAAGAATTCACCAGTATCATAGCAATATTGAACTGTGAAGAAGAAGTATGTGCGCCGGCGCACGGCGCCGGGAGTTCACTTCATTCCTCCATGCATATGTTCGTTAGATACGTCGCCGACACCAATGTGGGATTTTGTGTTCTCACGGCTATTTAGTCTTTTAGTTATGTACCACTAGGACACAGGTCCTCTAAAATTCCGTACGTTGTTTCAGTGGAACGCCAACCCCGTCTATTGCCCGTCCCGCACCTAGTACCAAGGTGCTTATTATCGCAAATGAAACATCTAACTCACGGTAAATTCACTTTATTTTACTACGCAGGTTAAATTACAATTCAGGTATAAATAAACAAAAATCTGAGCTTAACACAAGATTCATAAACGCTTTTGGTATTTTAATATGCCTTCCTGATGACTTAACAACTGTTCACTGTGACTCCTGGCGGCGCGTATCTATTTACTGGTTACCCAACCTAGACTCTCTGTGGCGCGACCGTACACGATGGTGGTTAAATCTCGACTCGCTACCTTCTGCGTTTAACGTGGAGGCACGACTTACCTCCACGGAATCTGATTTTAGACTAATTAATTCATTCGAAACGACGGGATACCGAATTTCATCCACCGTTTCGGTGTCCAAATGGGGATGATCTTCCATACATTGGTCCCAGCAAAAGGGCGCGAAACACGTACACGATGATCACATCTGTTGCTCATGGTGTGTGTCCACGAGTATGCAGACCGTGGATAAACCAAATCAATAGGGAAAACACCATGAGCAATGTTTTGCAGCTGGGCTAAACATTGTTTAGACAGGGGTGCATGAGATTTTGCCCGTATATGGGGCGACATATGCCATAAGGCGAACAAGACACTCGCACAACGATGATTGTGCCGTCGTATCACTGCTGATGGCCAACCCAGAATACTAGTGTGCATGTTTTACAGCTTAATTTGTCTTTCGATGTCTGGGCACACGATAGGCGGACAAGTTTTGTCGTTTCGACTATATTTCGATGCCTTGATGCGTATTTAGAATACGTCGCGCACTCGTGCAACAAGGCATGTATGTCCCGAAGATATCGGCAAACTAATAAGGACCTCGGGGCATACACCCTTCATCATAGGCGGCGATTTTAACCCAGACATCCCCACTGGAACAACTCTGTCTCTTGCCCAAATGGCACAAAACTGTACCAATGGTACACCGCAAACATGTATGCCCTCAACTTCGAAATAGTCGCACCTACGGTTGGTACTCGAGGTAACTCAATTCTGGACATATTTATTGTGTCCAAAGACTTACTTCCACAAATCACTCCTCCTCAAGTTTCAGCGGGTGTATCTGACCACAATGCTGTGACCACATTCATTCGCGGCTATCGAGCATCCCGGGCTCATATCAGACACATACCCGATTATGGGCGGACAAATTGGGACAACTTCGATATTACATTGAACGATAAACTCCACCATTTCTCTCTTCCCACTGACAGGAACCTAACGACGGTTGAGATAAACAACGTTGCAAAACGACTTCACGAGATTCTAGTTGAAACTTCGGAGACTCATGTCCCGAAGTATAAACTTGAAAAGACCTATCAGATTCCCCGTGACGACATCACTCTTCGTCTCATCCGGGAGCGTAAAAAGCTCTGCAGAATGAGATATCGTCGCCGCTTTACGCAAAGGGAGCCATTATTGCGATCCATTATTCACAATATTAGTACACTGATAAAACAGAGAATCCAAAACAATCGTACCCGACAATTGGAAGACAAGCTGAAGGGGATTCAGATGGACCAGAACGTTTATAAAAATGTTAAAAAGATATGTGGCACTTCCCGCAACACTGGGCCAATTATGCACAATGGTGTTGTTGTCAATAACGACACCAATAAAGCAAATATCATCGGAGAGACCTTCGAAAACAATCACAAACTCACTCCCAACCTGCTTCTCGATATTCACAGGATCTGGAATATCGTACGCCTTTCCCATATGGTCCTGCATATCTTCGGCTCAAATGGAAAGACTTCGGGTTTTCGAAAGGAAACTCCTCAGAAGATGCACCAATCATTCTAGAAGGCCTGACGGTCGTCATTACCCCGACTCTCACCTATACGAAGGCGCCTCCATTACCCCTATCGACGAGTACTTGCTTCAATTAGCATATAAGTACCTCGAAAACATTCAGAACAGCGAGAACCTACTTGTACGGGACTCTTGCGTTCTTGACCCTTCTCTCTCTCTCGATCTCTTCGGATCAAACCCCCACAATTTCTTCTTCAGTACAAAACTGAAGAAAGCACCCTTCCCAACAACATTCCCCTCTATAATAGAGGATTCCTGGACCCATCCCATAGGGTCTACTATTAACAAACCAAACACACAAACGCACAGTACAAGACGGCACAAACACAAACATACACACCGACCAAAGAGCAGATTATCAGACGCCAAAGACGTGATCTGCGTTTACTACCACACCCAAGACCTACCGGTCTTGTATGATTTCTTTCCCACCATCCCTCTATAAAAGTTGTTAGAGAACACTTGGACTAACACTGTCCACACTATCCTTGGATACCCCCCCCCCCCCCCCCCCCCCTTTTTCTTCTTCTCTTTTCAGATGCCGCGAGACCGAGCCCAACATCCTCACGGATGTGGGTGATTCTGGTTATCGCAAGATGACCAGAAGTCAGAGACAAGATGAAGGACACATATGTCCTGTCTCGCTAAATTCGGCCTTCTCGCCACAATTTTTTTTTTCAAGGCATGTATGTTCAGTTGCAACACCACTTGGGGTTCCTTGTTATGTTGCGCATTGGTAATTTCCTATAAGGAAATTCAGTGATGCAACTTTGCCGGATTTGAATGTTGTTGTCGAAGTGTCACCGAAGTGTTCCGCCGAGCACTGTTCACGACGAGAGAAACAACCTGGAACACGGGGACACTGCCACAAATAAAACGCTGAGAATTATTGTCACTTTCTATTTTATTGTTAATGTTTTATTATCTTTCATCACACGTCAAATACAACGTATACATTTGAATCACACGACAGCCGACACACATTTCTTTGTGTTTACTATTACTTTTAATTATTTCGCGCTGAGATTTTGGCGGGTTTTGGGATCACGTGGAATGTTTTAATTATGACGGTGAAGTGTTCCGCCGAACACTGTTCACACGAATGCACAACGGAGCGAAACGGCACTTTAATAAAAACACAGCGAAAGGTTTGTTTATATTTTTCTTTATTTTATTGTTGGTAATCCAGGATTCACTACACTGGAACGCGCGTGCCGATTTTACAAAAGGTACTCTTATAAAAAAGGTATAATATAACACTTAATTACTCGCCGACACACTCGCAACCTTCGGTGGTTGGTTCACTTTTCTCTTAACTCCCTCGTTGGGAATCTGTATTTCGACTTGCGACGACACACGAACGACTCTCGTGAGAATGGACTGACTATCGCCACGGTTGCGTTCGCGGATCCTGAATCTCGAATGTTCTCTCTAGTTGATCTATTAGCACGTGTGCTAATAGATCTATTGTTTTCTCCTGCAGCGAATGTCATGTCAAAAGGGAATTGAGAAAAGAGGAAGGAACAAAGGGGCATCATAGGATCATTGTGTAGCTGCTTAATAGCCTGCAACGCAGGACAATGGTGCTATAAGGGATTTCAGTATACAATGGTAATTGTGACCCGTATCTTAGCTGGCGGCAAGGATTATTTTTGCACGTTTGCAGGTAACGCTGGCTAACAGGGGCGCCGATCAGGTTTTCGAATTTACGATGTCTGTATGATGTATATAATTATTTTCAGGAAATTAGGACGATGCGTTAAATGTCCTTGGTAAAGCAATGTTTGTCCGTTTGTTGTGTCCTTCGATCGCCGTGCAGGCGTAGGACGATTGGTCGGACTTGTGACCCACGGGTCTGTGGGCACGTGGGGTAGTTGCCTCCCAGATGTATGTTACCTTCGTTTCAGGTGTGGTGGAGGACTGTTAAGGACACGTGTCTGTGGGCACGTGTAATTTACCTATAGGTGAGTGTGTTCCTTGGTGGGGTGAAGACATCTCGACCAATAGTGGATTGTGTGGTTCGTGGAACCGCCACAAGATAATCTAGGGCATATGCCAAGTTACGGGTACCTCCTCGTAGGGTTTCTCTAAGTTCGACTAACTAATTGGCTCTAGCCTTAAAATCCAATTCGAACTTCTCATCCACGCATCTGCACAGGAAATTTTCCCATCATCAATCCATCATTCTCCTTTCCGTCTTCCTTATCGGAATCTTTGTCCTTTGTTTGACGATCGATCGTACCGCCACTTATTTTTCGATCTTCGATTGATTTCTGCTATTGAATTCAATGTTAGTGTGTGAAATGTTACTTTCTGTTTCAGGTGGACGTAAGGACTTTTGGGACATGTGTCTGTGGGCACGTGTAATGCGTATGTGGCGGTTCCGTCAGATCCCACGGCTCGCCTTCCTGAAAAAAACCCCATAACCACAACCGAGTCTGCATAAGCTTTCGCTAATGCAATTCGCATTAGCATCTTAAATGCTTCACGCATCAAACAGATCCAATTATTATAACCCAAAAGTACCTGCAAAAGAATTCTTACCTTTTCAAGCATTCGTTCGCTTACAAATCCCCTGTAAGAGTTCTTACTTTCCTTATCATAAATTATCCTGAAAAGAAAAACCCCGGTTCACGTATCATGTAACCGTTCCAGCCAGGAATAATTATCATTGCGTCGCCTATTCCCAGTTTTATTCATGTGTACAATAAATTTCTTTATGGGTTTTTCAGGTTTATTCCTATGGCCTTGTGTATGAAAAATAAACCAATGTGATCTTCACTCACACATACACAGTCATTGCCAAGTCTGTCTTCCTTGTTTCCACCACAGAGAAACATTTTCTTCTTGGGCAAACTCACCTCAAAACGAGATAATTATCGTGGAGTCGTTTTCCAACCTTGGACCGAACAAGTCGCATTACAACCATTTAGGCGGACAGGATGTCCGCCATCCACCGTACCGGTGCCGGTACGGTGTGAATCAAAAAGTCGATTCGAGTCGAACGCGCATAATTTTTTTGTTCGAAAACCTTCCAACTACGGGTATATGAAAGACAATTTTTTCCCTTAAATATATATATCAATATCCGAACACCTAATAAAAAAAACAATAAAATCCTTTTCCAAATTACAACAAGTGAACTATAAAAATAATTCAGAAACTATGTGCAGTGTGATCCCTTTCATCGGTGTTTTATGTCCCTCCCGGAGGGCGGTGCGTTGCTAAGGTTCGTGTTTGTGCGTTGTATTCGGTTTGTATTCGGTGGAACATTTAGTGAATGATGGGGATGTGATGTAAACCAGTGCAGTACGCCCGCATAACACACTTCTACAGTGAGCAGTGGCGTTAGTTGAGACCGCCACAGAACCTGAGCCAAAACTAAAATAGTGCGCCTGCACCACCTGCCAATTCCGAATACCAATATATTGTTGTTAAAATTTACTTTATAACCCATGTTCCAATAGAAGCTGAATTCAAACGTCGTTCTTTCTACAAATACCATTACTCTACAGAACATAAGGTACGAACTGCTTTGGTACACACTGTTTTCGTACATCACTTACTCGAATCCTCGTTCAATGCTAATACAACATAATCCATTTTTTCAGCAGCAAATTTATAAGACACAATTTCCACATAGAATCAAGAGTCGTGCCTCGTCATAATGCCTTTCAACAAGTTCATTCTTCCGAATCCACAATCTCAATTATAAAGTATTAACTTTATCCGTTTCATACTGAACACAATACAACTGCTTAAAGAAGAATTTTACCGAACACTGCGTCGCTTTCAAAGACGGGAAAAAATCAATCCCCGGTGCGGATTTGCATTCCATCTGGAAACGATGTCACACATGCCACGCTGCCTTATATTTGTCCTCTTACATCAAACCCATTCAAAAAAAAATCCAACGCGAGGGTATTCCAACCCTCCCACCTACACACCCACCGTAAGGCGTTCGTAACCGATTCTGAAAAAAAAATTGGGTCGATATGCATTACATCGTACAAGCATTATATTCGTAAGAATAGGAACGATGGTGATGTTGGATAAATAGGTACTAATGGCTTGGCACTTCCTTGGCATCAGTACTGCGTTCAGCGGTCGGATTAACCCGCAATTACATGGGAACCATAAATATATGAACGAACCAAGGCAAGGGCTTAGGGGGCAGATAAAAAGAAAGCGAAGGAAGAAAAGGATACTGATATAGAAAAAAAGAAAAGAGGAATGAAATACCGGCCCCGAAGGTTGTTTAGTTTAATTCAACTCTTTGGCATCTCCTGTCATGTAAGGTTCCTTTGCATCAACCGGAATAGCTGTACCTGTGCACATACCTCTGTTCTGTGAGTGAGCATTAGAAAAACGATGATAGAATATTGTTTTGAATGTCTTTTATGTTCAAGGGAAAGGAAGATTATCCTAATTCAATGTCTTTTTTTCTCTCTTTGTTCATTCTTCAATTCCCTTCCTTCGTTCATTGTGTTTGCAGCAGCCGTCTTTGTCAAGAATGTTTCCTACCTATACCTTTTAGCCTTGAATAGCCTTTCAGGTGTAAAGTACAAAATCTTTCTCTATGGCAAATAATTAGAACATATTTCATCACAAAACTGTGCTGCCATAATAGTTCTCTAAGCCAAATAGGAATGCAGGGAGCAGAGTAAAGAATGGTCCAAATGCTGCCTGAAATTGTCAACTCGAAAAGGCTTACTGCTTGCTCAGCCGAACGCCCTAGATATGTTGTTTTGGTATTCATATTTTTCCACAAGGGCCACGAGTCCATCCACAAGGTATGGTTGTTGATGTGCTTTCCTATTGGTCACATAACTTTCCTTTTCGGGTGGGAAATGAACAAAAAGCAGTTTGAAATGTTTCTGTGGAATGTGCAGTCCGCTTGGATTCCGATATTTCCAACACAATTTATTGCTATAATTTGTTTGGCATGCAGTAATTCATTTTCAGATGCTATTCAACTATTATATAGATACCAGGCGGTGCCTTATGGTATTTTTGGGATAATCCAAAGGCAGTTTTGTTTTTATGGCATGAAGTCGTAGAAGCATTTACTATAATATTTTGTCACAGTGGAAGGCGGATTGTCAAAGTTCGCTACATATGTTATGCTATCAATTGCTGCCGTGGAGAATAAATTTCATGTTATAAAAGGGGTTTGGGCAAAAGGGGATGGATGCGTTTCAGTTTTATAACCTTGGGGTTGATAAATCTAAGTGGGTGCTTACCAGTAGAACACGTGTCGAAGATTAAATGGCACACGCACAGGGCTTATAACGGTTGACTTATCTACTTTTTATATCATTCGACATCGTAAAGTACTTTTACTTCACCTTGGGGTGATTTTTATTTCCATAGTACGTACGAATAATATTAATTAGTTTTCTCTAAATTATATAAAACTTCGCTTCGGAGACGCGAAGCTATAACATTGAGATGGGGTGCTGAGGTGCTAATATTTAACAGATGGAATATTTTTTGAACAATCGAAAACCGTGATAATATTTGAAAAAGGATAAAAGTTCACCACATCGACGTAGCAGTGAAGGCATCGTTTATACTAATATGAAGTGGATTACGAGTTCCTGTATACTCTTGCGTAGATTAAGGGAGTCTGTGGGGGTTCTTTAAGGCGCCCGAAGAACCTCACATCGGCCTAACCCAACTCCCCTTTCCCCTACTTACAAATCTCATTACCTACCATAAGCAGCTTACCTCCAGATGAGCAGTCAAGCTCCCCTGCAACAATACTTACCTTGAAGACTTTAGCCGTGACAAAATCATCTAGAACGATTACCGTTTGCTATTTTGCTATCGCATTGGCATCTATAGAAGCTCAGCAGGGGCATGCTTGCATATAAACCATCATGTCCTAAAATCCAATTCGGTTTTCCCAGCGTGCAACCGACATAAACATCCGACCATGTCAATACGCATGGCTGAGGAGCATTTTCCCCATATTCGGCATTTCATGCTTACCCTTGCCTTATCGGCAGACCCATCGGCCGATCGTCCTATCGACAATACACAACATAGCCATCGCTGGCTATCCACAAGCGATCGAGTGTTATTTAAAGTAAACACACACTCGATTCATCGACCTTGGAGACGTTACATTTCGAGTAGACTCAAAATGACGCTTCCCACCATGGCAAAAGTGTAAACAAACACTGCCTCCATGCCCACCAGTTCTATACAGCTGCAGCCGATAGTTTCCCTTCCACTCGATAATCTTATATTGCACCCATATCCTGAGGTTCGCAAAACTTACGACCAATTCCCCTTCATTGGTTAACAACCGATGATGGAATTTGGGCATGGATATGATCATTGTTTAGACAATCGTACCCATGCCATGCCCTATAATGACCCACCAGCAAATCAAAGCAAACACACAGTACCTCACTGCGTTTGTTTTGTTTACTAACCGCTGGTCCATGGTTCCCCTGGGTGAGACGTTAGCCTGCACATCTGCAGGTCAAATCCCTCACCACCATGAATAATTTCCCGCCTTGTGCTCCAGAGCCATACGGCTAAAGCAAACACAACCCAAATCTCCGGTTGACCTAGCATCTCCAGTACATCTCATCATTTGAACCTTCAAATAACATTTTTGTTTACTTTGAAGCAAAAAAACCTATACCGTTCTCAGGCGTGGATCATCGATGATTTATGACCACATTACCTGCAGCCTTTGATGTCCGTACATTTGTTTGATCAGGTGTCGGCGATCGTTGGCTGTATTGCAGGCTAAGGGGGCATCGTACTTGTCCTATACGGACACATGGGGAATCCTCCCATTTAACCCCTTTCTCGATCACCATTGGCTGCTGTCAAGTTGATCCGTTTCGCTCCTCCTACATCGATGTGATCCAGCACCGTTGAATCTGACGGATGTGGGTGGCATCGAGGAGTCAGATTTGAATCGCGCACCAGACCACACGTTTCGAGGACGTTGTCGGGGAGTGGAAAATCATCCCTTATCGTGTACACACACCAACAAAAAGTCAAGTTCATTTCCCCGAGGTGTTTATACATGTTGAAGCGCATCCGGTCCGTCGGTTGTCTTTAAAATTGTACTTTCGATTTTCTTCCGCAGTCGTTCATACAAATTGTCAACTCGGTTTCTTGGTTCTCAGCCTAATAAATAGTGTGAATGTAAAATCCTCCCCGGTACGGCAAGAAGTGCGAGCACCATATTAAACGTAGCATTTTGTTGAAACTAAAGTTTAAGAGAACGTACTGGTCCTTTGACATTCTACAGTGACAACGAACTAAGTTGACTTCAATCGCAAGGACCACAGTCAACCGTGGTGCCTCAATTTTAAGTGGGATTTAAGTTAATCAGTGCCGTACGTCGGCACAACCTACGTTAACTCTCCACAAGTCTTTAGGAACAGGACACCGAAATTGTAAATATTGTTCGAGGTCCAAACTAGGTCGTGTATGGGAAAAAAATTGTGGCTTTTAATTCTGAAAACATAACTCAGCCTTTTTCGTGTGCATATTGCTACATTCCCTTTCCAAAAAGGAATTCATTCATTGTGCCAAGTCGTCGATGTCACACATATGTGTAACCTGTGAGTAGGGCGTTAGAATATACTCAGAGCTAGGCCGGCTTGTCGTGATAGGCGACTAAAGGCCGAGTGGTAGGTGGGGTCCCAACACCCTGTCGCCCAGTGAAATACCACCCCATCAAACTATAGGCTCCGTGAAATGGTCGGGAGAAATCCCTGTGCATCTTTCCGAGCTTGGCTGATGGACCGGTTCGAGAAAAGGTTGGTCTAGGTGGTAAGTCGGTCCCAAGGTTAGATTCCACCCGTCACGCTGTACATTCCGCGATATCGTTGGAAAAAACTTTCGACTATGTTTCGGATGTATGGCTGATGGCCACACGGCGCCGAAACTGACATGGAGATAAGTCATGATGGTACCTTCTGAGATAAAGAATTCCGGAGGTAAACGAATTTCCCATTCGGGGGGGGGGGGGTGGGGCCTACGAGTGACCCCTTGACATAGACATCAACATCCTGCAAACATTCCAATAAATAACCGAACTTTAAGAAATTTGTCAATCGCGTAATCCGGCTCGTTTTAGAAACACTGTCGACTGTATCGAATGATAACGGCATTTTGTAACATCAGTGGCATCGGATTCACCAATACGTATATAAACGCCGTCCACCAATCTTTGCAAACAGCGAAACCTGTATCCTTGCCCCAACTGAGACTCAGGTCGATTCGTCAACTGATTTCACATATCTTCGTTGCTCATGATACGATTTACATTCACACACAAATCAACCTGGTTGGTGGATTGTAACAGAACTGACGAGGCTGAGCGGCTAGTGAAAATGTTCGCTGTTAGCCGGAATTTGATTGAACTCGTGGAGAAACCTACGCGAGTGGCGGATGCCCGAGGTGATTATTGTGAACACCCTGGATCTATTTTTGACATCACAGCCGAGCGTTTAGAACGTGGATATTGCTGCGCCACTGCGAAACTCAGATCACTGTTTGGTATCGGTTGCGCAACCACTTGCATTTCAAATGAATAAATGACTTAAGCTTTATTATATATGGAGGAATGGGGCTGCCAACTAGGACGATTTGTAAGACTTCTTCGCAGCTTTTCCGTTGCCGGAGGTGTGCTTTGAAGACTCCGTTGTTAACGCATGCACGGAATCAGTCATGGAAATTATTCTCCTCGGAGGTTTACATTCCGTATTCCATCAAACGAAATTCATCTGATAAATCTCGGTTTGACAAAAAATGCGAGCAAATGACAGCAGCAAAAAATAGAACTTTTAAGCAATCGCGCTGCAATCCCACCAATGTTAACAGAACGAGTTTTGTTAGAATCAGAAACGCGTGCAACCCGGCGATTGATACCGCGAAGAAAACTCACAACGACAGAGTAACCAGTAAATCCCTCGAATGGCCGACTGGTTCGCGTCCCTTCTGGCAAGGACTATCAGCAATAACTTTGCTTCATCTTCTTTTCCTCCATTAGTGACGGGCAGCGGGACACCAATCACAAATTCAAAAGATAAAGTCAATGTGTTCGCAAATTTATTTTCCGCGAATTCAAACTTCGATGGCGCTCTTTTGAAACCACCTGTGATCGCGCCGGTACGGTCTTCGATGTAGGAAGTGAGGTTCCGTCCACGTACCATTCAGTGGATTCTATATTGACTGAATCCACTGCTCGGGATGGAGATTTACATTCCGTATTCCATCAAACGAAATTCATCTGATAAAGCTTGGCTTGATAAACAATGCGAGCAGGATACATCGAAAAGGAATAGATCAATGGCGAGGGCTATCAGCAGTAACAATGGCAAGGGCTATCAGCTGTAACTTCGCTTCCTCCTCTTTTGTCCCGTTAGTGACGGGGAGCGGGGCACTAGTCACAAATTCAAAAGATAAAGCTAATGTGTTCGCGAATTTATTTTCCGCGAATTCACACCTCTATGCCGGTCTTTTAGACCTACGTGTGATCGCGCTGGTACGGGCTTCAATGCGGTGTGTGAGGTTCCGCCCGCATACTATTAAACGGATTCTACTTGAACTGAACTGTAAGAAGACAACCGACCCGCACGGAATACCATCAATAGTCCTCAAGAACTGTCCCCAAGAACTGTCGCCGGTTCGTGACAAACTCTTTCGTTTATTTTGTGCATGGAGGACATTTCTTACCTGCTGGAAAATCAGCTGACCCCAAAAAATTACCGACATTACTCACGGCGCAAGGCTAATAACCTTGCCCATAAAAATAAATTATTATGGAAAATTTAACAAGCCTCGAAACTTGCTAAATAAGGCCAAGACCGGATCCCCGTTGTAGTGCCAATAATGATGACGATGATGATGAAGATTATGATAGCATTACTGCCTATATTATCCAAGTTGATGGAAAAGGTCATCAAAGTTCAATGAATGAAACGGGCGATTGATACCGCGAAGAAAGCTCACAACGATAGGGTGATCGATAAACGTCTTCAGTGCCCGACTGATTCGCGTTCCTTCTGGTCAATGGCGGTAATTTCGCATCCTCCTCTTTCCCTCCGTTGATGACTGGCAGCGAGACGTTGGTCACGAATTCAAAGGATAGAGCTAATGTGTTCGCGAATTTATTTTCCGCGAATTCAAACCGCGATAAACCCTTGACGTTGTCCATGCACACAAGAGGAAAGAATTTTTCCCACACACGTGCATGGCAAGTCATATCAGGGGACGCCAGCAACGTGCGCCTATCAGCGTGAATGTTCCACACAGTGCTATGGAAATGTAATGTCCACGGTCCGCCTGCTCATGCACAGCGTGAGGATGCAAGAAGACCGTATCTGTGTGTGTGCGCGTCCGTCATCCTGAAAAATTATCCCTTATATGGTCATCGGGGCGATGAGCGAAAGTGTCGGTGTTCTGTCGCTTCGAACTATATAATCAATCGCGATTTGGATTCCGTGAGAGCAGGTTGTGCCCTCACGTTAATAAATACATCCCTCTGGGGCGTCCCAAGGGATCACGAAATTCTAGTGCTGATGTTGAAGTTGATCGGTCGTGTTCGGAATTTTTAAACAGTGAAACTTCATCTATCGCACATAATTGAATATAACTTCAGCGGTGGCACATAATCGAATATAACTTCATCTATTGCACACAATCGAATGTAATTTTACCACTGTTCATAATCGAATGTAACTTCATCAATTGTATATATTCACGTTAAGTTATTGAAGTGACCTTTTTTATGGAACTCTTAATTTTGTAGTAACTATGTCAGGGGGAACATCATTCAGATATCATAATAAATAATGGAACTTTAAGAGGTTCGTCATCGCATAACCGGGCTCGCTCTCGAGGCTCGGCCACGCTCGAGTGGTGACGGCATTTTGTAACATCAGCGGCATCGGTTTCACCAATACGAATGTAAACGCCGTCCACCAATATTTGCAAACAACGAAACCTGATATCCTTGCCCTAACTGAGACCCAGGTCGATTCGTCAACTGATTCGACATATCTTCGTTACTCAGGATACGAGTTATATTCGAGATTCCGTTTTAAGGGCGGAGTCTGCGTCTTCGCGCGGTCCGATGTAGCTTGCCAGAGGATGGAGGCGTTGGAACCCAGTAGTGTGGACATCATATGGTTGAGGGTCGTGCTGAGGAATTCCGTTAAATTTTGTTGTTGTCTTTACCGCTCCCCGAATGACGATCGACCGGCGACATTCTTCGAACATCTTTCATATACCGTCGACTGGATACAGATCAACCACCTAGCTTCTGAAATTGTTGTCCTTGGCGATTTCAATGTCCACAATTCTGACTGGTTGTTACATTCTAACAGAACCGACGAGGCTGGGAGGCTGGCGGAGAAGTTTGCTGTAAGCCACAACTTTTCTCAACTCGTGGGGTAATCAACGCGAGTGCCGGATGCCCGAGGCGATTATGCGAACACCCTGGATCTGTTTTTGACATCCGAACCGGGTATTTATACTGTAGAGGTTTCTGCGCCACTGGGAAACTCAGATCACTGCTTGGTATCTGTCGCGCAAGCACTTGCGTATCAAGGGAATAACCGGCCTAGGCAGTTTGCCATGTATGGAAGTATGGGGCTGCTAACTGGGACGATATGCGTGATTTCTTCGCATCCTTTCCACGGTTGGAGGTGTGCTTCGGAAACTCCGATGTTAACGCTTGCGCGGAGTCGGTATCAGAGATTATTCTTCTGGGGATGGAGATGTATATTCCACATTCCATCAAACGAAGTTCGTCTGATAAACCTTGGTTTGACAAAAAATGCGAGCTGATTACAGCGGCCAAAAATAGGGCTTTTAAGAAATGGCACTCCAATCCCACCGATGTTAACAGAACGAGCTTTGTTAGAATCAGAAACGCGTGCAACCAGGCGATTGATACCGCGAAGAAGGCTCACAACGACAGGGTGATCAATAAGCTCCTTCGCTGCCCAGCTGGTTCGCACTCCTTCTGGTCAATGGCAAGGGCTAACAGCGGTAACTTCGCATCCTCCTCTTTCCCCCCGTTGGTGACAGACAGCGGGACATTAGTCACGAATCCAAAGGATAAAGCTAATGTATTCGCGAGTTTATTTTCCTCGAATTCAAACCTCGATCCCGGCCTTTTGGAGCCACCTGTGATCGTGCCGGCACGGTCTTCGATGCGGGATGTGGTATTTCGTCCGTGCACTATTCAACGCATTCTACGTAAACTGGATTGTAGGAAGGCAACCGGCCCGGACGGAATACCAGAAATAGTCCTTAAGAACTGTGCTCCAGAACTATCGCCGGTTCTTGGCAGACTCTTCCGCTTATCTTATGTACGGAGGGACTTTCCTGCCTGCTGGAAAATCGCTCGAGTTCAGCTGATCCCAAAGACGGGAAAAAAGTGTGTCCCACAAAATTACCGTCCGATAGCATTACTGTCTATTTTATGTAAGGTAATGAAAAAAGTCATCAATACTGAGTTAGTTAAGTTTTTGGAGTACAAGGGACTTCTGAATGATCGCCAATACGGATTCCATGGCAGGCGGTCCATGGAAAACCTGTTGACCCTTATAACCGATATATGGACATCTGCGATTGGGGGGCATGGTGAGTCAAGAGGGGTCGCATTGGATATCTCCAAGTCTTTTGACTGCGTCTGGCACGGGGCATTGCTGAGCGAGCTTCGTCCATGCGGACTATCCCAGCAATTTGGCGACTGGACGAAGAACTTCCTCGAAAATCGATTGACCCGGCTTGTTGTAGACTGCCAGTCTCTGGACCTGTATCCTGTTAATTCCGGGGTGCTTCGAGGTTCTATTTTCGCTCCAACCTTCTTTTTTCTTCACATAAATGATTTGTTGGAGTCAACGGATAACAAAGTGATCAGTTTTGTGGATGATAGTAAACTGGTTACCTCTTTTTCGAGTGACCGGCCGATTAGTGCATCAGCGTCGCACCAGCTGAGATGTAGCCAGATCGACTCTCTGAGGCGGGATCTAATTAAATTCCTGCAGTGGAGAGTGTTTACTTTCCGACTCGTTTGTCGGAAAAGGCGAACGACATGATAAAACGAAAACGAGTTGCGAAAACGATAAAACTTTTATTAACACGAAAGCGATTAATACATACGATACAATACGAAAGAGTCTATTTTGCATAATAAACTGACAACTAACTAACAACAGAGACTATGACAACAGAAAAACTAATAACACACGAATAACAAAAAGGGCAAGTGCTGCCAAACATGCAAATTAATTATAACTTATAACAATGAATAACAAAACATAATAATAAGAATAAATATAACAATACTAATTAATAACATGGTACTGAATAACAAGAAAACAAGAAAACAAAGATAATAATAATTGCTTGAACTTATTAGTTCACGCACGACGCGACAGGGAGAGGCCAATCTCGTCGACTTCAAAGCAACGAAGACACAGTATACAACATTCACAAAGAAAAGTGGATCGTCGGTTTTACAGCTGATGACGCGGCCAGTAGCCTGAAGCTTCATTGCTTCGCGTTTCACCCGTTTCATCGTATGTTCAAATCGCCGACTTCACTATCCTTGGTTAACGCAACAACCCGACGTGGTCTGTCCACACAGCACATACGTTCCCATAGTAAACAGAAGCACACGACACGATCACGACTTCCGCATAGATCACCGGCACACTCGCCTGCTCCGACGTTCTCTCGTTCGCTCACTCTTCGCTCCGTCGTTCCCACACGAAGTTGATCGTAACAAAGTTACTGAGGGGGCAGTAGTGTGGCGTTTCTAGCAGATACACACACATTACACAAGCAAATGGTGAAGAACACCAAACGAAAATCGAATAAGAGAATGAATCAGAGCCGTAGACCATAGCGATAACATAACAATCCCACATCAGTTGAGTGTACTTGAGTTTAGAAATCGAATTCGTACACGCGGCCAGTAGCCAGATGTGTTAAGCATTGGTGCAGTTTTTGGTGATTCTAACTGTCATAGCGTCAGTTCGAATCTCACGTTCTTCACTATCATCGCAAACGCTATATTGGTATTATGAAAGTCACCATGCCGCAAATTTGATTTTTCCTTAATGTATTCGGTGTTGGGCCTGCAAATGTCCATCCAACGATCGTGTTCTGCACCACCGGCAGCCGGGGTCCAATCGACAGAAGTTTGAAGTATAACTCTGCGTAAATCAACATGTCAATGGTATCAGGTCTGCTAAATGTTGAGTCTGCTAACTGGATGTTGTTAGGCTCTACCCAGTTGGTTACGTTTACTGGCTCCGCTAGCTGCTCCGACACAATATTAGATAAAATTTAATCGTCAATTTTTGCTGAGAAGGAATTCATTGCCGATCATACCTCGACGTTTACTGTACCTCCGGGCCGTTTTTTGCTCTGGCCAATAGCGGGGATGTTCATGTTTTCCATGAGGTTCATCAAGTCTAACCGTTTTGCCATCCGCTCAGTAATGAAGATTAGGTGCGAGACAGAATCCAATTACATCGGCTGTCTGAGGACGGCAATCAGGTTGATCCTAGCAATTCCGAGCAACACGAGGAAGAATCAAATATAAACGGTAATTTCTTTTTATACATTTATTGATAATATTACACACTAACTATACTATCATGGCGCAAGACTAATGACCTTGCCCGGAAAAACAAATTATTATGGAAAATTTAACAAGCCTCAGACTTGTTATATAAAGCCAAGACCGGATTCCGGTTGTAGTGCTGATGATGATGATGAACTATACTATCAACAGTTTTCAATATAATCTCCTGCGTGATCTAGACACTTTTTCCGCCCATTTGGAACCTTCAATATCCCTTGTTCGTTAAAAGATTTAGGGGGATTTGTGAGCCGATTACGCGCGTGCTCCTGGAGTTCTTCAATGCTTTCGATTTTTTTTCTTCCAAGTGATCCCTTCAAGGATGCGAATGATAAATAGTCACAGGAAGACAAGTCTGGGTTATTAGGGTGTTATGGGTTTTCCCAGCCCATTTCATCTAATGTATCCCTTGTCAAGGACGCGGTGTGAGGCCTGGCCTTGTCATCAAGAAGAATGACATCTCGAATGAGCATACCTCGTCTTTTGTTTCGATATGGGGCTTTTGCGGATTGCAATAACTGACAGCAGTTAGCTGCATTAATTGTCCGTTGTTCTTAACGAAAATCGATCATTAAAACGAAAAAAAAACGTCACGGATGTTGTCATCTGTACGACTTGTCCTTGGCCGTCGACCATGACTTTCGTTTTCGATACGTTCTTGCCCACTTTTAAAATCTCTGGCCCACGTATACACACGATTCTGAGACAGTGTATCATCGCCAAACTATGCCTTCAATCGAGGAAAAATTTTGGAGATTTTAACACCTTCATTTGTTAAAAATTGTATAATAATCCGTTGCGCAACAGACTCTTGCCGGCTCATGACAGTACTGACTACAAAGCCGAGCGAGAGCACTAGCCAAGCCGGTTCCCCCACTCTTCATAAACCAAACAATAGCCACGCACAAGATTATCTGGCTCGTAAGTTGTTGCTAAGCAAAAAAGTAAAATTACCGTTTATATTTGATTCACCCTCGTGATCATCATCATCATCATCATCATCGTCATCATCATGGGCACTACAACTGAGATTCGGTCTTGGGCTTATTTATCAAGTCTCGAGGTTTGTTAAATTTTCCATAATCATTTATTTTTACGGGCAAGGTTATTAGCCTTGCGCCAAGATTCACCCTCGTAGTATTTGAAATTGTAGTATTGTTCATCTCTTGGTAGTCTATGCCGGCGCCTTTGATTTTATCCTCAGGTTTAAAATGTGTGGAGACATAGACACCCATTCATACGAATAAGTACCATCAGGGCTACCTAAGGTGATTTTTTTTTTGTTTTTGTTTTTTTTTTTTTGTTTTCGGTAGGAAGGTGGAAATCTTCAAAAGTTTCCTCTGACCGATCCAGAGGCATGCCAGACTTTTACAGACTAAAACCACCTTCCGCCAGGAACATATTCCCGCTGATCCCCGGGGAAATCTCTTTTAGATATTCCATCGCGGGGCGTGACGGAGTTTATCTGTTACTCCGCTCGTCGCATCGCAACTGGTGCATCATGTCACATAGAACATCACTCAGCATGTATTCTGTTAATCCTGCTGGAATAACTGTCCTTCTCATATGTATTGCTCCAACATCGTTCGTGTGGTCTCGAATTTCATACACTCTGTGAATACGTGTTCCGCATTTTCTATTCTACCTTTGCAACACAAGCACAGTGGGTGATTCACATGTTTATACTGTGGGGAAGGAAGTATTGTGCCAAGACACGGGCACTAGGTTCACTTCCTTCCACCAGCTTAACCAAGACAAAATTTCGCTGAAAGATAGTTCACCTGGTGAGTAAAAGTTCCAAACCGCAAAGCAAGACCTGTACTGGGAAAGAAAGTCAAACGCACTGATTTAAGTTATTAATTAGATCATCCCTTTATTTGTTCCTTTAATGGCTGGCGCAATACAAACTACTTTAAAGATAAGCACAATTAATGTCCCCGCTAATGTAGACTTCACACTTTATCAGACTACACATCAAACTTATTAGTGTAATAACACTTTGCTCATAATTTGGAGTTGTTTTACCTTATGCGATTTAAATTGCTTAACTGTATACGATCTGAATGTCACATTCAACAGGCAGAACGGCGGATATTGGCATTTGCCATTTTGCACACTCACGACTCATAGGGGTGCGAACTCCGATCGCACCTCTCGATGGTTAAAAGGCGGCCCATCGTATTTACGCGCCCCGCAGTGCTACGGTAGCGTAATGGAGACCCGACCGGCTCTGTCTGGTGATAGAATGAGACTCCGCGATAAACGGCTCGTGTAGAGCCGACTCGCTAATGGGGTGAGTTTCCCCGAGAGAGAAGGTGTTCCTCTCATGGTGAAAACGAGGAAAGAGGATCTCACTGATCGTTGAGATCAGATTGTTTGTTAACGCTCGCAGGTTAAAGAGAAACGAAACCTAGACAAGGGATGCAGAACGAAAGAAGAAGCGACCTAAGCCATCGTTCGGTAATGAGGGTCAGCTGAGGAAATAGCACCCACTCATTAAATGCTAAAAAGGATTGCGATACTTTATACAATGGAGATCGTATATCGTATCTCTGCCGACTGGAAGAATCGGATTCTTTTGTTTGCATATGTTTATGCTATTGAATCCAATCCGGCGGCTAAACGCGACGTTGGCGATTGTTTGAAGATTCAAACAAAAAAGTATTTCCGAGAGAAGTGCTTGCAGTTGAATCAATAGTTGCAAGTCTTTGGAAAGTAATTTAGATGGTTACACAATGACGGTTGTGTATACCATCTGTGTCAATTGTGCATGGCATCTATGGCGATGCCATGGTCGAACTCTAGTGTGAATATCTACACTAATTGAGAATTCGGTTCTTGGTCGCTTATGCAGAGATGCATTGATACATGTATAAATGTCCTTGTAGGAAAAATTCTTTACAGGCATTTCCAGATAATGCATTGAAAGCATTAATTATCCTTGGGAAGGAAATGTTTTTGCTGCGGGGCGATTGCGGTGCAGGTGTGGGAAGGTTGGAATTTTCCTGGGAACCGAAGGTACCGAATAGGTTTTGGTTTTATGCTCCTGTATAATGGAAAGAATTCTTGTAGGGAATTTCTATGCTAAGAGATGCATGAAGGGTAAGAATTCTTTTACAGGGACTTTTATGTTATACCTTAGATAACCTAGATGCGTAAAGCATTTAAGATGTTAATGCGATTGCATTAGCGAAACTTATAAGGTTGGGTCGAAGTTCTGGGGGTTCTTCAGGTAAGTAACAGTCGGGTTTGGCGGAACCGCCACAATACTTGTGCGAGTATTTCCGAAACCTAAAGTGAAGAGGACTCTTGATAATGTAATTTTCTACGACACCAGGTTGTACGTTTCGAAGGACTAACTATGAGTGGTTGAGATTCCCAGTATTTATTTCTGTATTTCTAATTTCATAATAACATTTCTCGTTCAAATAAATGAATTTATTTATTTATAGCTTACTAATATGTTCTCGTATGTAACTGATACACAAATAATTATTTAACTTATCTTTTCCATTTCATTTCAGTCTCCCAATACCTTGGTTACTCTACGGTATTATATACAATCAACCAGTCGAAGTTAATTCTGTTGGCATGGTGTGCTCGATAACCATATTATTTATGATGTTACTTTTTGTAGTAATGTCGATAGCATGTTTCCGCTGGAGAATGAATAAAGGTCTCGGATTCACAATGTTTTTGTTATACTTCGTGTTCGTTGCCGTATCGTTAATGTTTGAATATAATATAATAGTTTGTCCAGTGTAAGAGAGACGACACAACACCAAACTATATACAATTGCTTATGTATAAATTCCTTAAAAAACAATATTAAGTAAACAAAGAGTTTATTGAA